>CM054154.1:722352-732352 GCA_028751875.1 Rapana venosa | reverse complement strand
ACTGTTTGTGATAGCCTATGAATGGGAGGTAATATTGCCATCAGATACAATGAAGGCTTTACTTCACACATAGAATGTGTCCAAAACGTTAAATACAGTTGAGCAACGTTTATATGCAGCATAACTTAACACACGTAAAATAACTTACACCTTGAAGAGAGTTCAGGAAGATTAGGAGGTCTTCATCTTAAATTGAAGTGGAAGTTGTTACAGTTATTGAATTTAAGTGAGGTGACAGTCAAAATATGACATTCATGGTCAGTAGGGCTTTAAACAACACGAAATGAAATAATAATATCAATGATAAAAATAATAATATGTAAATTATATGGCACTTCATCTTGTAAGAACATATCAAAGCGCCTGTGTTCAACCTTTTCTTATCATCATCATCATCATCATCATCATCAGTCCCGTGACCTTGGCGGTCGTGGGGAAGACACAAAAGACGATGCCGTGGTAAGCCTCCTCCATCCATCTCGGTCCTCGGCTCTGCGCAGTAGTACCGAGTCATTCATCCTAGTCCATTCTCTGATGTTGTCCATCCATGACTTGTTCTGTCTTCCCCTCCTTCTGCCACCTTCGAGTGTTCCCTGCAGTACTGTTTTTGGCAGAGTGTTGTGGCGGGTGACGTGGCCGAACCATGTCAGTTTTTTCTTCTTGACGATGGTGAGAAGGGGTTCCTGTGGACCTGCCAGCCGTGTTATTTGACTCTTGACAAATTCATTGGTCTTTCGTTCTCTCCAGGATATGCCCAGCAGTTTTCTATGGCATTTTGTTTCAAATGCCTGGATTCGCTTTGCTGTTTCAGCAGTCAATGTCCAGATTTCACTTCCGTACAGCAGGATAGTCTGAATAAGGGCTTTGTAGAGCTTTAGTTTGATTGGAAAACTGAACTTTTCCATATGGTGGTGAGTTTTGTCATGGAAGATGTTGCCATGGCTAGTCTGACTTTGATTTCTGTCGTCGATCGCCCGTCCTTTGTGAGTGTAGCGCCAAGGTATTTAAAAGCGTCTACCTCCTCCAGTTGCTGGCCGTTCATGTACATTTTAGCAGTGGCGTTGCTCGTGCTGTTCACAAGTACTTTACTTTTCTCCGAGCTCACCTCCATCCCATATGCTCCAGCTCTGTTCTCAAGTCTGGTCGTAAGATCTTGCAGCTCTGTGTTACTTCCGCCCATGAGGTCAATGTCATCGGCAAACCTCAAGTTGTTGAGGGGTCTGCCGCCAATGGAGATTGTAGAGTGGAAGTCATGGAGGGTCTCTCTCATAATGTTTTCCAAGAACAGATTAAACAGGACTGGAGATAACAGGCATCCTTGTCGGACCCCAACTGTGGTTTTGAAGTAGTCTCCGACCTGATTGTTCAGAAGGACTGCACTGCTTGCGGTGTTGTATAGTGTTTGGATGGATTGCACTAGTCCTTCTTCAATGCCAAACATTCTGAGGACCTGCCACAGGCCTTCGTGCCATACTCTGTCAAAAGCCTTCTTGAAGTCGATGAAGTTGTGGAACAGGTCTCTCTGATGTTGAAGATGTTTTTCCATCAGGATGTGGCAGTTAAAAATCTGTTCGATTGTGCTCCTGCCTGCCCTGAACCCAGCTTGTTCCTCTGCAAGGTGTTCTTCTGCCTCCTTCTTGAGTCGATTCAAAATAACTTTGAGCATGATCTTGCTGGCGTGGCTGATGAGGCTGATTGTTCTATAGTTTTGGCATTGGCGTAAATTCCTTTTCTTATACATAGAACCAAATCACAAATAGTTTTACAAATTGAAATTCTCTCTCTCTCTCTCTCTCTCTCTCTCTCTCTCTCTCTCTCTCTCTCACACACACACACACACACACACACACACACACACACACACACACACACACACACACACACACACACACACACACACACACACACACATGAAGGTTATACACTTTGGCCCGGTGATGGAAATTTTGGCTGTTGAAGGCAGGGACAGCTATGAAATGAAACAGAACGGGAAATCTTAGATTTGAAATAAGTATGTCTGGAGGCTGGATTATAAAAGTGTCATTAGTAAGCATTCAGTGACACACACACACACACACACACACACACCCACACACACGCGCGTGCGCGCGCGCGCGCGCACGCACACATGCACGCACACATGAACACACACACACACACACACGCACACATTTACACACACACACTTTCAACACATACATGCAAACGCACGGCCATTCACACACGAACGTATTAGAGCACACGAGTACATATGATATTTAGACATGTTATGTTTAGATGCAGATAGGGTGAGAGAGAGAGAGACATTCAGTGAGAGAGAGAGACAGAGACAGAGACAGAGAGAGAGAGAGAGAGAGAGAGAGAGAGAGAGAGAGAGAGAAACACAGATCCACGTATCGAGAGATATAAAGGAGTAAGAATGATTTTTTTCCCTGTTCAATAATAAAAATGTATGGATTGTTTGAATCTAAGCAGCCGTCCACCTTTCATTTTATTGTCTAGGTCATATGGCACCATTTCGCTGCTCAAAATCCTCTTTTTTCAATCAAATCCCAAGGTTTTCTTCTTCTTCGTCATCGAACGCTCAGACAGCAACTACTGTTGTTTGTTACATGAGCGAAAATGCGACAAATCAGGCCGGACACATCCGACTTTGGCATGAGAGAGATTTGTTATTGTATAAGTCTTTCTGGAAAAAAGCAGGATATTTCTTTCTTTCTTTATTTTATTTATTATTTTATATCGAGGATAATGGAATAATAGGTGCATGGTGGGGGGGGGGGGGGGAGGTAGGATAGGTACAGCTGGGGGGGGGGGGGGGATCAGGGGGGGGAGGTAGGATAGGTGCATGGTGGGGGGGGGGGAGGTAGGATAGGTGCATGGTGGGGGGGGGGGGAGGTAGGATAGGTGCATGGTGGGGGGGGGGGGGAGGTAGGATAGGTGCATGGTGGGGGGGGGGGGAGGTAGGATAGGTGCTGGTGGGGGGGGGGGAGGTAGGATAGGTGCATGGTGGGGGGGGGGGGGAGGTAGGATAGGTGCAGCTGGGGGGGGGGGGGAGGTAGGATAGGTGCATGTGGGGGGGGGGGGAGGTAGGTAGGTGTGGTGGGGGTGGGGGGGGAGGTAGGATAGGTGCATGGTGGGGGGGGGGAGGAGGTAGGATAGGTGCATGGTGGGGGGGGGGGGGAGGTAGGATAGGTGCATGGTGGGGGGGGGGGAGGAGGTAGGATAGGTGCAGTGGGGGGGGGGGGGGGAGGTAGGATAGGTGCATGGTGGGGGGGGGGGGAGGGGGGGGGAGGTAGGATAGGTGCAGCTGGGGGGGGGGGGGAGGTTAGGATAGGTGCATGGTGGGGGGGGGGGGGAGGTAGGATAGGTGCAGCTGGGGGGGGGGGGGGGGAGGTAGGATAGGTGCATGGTGGGGGGGGGGGGGAGGTAGGATAGGTGCATGGTGGGGGGGGGGGGGGAGGTAGGATAGGTGCATGGTGGGGGGGGGGGGGAGGTAGGATAGGTGCATGGTGGGGGGGGGGGAGGGAGGTAGGATAGGTGCAGCTGGGGGGGGGGGGGAGGTAGGATAGGTGCATGGTGGGGGGGGGGGGAGGTAGGATAGGTGCAGCTGGGGGGGGGGGGGGAGGTAGGATAGGTGCATGGTGGGGGGGGGGGGGAGTAGGATAGGTGCATGGGGGGGGGGGGGGAGGTAGGATAGGTGCATGGTGGGGGGGGGGGGGGAGGTTAGGATAGGTGCATGGTGGGGGGGGGGGGGGAGGTAGGATAGGTGCATGGGGTGGGGGGGGGGGGTAGGATGGTGAGGTGGGGGGGGGGGGGGAGGTAGGTAGGTGCAGGTGGGGGGGGGGGGAGGTAGGATAGGTGCATGGTGGGGGGGGGGGGGAGGTAGGATAGGTGCATGGTGGGGGGGGGGGGGGGATAGGTTAGGATAGGTGCATGGTGGGGGGGGGGGGGAGGTAGGATAGGTGCAGTGGGGGGGGGGGGGGAGGTAGGATAGGTGCATGGTGGGGGGGGGGGGGGGGAGGTAGGATAGGTGCATGGTGGGGGGGGGGGGGAGGTAGGATAGGTGCAGTGGGGGGGGGGGGAGGAGGTAGGATAGGTGCATGGTGGGGGGGGGGGGGAGGTAGGATAGGTGCATTGGTGGGGGGGGGGGGGGGGGAGGTAGGATAGGTGCATGGTGGGGGGGGGGGGGGAGGTAGGATAGGTGCATGGTGGGGGGGGGGGGGAGAGGTAGGATAGGTGCATGGTGGGGGGGGGAGGAGGTAGGATAGGTGCATGGTGGGGGGGGGGGGGAGGTAGGATAGGTGGCATGGTGGGGGGGGGGGGGAGGTAGGATAGGTGCATGGGGGGGGGGGGGGGAGGTAGGATAGGTGCATGGTGGGGGGGGGGGGGAGTAGGATAGGTGCATGGTGGGGGGGGGGGGGAGGTAGGATAGGTGCATGGTGGGGGGGGGGGGAGGTAGGATAGGTGCATGGTGGGGGGGGGAGGTAGGATAGGTGCATGGTGGGGGGGGGGGGGGAGGTAGGATAGGTGCATGGTGGGGGGGGGGGGAGGTAGGATAGGTGCATTGGTGGGGGGGGGGGAGGTAGGATAGGTGCATGGTGGGGGGGGGGGGGTAGGATAGGATAGGTGCATGGTGGGGGGGGGGGGGGGTTAGGATGAGGGTGCATGGTGGGGGGGGGAGGTAGGATAGGTGATGGTGGGGGGGGGGGGGAGGTAGGATAGGTGCATGGTGGGGGGGGGGGGAGGTGAAGGTGCATGGGGGGGGGGGGGAGGTAGGATAGGTGCATGGTGGGGGGGGGGGGGCGGTGGTTGAATTGATGGGATAGGTGCATGGGTGGGGGGGGGGTGGGGTTTAGAATAGATGGGGATGGTTTGCATCTGAGGGGGGGGGGGGGGTAGAATGTATGGGATAGAGTTGGGTAGGGTGGGGAGGAGTGGGTAATGAGGGGTGGGGGGGGGGGGGGAGATAGAAGGGGGAGATGGGGGGGGGATGAGAGAGAGAGGGAGTGGAGGAGAGAGAGGAAGGGAATAGAGGGATATAGAGGGAGAGAATCGTTATGAGGTGGTGGTGGCGGCCGTGGGAGAGGAGTGTTCCTTATAAAGGGCATTCTAAGTTTCAAGGGTGAAAGTGCGTGAGTTAGAGTGAAACAGCTATGTGTGGTGAAGCTTGAATGGTGAGAGGAGGGGAGGAGGAGGGTGAAGAGATGGGATCGAGAGGAGGAGGAGAGAGATGACAAGGATGGTGGTTACGAGGGTTGAGGGAGAGAGGTGGTTGCGGTGATGAGGAGATGATGAGGAGAGGAGAGTGTGAGGAGAGGAGGTGTGAGCGGTGGTTGTGTGGTGATGGGAGAGGGAGGAGATAGAGGGAGAGAGTGGCCGGTTCAGCGTTGACAGAAGGGGAGTGAAAGGAAGTAGCAGGGCGATGGCATTGTGATGTACGTGGCAATGGGGCTGGGTCTGGGTAGTGGTCAATAATGGTTGTATGGTAACAAAGGTAATAAATCTACATATGGATTGTGGTTTCTGTGATTGCTGTATAGCAGGTGTGTTTCTGTTTGCCCTTGTCCGCCTTTATTTTCTGTTTTCACCAGCTTCGTCACTGTCTGTTGTCGTCTGTCTTTTGTCTGTCTGTGTGCGTTGTGAGGGTGCTGTCACTGATTACCCATGGTCTGTATTGTCCTGTGCTCCAAAGCTTACAGTGTTGTTGTATTCTTGCCAGCTTCTGGTTAGTTCAGTTTGTGGAGGTGTGTGTGTGGTGTGTATTTGCATGTGTGTGTGTGTTGTTATAGTGTGTGTGTGTGTCTGTGTGTGTTGTATATATATATATATATATATATATATATACATATATTATATATATATATATATATATATATATATATGTGTGTGTGTGTGTGTGTGTGTGTGTGTGGGGTGTGTGTGTTGTATGTGTGTGTGTTTACAATGTTTTAGCCCTCTGTCCCGCCTTCCTCTGTCCTGTCTTCCTCTGTCCCGCCTTCCTCTGTCCCATATTCCTCTGTCCCATATTCCTCTGTCCCATATTCCGCCAGTGTCACAGCATGTGGTCAGCTGGTCACTGCATTCCTCAGAACAGCTGTGGTATTCCCGGGGCCCCCATGGCTGTGTTTGTCCCGCTCCTTGGTCAGTCAATCCAGCCCCTGTACACTGTTCACTGTACACCAAACACTGACCACCCTGACCCGGGGTGGAAGTCAGCCAGCTGTGACCGGGACTGGTGTGCAGAAGGTGCAGCATGTGCCCTGTGGCCTGCTCAGCAAGGCGTGTCAACAGCCGTGACAACCCCCTCTGGGCTTGGGGCATCGGTGGTCTAGAGGTAACGCGCCTGTCTAGAAAGCGAAAAGTCCGGGTCGGAAGTGTGCGGTGGTTCGTATCCCGTCTGGGCCCGAAACTTTTTCCCCATCCATTAGACCATGAGTGGTGGTCTGGGCGCTAGTCTTTCGGATGAGACGATAAACCGAGGTCCCGTGTATTACAGAAAATTATGCAGCGCACGTAAAAGAACCCACGGCAACAAGAGAGTTGTCCCTGGCAAAATTCTTAGAAAAAAGCCACTCTGATAGGGAAAGAAATACAGTTGCAGACCAAAAAAAAAAAAAAAAAAGGGTGGCGCTGCTCTTGTGGCGACGTGCTCTCCCCGGGGAGAGCAGCCCAAATTTCACGCAGAGAAATCTCGTGACTTAAAGTGGAATAAAATAAAAAAATAAAAATAAATACCCCTTTAAGTCACCACATATTTCTCTGCCTGAAACCCAGGCTGTTCTCGCCCGTTGCCACAGAAGCAGCGCCACCCATTATTTGTTTTTCTTTTCCTGTCTGCAGCTGTATTTATTTGTTTCCCTATCAGAGCAGCTTTTGTCTACAGAATTTTGCCAGGGACAGCTCTCTTGTCGCTACTCATTCTTTTATGTGCATTTAATAATTATGTGTAACACACTGATACTTCAGTTTATTGTCTCATCCAAAAGACTAGCACCCACACCACCACTCAGTCTAGTGGATGGGGGAACAGTTTCTGGCTTAAATGGGGATTGCACCACCACACACTTTGAACCCAGACTTTTCACTTTCAAGGCAGGTGTGTTACCTCTAGATCACCCAGACACCAACCATGGTGGTCTTTGTATTATCAAATAGACTAGGAGGTGTAGGAAGAAAAAGATCAGATGGAACCCCAGCATGTGCCTGTTGCTTTTGCACACGAGAGAGAGAGAGAGAGAGAGAGAGAGAGAGAGATAGAGAGACAGAGAGATAGAGAGAGAGAAACAGAGACAGAGAGAGAGAGAGATAGAGAGACAGAGAGATAGAGAGAGAGAGAGATAGAGAGATAGAGAGAGAGAGACAGAGAGAGAGAGAGATAGAGAGACAGAGAGATAGAGACAGAGAGAGAGAGACAGAGAGATAGAGACAGAGAGAGAGAGAGACAGAGAGAGAGAGAGAGATAGAGAGACAGAGAGATAGAGACACACAGAGGGGAGAGAGAGAGAGAGAGAGAGAGAGAGAGAGACAGAGAGATAGAGACAGAGAGAGAGAGAGAGAGAGAGAGAGAGAGAGAGAGAGAGAGAGACAGAGAGATAGAGACAGAGAGAGAGAGAGAGAGAGAGAGAGAGAGAGAGAAAAACAGAGGACAGAGAGAGGAGAGAGATAAGAGGAGACAGAGGGGATAGAGACAGAGAGAGAGAGACAGAGAGATAGAGACAGAAGGAAGAGAGAGAGAGAGATGAGAGAGACAGAGAAGGAGATAGGGGGGACAGAGAGAGAGAGAGGACAGAGAGATAGAAGAGAGAGAGAGAGGAGAGAGAGAGATGAGAGAGATGAGAAGAGAGAGAGAGGAGGAGAACAGAGAGATAGAGAGAGAGAGAGAAGAGGAGAGAGAGAGAGAGACAGAGAGATAGAGAGACAGAGAGAGAGATGAGAGAAGGAGAGAGAAGAGAGAGAGAAAACAGAGACAGAGAGAGAGAGAGGAGAGAGAGACAGAGAGATAGAGACAGAGAGAGAGAGACAGAGAGATAGAGACAGAGGAGAGAGAGAGAGAGAGAGATAGAGAGACAGAGAGAGATAGAGACAGAGAGAGAGAGACAGAGAGATAGAGACAGAGAGAGAGAGAGAGAGAGAGAGAGAGAGAGAGAGAGAGAGAGATAGAGAGACAGAGAGATGAGAGAGAGAGAGAGAGAGACAGAGAGATAGAGACAGATGAGAGGTAGCGAGAGATCGAGCAGATGAGAGTTTGGACGAGAGATGATGAAGAGATGAGACAGAGAGATAGAGAAGAGAGGAGAGTGAAGAGTTGGAGTAGTGGAGAGTGAGAGTGGACAGAGGCAGAGCGGAGAGAACAGAGAGAGAATCATTCTTTGCTTTTCTTCTGTCCCTGACCCTTGTGATGAGCTGTTTCTTCTGTTCGCGATACTGTGAAAGTTTGAACAATATGGCTGTTATGTGTGTACTGGGGGTTGGACAGGTTGTTGTTGATTGTAATGTTGTTGTTGTTGTTGTTTTGGGGTTGACAGGGCAGGCTTTCATCTTGTGTGATGTTTGGTGGTGTCATGTGTGTGTTGTGTGTGTGTGTGTGTGTGTGCGTGCTGTGTGATGTGTGTGTTCTGACATTTTTATTTGCAGATATTCTGGAATGTATTAACCAATATGAAAGCTAGCTTTCTTAGGTCTTTCGAGATTATGAAACGTATCAGTGTGCCTGTCAGTATTGTAATTGCCCTTCATGGGATGATTACAGTGTTTTTGACGTGACTTGACTTGACTTGACTCTCCTGACGATCAATTGTAAAGGAGGAGAGGCAGCTATCTTGCAGAAGGGCAATGGCAGTGTGCTGTGCTGTGCTGTGCTGTGCTGTGCTGTGCTGTGCTGTGGATCAGAAGCCAGCCCTACTGCTGGTGTGCAGTGTGTCCACCTGTTGGTTTGTGCCAGACACCTTCATTTATGTTATGAATGCAATGTTGAAATTCCTTCCTGCTGGTAGCCGAGAGAGAGAGAGAGAGAGAGAGAGAGAGAGAGAGAGAGAGAGATAACAACAGCAATAACAATAACAACATTTTTATTGCCGTTAAGCTAATAGCAGCGCAACGCAATTACATGACATGAAAACCAGGGCATTAATCTTGATAATGTACAGCAAATCACGAAACTCCTTACTGTTACGACATTCCGAGCCTTTTTTGTGCCAAGTCTCTGCCACACACACTGTCAGCCAAGGTAAAACTGCAGGAGATCAGGAAGAGTGGCTAAATCCCGTGAGGCTCGTGCTAAGGTTTCCCTGTGTAGTGTGTCCTGGATTCGCTTCCCTTTCCGCAAACTGGCCAGCCTGACACGTTCCTCTGTTAACATGTTTTTGTCTTGCTGTTTGACAAACCAGTACACACACTCCATCAGTGTCTGATTTGCCTGTGTATTGGATCACAATGCCATCAGACTCGCATGTCACAAAGTCTTTACCGTCTGAATGATGGAGGACAGTTTTTCTGACGTGTTTATTTATGTGGCTGTCTCTCAGTCTTTTCTGAACAGATCTGTCAGTCAGAGTAGCAACGTATCACGTGACAGTCTGTGTGTCAAATCCACCAACAATATTATCAATCCTCGCTTGATAGTCCACATCAGGCCGCACAACACACACATCGGCACCACAGTCAGACACACCTAGGGGTTCCATATCAACCGATGATGGCAACACAACTGATGTTTTCTCGCTGCTATCGTGTGTGTGTACAGTTGGCATGTCTATTTCATGTGTATCTGCACATACTGCACTCGACTGTTCCACACCACTGTCAGGCAGACACGAGGCACTGAAGACACAGTCGCTGTCACACACAACACCTGCCTGCTTCTCTTTTTGTTTTCTGGAATGCTCCTGGTCACCTCAAATTTGGGAGAAAGGTTTTTCCTGTAGTATTGCACTTGCGTGTTGCAATTCACTGTAGGGTCCGCCATATTTGTTGACACTGCTGTGTCAACTGGCTTCAG
>CM054154.1:707352-712352 GCA_028751875.1 Rapana venosa | reverse complement strand
CAACCCAGTGACCATCAGCCCAGACCTCCCTGACACCGTCCCCGCCATGCTGACCTCTGCTAAACCCGCCACCCTCCTCCCCCCCCTCCTCCTCCTCCTCCTCCCCCCTCCTCCTCCTCCCCCTCACCACCAAGGCCACCCCCCTCACCACCACCCCGCCGCGCACCGTCAAAATGTTCAGAGGGATGGGGGGCATCCCGACCCCCTGTCCTCCGGAGGAGACGGACTGGTGCAAGGAGAAGCTGCGTAATCCCAACTACTGCTGCAACACCACTGACCCCTGCCTCGGCTTCGTGCTGTCCAGCTACTGCCCCATCACCTGCGGGCTGTGTCCAGGTCAGTGGTCAGCTGGTGGGGGGTTCGGGTGTGGTGTGGTGTGGTGTGGTTAAGGTAGGTGTGTTGGGTTTTTGGTCAGGTCAGATATTTAGTTTGTTCATTTTGTGTGTTGCAATGTGCGAAATGTTGCTTCAGAGAACTGAAGCGAAAGGTGAAGGAGGCTGAAGGTGCTGAAGAAGAAGCCCAATCAGCGGAGTGTGAAAGGCAGGAGAAAGGGAAAGGAGACATGGACTGAAGAACGAGGCAAAGGTATTGAAGGAGCAAAACTATACAGAGAAGCCAATCAACAAGTGAAAAGGCATGAAAAAGCCAAGGAGGCGTGGACTGAAGAACGAGGCAAAGGTATTGAAGGAGCAAGACTATACAGAGAAGCCAATCAACAAGTGAAAAAGGCATGAAAAAGCCAAGGAGGCGTGGACTGAAGAACGAGGCAAAGGTGTGGAAGAGAAGTCTGCAGAGCAACAGCAGCCAGAAAGCCTGCCCTCTTGTCAAAGACCTGGCCAGCTGAAAACAAGGGAGAGCCACTGCCATCCCAGACACAGCAGGGAACTGTCTGACTGAAGATCCAGATAGTTTAAAGAGGTGGACAGAGTACTGCTCACTGCTGGGTTGTGTTGTGTTGTGTTGTGTTGTGTTGGGTTGTGTTGTGTTGTGTTGGGCTGGGTTGGGCTGGGTTGTGTTGTGTTGTGTTGTGTTTGGTTGTGTTGTGTTGGGTTGTGTTGTGTTGTGTTGGGCTGTGTTGTGTTGTGTTGTGTTGTGATGTGTTGTGTTGTGTTGTGCTGGGTTGTGTTGTGTTGTGTTGGGTTGTGTTGGGTTGAACTGGGTGAAGCTGTGTTCCACGCTGTAAGTACGTCCTTGACGCGACTCGGGCATGACAGTGTTCCACAAGACTGAGCCTGAGTCCAGGTGCCAATCCTGAAGTCTGCCAGCAGAAGACTCTGCAGTGTTCTACTTGCAATGCCTGGTCAAGCAAAGCTGGGCCAGCTTGATGGTCATTCCACACTGAACCTCCCGTATCCACTTGAGGACACCTACACTGGCCGTTACGTCATTCGTGTTGTGCCAGTCTGACTTTCTGTGGATTTGACTAACCAAACTAGCCAACTAACTGACTAACCAAAAAACCAACTAACCAACAAACTAAACATCTAACCAACTAACTAACTAACCAACTAACCTACTAGCAAACCAACTAACCAACTTATCTACTAATTAACTAAGCAACCAGCCAACTAACTAACAACTAACCAAGAGTGGTAGTTTTGCAAAATGCAAAAAATTGCTTATGATAAAGCTACTAAAGTTATGTTAAGTTTGATAAGGACTGCATGGCAAAAAGAACTACCTATACATGTGACACTTGATTTATTCGATGAAATCGTTGTACCTGTTTTGTTGTATGGATGTGAAATTTGGGGATATGAAAACCTAACAATAATTGACAAGTTTCAGTTAAGATTTTTAAAGTATATATTTCGTTTAAAGCGTACAATGTCAACTTCGCTAGTATATGGAGAAACGGGCAGATATCCTTTGTCTATGTTGGTCTCTGTTCGAATGGTTCGTTTCTGAATGCAGCTGCTTGACATCCAGTCTGAAAAGCTATCCTCAAATGTTTATCAGATGATGAAAGATTTACATGACAAATCTTTGATTCAATCATCATGGCTAAATAAAATAAAAAATATTTTAGTACAAAGCAGATTTGACTGTTTGTGGGAGAGAGTTTAGTTCAAGTATTTGTTCTACAAGTTCACATATCAAAGCCTTCTTAATAAAAAAAATTGTTAATGAATGGAGAACTGAACTGTGGAGTAATAGTAAATGCCTTTATTATAAAAACTATAAGATCAATTTTGATATGGAAAAATATATAGCTTGTCTACCAGATGTATATGTTTACGCTCTTATGAAGTTTGGTTGTAGCTGTCACAAGCTTCCTATTGAGGTTGGACGTTTCCATAATATACCAAGGGAAGAAAACATATGTTCAAAATGCAATGTCTGTTTTAGGGGATGAATTTCATGTTATCATGGAATGTCCCCACTTCAAACATTTGCGACAAGATTTTATTCCCGGATATTTTCTTCAACCCATGTCCAGTTATAATTTTTGTAGGCTAACGAAATGCAAATCTCGAAAAGTTCTCCTGTCGCTCTCAAAATTCATAAGATTTGCAGGTATTTCTTGAAATGTCAATTGTTCTTCATATGTGTAGATTATGTCTTTTAAAGCAATGCGTATACTTACAAATAGTATTGAGTCATTAATACTGTTTGCTTATCATTATGCGATGAGCTCTTGCTTTTCAGTTCCTGTTAGTATTCATGTTATTGTTGGGTGTATTGCTGTCAGGTTTATTCTCTTGTTCAATGTGTTTGTAATGCTCCACACCCCACAAGGGGGAGGGACTAACATGGCGGGGTGTGTGGGCAGAGGTGTGTGGCGGCAGGAAGTGCCGTAACTCGGGCAACATGGACTACACCACCTGCACCTGCCAGTGCCAGGGATCCACTGGGGGACCGCTCTGTGGTCAGTGTCCTCCCCTGTCTGTCTGCCTGTCTGTCTGTCTGCCTGTCTGTCTGTCTGTCTGCATGTCTACATGTCTGTCTGTCTGTCTGCATGTCTACATGTCTGTCTGTCTGTCTGTCTGCATGTCTACATGTCTGTCTGTCTGCATGTCTGTCTGCATGTCTACATGTCTGTCTGTCTGTCTGTCTGTCTGCCTGTCTGCCTGCCTGTCTGTCTATCTGTCTGTCTGCCTGTCTGTCTGCCTGTCTGTCTGTCTTCCTGTCTGCATGTCTGTCTGTCTGTCTTCCTGTCAAGTCAAGTCAAAATTTTATTTCCAGATGGTACATTGAATAAGCAATGCATTTGCTTTTTTTCATCAAGCCATCCATCTAAGAACAAATGTCTTAATGATTATACTGAAATACTACATTATTGCATCATTTACCATTAAATTAAACCAGTAATAAAAATTTTAAAAAAGAGGAAAAAATCGATAAGGAAATACATTGAAAATACAAATTACCACATATACATATACACGCACACACATACTCATGCACACCTGAGTGCGTGCGCGCTCACGTCCACACACTCATTTAAATAAAAATGTTTTAAGAATTAAAAAAAGAAAATCATAAAACGTCAGGACAAACAAACAAATTACTTCACTTACTGTTTCCTCCATTTTTTCACGTTTATACTTTAGATAATAAAAAAGGTACATGTCTGTCTGTCTGTCTGTGTGCTTGTCTGGTATTATACTTGCTTGTGGATATACCGGCCCGTCTTCCTGTCGATGCCTGATTTTCTCTGTCTCTCTGTGAGGTGTATTCGTATTATCTGTCTGTCAGTGTGTGTGTGTGGGCGTGTGCGTGTGCGTGCGTGTGCGTGCGTGCGTGAGTGTGGGTGTGTGTGCGTGCGTGCGGGTGCGTGTGTGTGTGTTTGCGTGTGTGTGTGTGTGTGTGTGTGTGTGTGTGTGTGTGTGTGTGTGTGTGTGTGTGTGTGTTGTGTGTGTGTGTGCATCTGCATCTGCATTTGTGTGTATGTGAGAAAACTGCTAGTGTTGCTACTGCTACTTCTACTGCTTCTGCTGCTGCTGCTGCTGCTGCTGCTGCTGCTGCTGCTACTACTACGACTACTACGACTACTACTGCTGCTGCTGCTGCTGTGCTGCTACTACTACTACTACTCCTACTACTTCTACTACTTCTGCTGCTGCTGCTGCTGCTATTGCTACTGCTGCTGCTGCTGCTACTACTACGACTACTACTGCTGCTGCTGCTGCTGTGCTGCTACTACTACTACTCCTACTACTTCTACTACTTCTGCTGCTGCTGCTGCTGCTGCTATTGCTACTGCTACTGCTGCTGCTACTACTACTACTACTACTACTACTACTACTACTGCTACTGCTGCTGCTACTACAACTACTACTACTACTACTACTACTACTACTGCTGCTGCTGCTGCTGCTGCTGCTACTACTACTGCTACTGCTACTGCTGCTGCTGCTGCTACTACTACTACTACTACTACTACTACTACTACTACTACTACTACTGCTGCTGCTGCTGCTGCTGCTGCTGCTGCTGCTGCTGCTGCTACTCTACTACTACTGCTACTGCCACTGCTACCACTGCTGTTACTACTTCTGCTGCTACAGACATTGAGTATTATGAAGACACTGTGATGACGACACTGACAAGAATGATGACGTCAATGATGTGATGACGACACTGACAAGAATGATGACGTCAATGATGTGACGACAACGCTAACAAAAACGATGTAAATAATGCGATGAGTCAAGTCAAGTCAAATCAAGTCAAGTCAAAAACACTTGAATCATCCCATGAAGGCTAATTACAATACTGACAGGCACATTGATACGCATTTTATTCTCAAAAGACATAAAAAAGCTACGTTTCATATTGGTTAAAACATTCCAAAATGACTTCAAATAAAATAGTCACAAACACACACACACACACATGCACACCAAATTCGGAACACAATGTTATAAAAAGCCATCGACTAGAAAACATAAAAAAACTTATTATTTACGCAAGCCCATTCACAACACGTACACACACACGTGCGTGCGTGCGCGAACATACCCACGCACACGCACACATACAGCAATGTATGAATT
>CM054154.1:689852-692352 GCA_028751875.1 Rapana venosa | reverse complement strand
AGGCAGGCAGACAGAAAGACAGACAGACAGACAGACAGACAGACAGACAGACAGACAGGCAGGCAGACAGAAAGACAGACAGACAGACAGACAGACAGGCAGGCAGACAGACAGACAGACAGACAGATAGACACAGACAGGCAGACAGACAGGCAGGCAGGCAGACAGACAGGCAGACAGGCAGGCAGGCAGGCAGGCAGACAGGCAGGCAGGCAGGCAGACAGGCAGACAGACAGACAGGCAGACAGACAGACAGACAGACAGACAGGCAGGCAGGCTGACAGGCAGACAGACAGACAGGCAAGCAGACAGACAGACAGACAGACAGACAGGCAGGCAGACAGGCAACGCACTTTGGCTCATACGGCCCCAACACAGTAGTTGCTGTCTGAGCGTTCACAGAAGAAGACTGTGAGAGTGAGCAGGGACTGGATGAGGAGTTGGTGTGTGAGGCTGTACACAATCACTCATGCTCACTCCTGGTACGTTTCACTGATGAACAAAAGCAGGACTGAACATGCTTCAGACAGATCCAGAAACAACCGAAGAGAGCTGGATGATTTTCGGTAAAATGAAGAGCTAAGCTTGGAGGTTTTATTTAGGTTTCAGTGTCAAGATCATTTGACGCAGAACGGGTTTTACACATACTTATTCTTAAAGAAAAATGACATGCCAATTGCGCAACACAATGTGAGGATCAGATCACCAAGAATCATGGCGCCTATCTAGCGCTTAGTCAACAGATTATGCCAACACTAAATCATCTACTGACACATGATCATTTAATTTATTGTCTATAAGAAAAACACACATACATATAAACAAACTACTGTCGGCAGTCTTTATGGTAGAAATTTGAAAAAAAAGAGTAATTAAGGGGAAACAAGCAATTCAAACAGCTTCTTGATCAGAAAGAAAACAACTCAAACGAAAGGACTGTCAATCATGGGAGACAATAAGCCAGTCAGTGAGAAAGACCAGAACCAGAGAGAGAGAGGACAGACAGAGAGAGAGAGAGAGAGAGAGAGAGAGAGACAGAGAGAGAGAGAGACAGAGAGAGAGACAGAGACAGAGACAGAGAGACAGAGAGAGAGAGACAGAGAGAGAGACAGAGACAGAGACAGAGAGACAGAGACAGAGAGAAGTGACAGAGAGAGGAAACAGAAGAGAGAGAGACAGACAGAAGACAGACAGAGAGACGAGAAGAAGAGAGAGAGAGAGAGAGAGAGAGAGAGAGAGGAGAGAGAGAGAGAAGAGAGAGAGAGAGTGTGAAAGAGAGAGACAGAGAGAAAGAGACAGAGAGAGAGAGAGACAATGACAATGACAATGACAATGACAAATTCTTTTATTTCGAGGATAATGAATAAGCACACATGTGCTTTTTTACATCCAGTCCCCGCCCGTTAGGGATACATCTTAATAATAATAACACAATACTTATACAGTCTCACAATAAAAACAAGGGGAAATAACCCTTTTCAAAACAGCTCCCCCCCAACAACCCCCCCCCCCCCCCAAGCAAGCAAATAAAAGAAAACCCTAAAAATACCCCCTCCCACCCCCACCCCCAAAAAACCCTAACCAAAACAAACAAACAAACAAAAGAGAAAGAAAAACCAAACCGACAAAAGAAGATAAAAAAGAGAAAAACAGACAAACAACAACAACAAGAACAAACAACAGAGCCAACAAAATAACACAACCAAACTTAATAAGTCATAAAGATAAAGGTCTACACATTGTCAAACGGTACACATACTTTTACACATACATATTTTTTCATTATGTTTAAGGAGAGTTGCATGCCTGTAAATGATTGAGTGCAAGCGCTTCGATTTGTTTGTCTTTTTACAAGATTCAGCGCTATATAAATTCCATTTATTATTATTATTATTATTATTATTATTACATACTTGTTACACATAACTATAAGATATTGAAATAGGGCACTCATTAAAACTTAAGTACAGAGGCAAGTCCAATAGAGTATTGAAAATATAAAATATGAATCCTTCATCAGGATACACTATAACTATAAGCAAGACGATAAAAGGTGGAGAGAGAGAGAGAGAGAGAGAGAGGAGAGAGAGAAGAGAGAGAGAGAGAGAGGAGAGAGAGAGAGGAGAGAGAGAGAAAAGACAGACAGACAGACAGACAGACAGACAGACAGACAGACAGACAGACAGAGAGTGTGTGTGTGTGTATTTCAAAGATAATATCCAATATATAATTCCCAAAACAGTATGCGATCCCATCAACACTCATTTTACATTATACTCGTTTCAAATTATATGTCATGATAATGAAATAAACTCAATACCCATACATTCACACAATAAAAACAAGAAACAAAACAAAGAAAAAATCTAAACCTATACAGTCATCGAGGGAGAGAATATGAGTGAGTGAGTGAGTGAGTGAGTGAGTGTGTGGTGTGTGTGTGTGTGTGGTGTGTGGGTGTGAGTGTGTGTGGGGGGGGGGGGTGGGGGGTGGGGTGGGG
>CM054154.1:677352-682352 GCA_028751875.1 Rapana venosa | reverse complement strand
AGTCATTGAGAGAGAGAGTGTGTGTGTGTGTGTGTGTGTGTGAGAGAGAGAGTGTGTGTGTGTGTGTGAGTGTGTGTGTGTGTGTGTGAGTGTGTGTGTGTGTGTGTGTGTGTGTGTGTGTGTGTGTGTGTGTGAGTGTGTGTGTGTGTGAGTGTGTGTGTGTGTATGCGTGTGTGTGTTTGTGTGTGTGTGTGTGTGTGTGTGGTGTGTGTGTGAGTGAGTGTGTGTGTGTGAGAGTGTGTGTGTATGCGTGTGAGTGTGTGTGTGTGTGTGTGTGTGTGAGTGTGTGTGTGTGTGAGTGTGTGTATGCGTGTGTGTGTTTGTGTGTGTGTGTGTGTGTGTGTGTGTGTGTGTGTGAGTGTGTGTGTGTATGCGTGTGTCAAGTCAAGTCAAGTCAAAATTTTATGTCCAGATGGTACATTGAATAAGCAATGCATTTGCTTTTTTTCATCAAGCCATCTATCTAGGAACAAATTTCGTAATCTATGTGTGTATGTGTGTGTGTATGTGTGTGTATGTGTGTGTGTATGTATGTGTGTGTGTATGTGTGTGTTTGAAATGTTTATCTTATTTGTGAACGGTCGCATGCGCTTGATTGATTTGAATGTTAGCGCTTGGATTTATTTGGTTTAGAAGAGAAAAACTCTATATACTATTATTGTTATTATTATTATTATTATTATTATTATTATTATTATCATTATTATTATTAATATTAATTATCATTATTATTATTAATATTAATTATCATTATTATCATTGTTACTATTACTCTCTCCATGCAGCATCGAGCGTGGTTATCTAGTGCAAGGGTGAGTGACCGTTTGTGCGCCTTGCCTTCAGTACAGTCCCCCAGTTCACCCAGCTGTAAATGGGTACCTGCCATCTTTAGGGTCAGGGAAGGTAAATCAGCGAGGGAGAGGAGATGGGCGCCGCCCTCAATGTGCTGGCCCCTGGAGAAGCTGAGGTCTCTGACGCCTCGCTCCCCAACGACCACACAGGTTGTGGGACACCTTGACCTTGACCTTGTAGTGTCTGAGGACTTGTGCAGTGACCCTACACCAGTTACTGGTGAGGCGGGGAAAGGAGGTGACTGCTGTGTCTGCATCCTGCCTCTCAGCACCAACAGCCCCCAGTCCAGTTGCCTGGCTGCTGCAGGCTGACTGTCAGGAGGGCTGGGATCTGGGCTGTCAGGTTACCAGGTTCTTCGGATGAGACTATAAACCCAGGCCCCGTGTGCGAACACATGCAGAACATCTTGCGCACACGTTAAATCCTGTTCCGCTTTTCGAAAGAGTAGGTCATTGTGTGCCGGTGGGAACAGATGACAACATTTACAAAACCGCATACACATGGGGACTGGATGTAAAAAAAAAAGCACATGAGTGCTTATTGCATTATCCTCGATATAAAAAAAAAAATGGTCATCTGCGCGCTTTGATTTGTTGCTTTAAAAGATTCAGCGCTATATAAATTCCATACATTATTATTATTATTATAATTATAATTATAATTATTATTATTATTATTGTTATTATTATTATTATCATCATCACTATTATTATTATTATTATTATTACTATTATCATCATCATCATTATTATTATTATTCTTACTATTATTATCACCATCATCATTATTATCATCATCATTATTATTATTATTATTATTATTATTATCATCATCATTATTATTGTTATTATTATTATTATTACTATTATTATTATTATTATTATTACCATTATTACTATTATTATTATTATTATTATTGTTATCATCATCATCATCATCCTCATCCTCCTCCTCCTCATCATTATTATTATTATTATCATTATTATTATCATTATCATTATCATCATTATTATTATTATTATTATCATCATCATCATCATCCTCCTCCTCATCATCATTATTATTATTATTATCATTATTATTATTATCATTATCATCATTATCATCATTATTATTATTACTATTATTATTATCATCATTATTATTATCATTATTATTATTATTATTAATATCATCATCATTATTGTTGTTATTGTTATTATTATTATTATGTCCCAGGGTCTGCTAGTGGCCAGGAAAGGCAGCCTCCTGATCCCGGTGGTTCGCGCTTTGGGCTCCTAGCTGGAAGGTCAGAGGTTCGGTTCTCCCGAAAGCAACAGCTGTGGTCAGACTCCGGCTGCTGCTACCCCCAGCTGCTGTGAGCTCAGGGGAAGACTGGCGCCACACAGCCCAGCTTCAGCCTTTAAGGCTGCGAGTGTGAGGGTGTCGCCCAAATGACCTGACCAACGCTGCTGGTGTCTGTGCTACTTAGGCCCGGTTGACGCTGGGATGGTTCTGTCACTGGGATGACAGGAAGTGTGAACTACAGCCCTGGTAGACTGTTTCCACGCTGGGGCACTTGTACAGCAGCAGCAGAGTGACGTCATCCTCTTCGTCACTGACCAGCATGCTCTGCTCCAGCTGCTCTCTCTCATGGGGACCTCACTCTTGCTTTGCCCACAGCTAAACGTCTGTGCCTGTGGTGAGTTTGTGTCCCAGCTTTCAGGGTTCGAGGGTCATAGGGGAGGGACGTTGTGGTGGTCACTATCCCAGACAGACAGACAGACAGACAGACAGACAGACAGACAGACAGACAGACGTCTGGTTCAGCTGGCTCGGGGACTAAGCCATCACTGAGGCCAGTTAGGGGTTTAGTAAGGGGTGTCCTTCCTAAGTTAGCTCAGGACATGCAGAACTCAACCCTGAAAGTGACCCAGCAGCAGTGCAGGGCCCCTCTGAGTGGTCGTCAAACGGCGGCCTGTGGTCAGTAGGCTCCCTGTGGATTTCTGGCTCAGGGGAGGATGGCCAGTCAGGGCATGGCTGAGACTGCGCCATGACTGTGGTCAGGAGAGGGCGTGGTGGCGCTGTTCATGTTCTGTCTGTGCTAGCTCACAACAGGCGCCACTGAACTCCACCCAGGTGACCCAGCAGCGGATCAGGACCCCTCTGGCTGGTGGCCCTACGGCGGCCCAGCATTGGAAAGCTGTCGTTGGACTGTGGACCATAAGGGTACGACAGGAGGAAAGGTAGGGCTGGGGCAGAGGGAGGGAGATGAGCGGCGTGGGAACAGCAGGGTTGGAACGACACAGACAAGAAAGCAGCAGAAAAACAACAACAATCAAAGCAAACAAACACACCAACAAACCAACAAAAAATCCCCCGCAAAAGCTAGTCTACACCCAGTCACCTTTTCTCTAACGGTGAACGCTTTCTAAACGACAGTGGTCATTGAGTGGTTACACTCCACAATCACATTTCATTTCATTCTACACCACTCTAAGTCACGGCAGATTTCTCTGCATGAAATTCGGGCTGCTCTCCACGGGGGGAGTGCGTCGCCACAAGAGCAGCGCCACCCATTTATGTTTTTCTTTTTCCTGTCTGCAATTGTATTTGTTTCCCTACCAGAGTAACTTTTTAAAATAAAATTTTATCAGGAGCAACTCTCTTGTTGCCGTGGGTTCTGTTACGTGCGCTAAAAACATGTGTAACACACGGGACATCGGATAATTGTCTCATCCGAAAGGCTAGCACCCAGACCACCATTCACAGTGTAATGGATGGGGGAAAAAGTTTTGGGCCCAAATGAGATGGAACCACCGCACACTTCCGACCCGGACTTTTCACCTTCTAGGCAGGTGGGTTACCTCTAGACCACCCATCCACACACCATTAACTTTAAACAAACAAGCGTGTCTGCGATGCCAAGGATTTGTACATAGTTCTCAGATTCTGTATTGCAATGCTTCTTAACAAACACAAAACAATAACAAAATTGTCTTCTTTGGTTTTTAAAACCTATTATTTGGGCTTTTTTTCCCCACAAGGGCACAAAATATCTCATTCAGAAGAGTTTTTTAAAATTATTTTTTGGTTGTTGTATTACCAGAATCTATGAACAGTTCAATCAACTATCCCTGACCTTAATCTCGTTGTACTTAGTTTCCTCACAACTACAACTTCAAACCATGATCACTAATAATAATAATAATAATAATGTATGGAATTTATATAGCGCTGAATCTTGTAAAGCTACAAATCAAAGCGCTTTTTTTATGCGTGTGTATGCGGTTTTTTAAAATTTTGTCATCTGTTCCCACCGGCACACAATGGCCTACTCTTTCGAACAGCGGAACAGGATTTAACGTGTGCGCAAGATGTTCTGCATGCGTTCGCACACGGGGCCTGGGTTTATAGTCTCATCCGAAGGACTTTGACATTCAGTTCGATTTTTTTTTTGGTCAAACTGGGAAGAAAGGGCGAGGAGGCTGGGAATCGAACCCAGAACCTCACGATTTACTTGTTGGCAGGCAAACGTCTTAACCGTCCTGCCACCGTCCTTCCGCTACAAGCGTTGCTAGGGGGGGCATGCTCAATCCGTCACTGGTGTTTCTTCATTGATTCCAGGATGTCTGACGACTGGCCTTGATCACTTTAAAGAAAACTAGTGCCCCCCCCCCCTATCCCCTCCCCCCCTTCCCCCCCACCCCCCCTATCCCCTCCCTCCTCCCTCCCCCCCCCCCCCCCCCCCAACCAACCAACCACCAAACCCGTGCCCCTACTATTTGCGCCCACTCTGTCCAGTACTGGGTTTGTGCAGGGAAGCACGGGCACGTGGAAAGTGATATGGGTGGCCCCTGACAGCTACACAGAGTGCTATTTGCACACTCAATGCCAATCGATGCGACATGTTTACTAGAGAATTTGTCAGTATCGAATACAGTGGACAGCTGTATTCATGGCTATTGCTTGACGGTATCTGTTTCATTATTTATTTATTTTTTTTTTGGGGGGGTGGGGGGGGGGGGAGTCACAAGGTGTTTTTGAGTGTTCTCCAAACAAAGTGCACTCCCCATCTCCTCTCTCTCTCTCTCTCTCTCTCTCTCTCTCTCTACCCTCTCCCTCTCTCTCTCTCTCTCTCTCTCTCTCTCTCTCTCTCGCTACCCTCT
>CM054154.1:652352-669852 GCA_028751875.1 Rapana venosa | reverse complement strand
AATAGTGTGTGTGTGTGTGTGTGTGTGTGTGTGTGTGTGTGTGATGTACAATAGCTTTTCCTGGCTTTTCCAGTCTGCATCACCCTACCCTGACTCCTGTTTGCTCCTCTCCCAACTCTGGGGGCACTCTCACGGTCGTGGCTGTGTTGGATGCCCTTTGAACACCACAACCTGCCCTCATTCAGCCATTCTGCTGTTCACACAATGACTCATTTATTCACACATGTGCTCAGTGTCGTTCAAAACGCGCTGTTGTGGGTGCTGAAGCCCTGCCTCTTTCTTTACCTGCTGCAGGAAGTGATGATCATTGTTTACCTGCTGCAGGAAGTGACGATCACTGTTTACCTGCTGCAGGAAGTGACGATCACTGTTTACCTGCTGCAGGAAGTGACGATCACTGTTTACCTGCTGCAGGAAGTGGCGATCACGTTGTTTACCTGCTGCAGGAAGTGACGATCACTGTTTACCTGCTGCAGGAAGTGACGATCACTTTCTTTACCTGCTGCAGGAAGTGACGATCACTGTTTACCTGCTGCAGGAAGTGACGATCACTGTTTACCTGCTGCAGGAAGTGACGATCACTCTGTTTACCTGCTGCAGGAAGTGACGATCACTGTTTACCTGCTGCAGGAAGTGACGATAATAATAATAATAATAATAATAATAATAATAATAATAATGTATGGAATTTATATAGCGCTGAATCTTGTAAAGCAACAAATCAAGGCGCTCAGATTTCATGTCATACCACTTTAAGTCACGGCAGATTTCTCTCCATGAAATTCGGGCTGCTCTCCCCGGGGAGAGCGCGTCGCCACAAGAGCAGCGCCACCCTTTTTTTTTTCTTTTTCCTGTCTGCAACTGTATTTGTTCCCCTATCAGAGTGGCTTTTTTTCTAAGAATTTTGCCAGGGACAACTCTCTTGTTGCCGTGGGTTCTTTTACGTGCGCTAAAAAATTACGTGTAACACACGGGACCTCGGTTTATCGTCTCATCCGAAAGACTAGCGCCCAGACCACCACTCATGGTCTAATGGATGGGGGAAAAGTTTCCGGTCCAAACGGGGTACGAACCGCCGCACACTTCAGACCCGGACTTTTCGCTTTCTAGACAGGCGCGTTACCTCTAGACCACCGATCCACCGATCACTTTGTTTACCTGCTGCAGGAAGTGACGATCACAGCCTGGCGTCTTTAGCAGCGCGGTCAGCAGGGGGAGCAGACCCGCCATCTTGCCCACACCTGCACACCTGCACACCTGCACACCTGCACCTCCTGCACCTCCTGCTCTGCCGCCTCCTCCCCCTCACCGTCCTGTCAGCTGTGTCCCCGCCACTCTCTTCCATGTCTCCTCCCCAGCACATGCCCACATTCCTTACACGGCGTCTTCAGGGTCCTGAGTTCACAGGCCACCGTGGAGCCACTAGACAGAGAGGCCCTGCACTACCCTTAGGTCACTTTGGTGGTGTTGAGTGGTGCCTGTTGTGAGCTAACACGTGTAGGACGCCACCCACTAAGCCCCCCCCCCCCCCCCCCAATGTGGACAGAATTAACTCAGTCGCGGAGTCCAGACTGAATGAGACACCTCCCCGGGGTGGCGACCACCACAACGTCCCTCCAACCACCGTCCCCCGTGAACCTCCAACCCCAAAGGCTTTGACTCAAACTCACCACAGGCACAGAAGTGTATGGACAAACCAAATCTGAAGTCACCATGAGACCAGAGCAACCAGAGCCACCGAATCAGAGATATTTTTCTGTTATTGCATGATGATCATGACGATGACGATGAAGATGAAGGTGATGTAATGATGCTGCAATCGGTTTGCGTGTGCTTTAAGAGTACTTGACAAGGTTGTACTCTACGCTTACTATCATAATATATCCCGGCGTCAACCGGGCCCGAGAGATACAGACACCTGCAGTGTTGGTCAGGTAATTTGAGCAACACTCTCAAACTCGCACCTGAAAAGTAGATGAAGCTCGACTGTGTGGTCCCAGTCTTCCCACTGAGCCCACAGCACACTCACTCTGGGTAGGAGCCGGCTGCAGTCAGAAAAATCCCTATGACTCTTATGGGAATCGAACCCGTGATCTTCCAGTCCGTAACCTAAGGCGCTAACCACTGCGCCATGGCGGCTAGTTATTTCACCCATCACTTGTAGAAGAGCAGATCAGCTACGGCCCATGCTATGTGTGTCTTAGAGATACCGAGCATGCAGTCTGAAACTTGGAGAAGAATGAGCTCCGACGCAGCGTCCAAAGCTTTCGTGCGGAGTGAAGGCTGAACAATGGAGACAGATGAGATTGAAATGGAATGGAATGTGAAGTGGCATAATGTTTTATCTGGTTCAGTGCTGTTGCTGTTGTTGTTGTTGTTGTTGTTGTTGTTTTGTTGTCGTTGTTTTGTTGTTGTCGTTGTTTTGTTGTTAAGCAGTATTGGGACAAAGCAAAGGTGGACTCAACTGATAAGTCCGTGTATTTATTGGGAGAGACGAGTATTTGAAACCATATTGTCACATGTTCCAAGTGAAAAACAAACTGACTACATATTTGGAGAGTTCAGAATTAGTAATAGATCGATGTCTGTGTGTGTGTGTGTGTGGGGGGGGGGGGGTGCGGGGGTGGGGGGGGGGGGCGTGTAATGCCAACAACAGAAACAATAACTGAAATTGTTTTGCATACGATAAGGAACGACAATCAACATGTACTTTCATTAAGGGCAAACATTGCTATATCTGACATCCACACTTTGAGTCAGAAAGTAGCCCCACCCTTAAGAATTGAACTGGTCTTAGTGTTCATACACAGAAGCTGAATTTACAAGAATTCAAGAGGCTTTCACAGGACGTGTACCAACAGAAGTGGCCTGATTCTTTTTCTGCTTACCCTGTCGATTTACCATCCAAACATAGACCAGGACCCTATCTATGAAAAGAAAATGTTTGAGAATATCATCGACCTATGATTATGTTTACTGGGGTAAAAAACCCCCAGTAAAATGGGCAAACAGGTAAAGGTTCCCATAACCTGGGTCGCAGGGGAGCAAGGCATCAGAGACCTCAGCTTCTCCAGGGACCAGCATCTTGAGGGCGGCGCCCATCTCCTCTCCCTCGCTGCTTTACCTTCCCTGACCCTAAAGAGGGCAGGTACCCATTTATAGCTGGGTGAACTGTGGGACTGTACTGAAGCCAAGGCGGGCAAACGGTCACCTATCTACTTGGTAACCACGCTCGATGCTGCTTAACTTCACTTTGGGAAAGCGAGTGCTCTGACAACATCGTGAAGTCGAAGATGTTTGTGAATGTCTGCTTGTATGTCCTGAACAGATTTAGGCTGTGTTAACGACAAATAATTGTAATTGTAGTTGTTCCTAACATTTGCAGAAGAAAGCCCAACTAGTAGTACACAAGCAGACAGCTAAAAAAAAAAAAGTAAACGTGAGGCGCTGATCTTGTGGCGACACACTCTGCTTAGGTCAGAGTCGCCAGAACTTCACTTGAGAAATCTGCTGTAACTACAAGTAGTATTCAATGTAATGAAGTACACTGCACTGCACTGCACTCCACTACACAACACTGCACTACACTACACTGCACTACACTACACTGCACTACACTACACTACACTACACTGCACTGCACTGCACTGCACTGCACTACACTACACTACACTACACTACACTGCACTGCACTACACTACACTACACTATACTACACTATACTACACTGCACTACACTGCACTACACTGCACTGCACTACATTACACTGCACTACACTGCACTGCACTACACTGCACTGCACTGCACTACACTACACTACACTGCACTACACTGCACTGCACTTCACTACACTGCACTGCACTACACTATACTACACTACACTACACTGCACTACACTACACTACTCTACACTACAGTACACTACACTACACTGCACTACACTACACTATACTACATTACACTGTGCTGCACTGCACTACACTATACTACACTACACTACACTGTACTGCACTACACTACACTACACAACACTACACTACACTGCACTACACTAAACTACACTGCACTACATTACACTACACTACACTACACTACATTGCAATGCACTACACTACACTACACTACACTACACTGCACTACACTACACTGTACTATACTATACTACACTCCACCCCACACCACTCTACCGCACTACACTACACTACACTACACTACACTACACTACACTACACTGCACTACACTACACTACACTACACTACGCTGCACTGCACCACAGCACACAACACTACACAACACTACACTACAATGCACTACACTATACTACACTAGATTGCACTGCACTACACTACACTACACTACACTATACTACACTACACTACACTGCACTGCACTGCACTACTCTACTCTATTGTAATTGCCCTTCATGGGATGATTAACGTGTTTTTGACTTGACTTGACTTGACTGGACTCTACTCTACACTACACTACACTACACTGCACTACATTACACTTCACTACACAACACTACAATCCAATCTAATCTAAAGCGATCCTATACAATACAATGCAAGACAATACAACACAATACAATGCAATGTAGTGTAGTGCAATTCAATGCCATGCAATCCAATGTCAGCAATTGATGGCTAAGAACAAAAGCATGCCCAGCATGCATCATAAAACTCCGTACTGTGGAGTGAGAGCGTAGCCAGAATGTGCAGTGGACCCACACTCTTTTGCCTCCTCAGTTACGTGGGGGATAAAAAAGAAAAAAACCTTTGTGTCTCGGGGTCTCACAGTCACAGCTCCCCGTGGGGACACAGGGTCCAGTCAGTATGTATAGCATCCCCACCTTCAGCAAAATCTGTGCTAGGAATCTCCTCTTATCTATCCCTCTCTGTTTCTATTCCTGCACAGTTCCTTTTCTTCCTGTCTCGCCCTTGTTCTGCCTTCCTGCTCCATTCTCCTGCCTTTCTTTCCCGAAAGACATAAGATAAACAAATCTCTCCCACGCCGAAGTCGGATGTGCTGGGCCTGACTTGTCAGGCTCTTAAAGGCAGCGCAATGTATTTCTGCTCATAATTATGAAGACAAATATAGTTACCATCTGAGCGTTTGACGACGACGACGACGATGATGACAACGAAGAATGCGAAGAAGATTGCGAAGAAGAATGCGAAAAAGAAGAAGAAGAAGAAGAATGCGAAGAATGCGAAGAAGAAGAAGAAGAAGAAGAAGAAGAAGAAGAAGAAGAAGAAGAAGAAGAAAAATGCGAAGAAGAAGAAGAAGAAGAAGAAGAAGAAGAAGAATGAGAAGAAGAAGAGAAGAAGAAGAAGAAG
The DNA here is from genome assembly GCA_028751875.1 of Rapana venosa. Classification (NCBI taxonomy): domain Eukaryota; kingdom Metazoa; phylum Mollusca; class Gastropoda; order Neogastropoda; family Muricidae; genus Rapana; species Rapana venosa. The sequence continues at coordinate 664,511 of CM054154.1, read as the reverse complement.
AAGAAGAAGAAGAAGAAGAAGAAGAAGAAGAAGAAGACTTCAGTCTAGAAACGTGCTGCAGCTGTGAGAGCTAGGCGGAGCCTGCAGCATTCTCCCTGCACCTGAAGATGTGACTGACATTTCACAGCGGGAAAATGGGGCAGGACCTACACGATCCGTCCTTCACCCTCACCATGACCATCCTTTGGGATGACTGGAAAGACTGGACTGCTCACTGACCACAGTCTGATGCTTTCCTTTAGTGGAATGTACCAGAAAATATAATAATAATAATAATAATAATGATGATGATGATAATAATAATAATAATAATAATAACAATAATAATAATAATAATAATATAAAAAAATGGAACTTATATAGCGCTATAGCTTGCAAAGACAAATCAAAGCACATACATATACGTACATCAACAATGTGGAGAAAAAAACTCCTGACTTTTCTAAGGACTGAGTGCTCTGTACATTCTATTGGAAGACTGATTACAGGACTGAGTTTCGTTCACTTCTAGATCTCTGGCAGTAATCCTGTAATCTCACAGCAGCAGCAGATGTTTGTATTACTTGAGACCTCATTCTTTGGCAGTTTCCATCAAATCATCTCATAGCAACAAGATGTTTGAATTAATCGAGACTTCATTCTCTGGCAGTTTCCATCAAATCATCTCAAAATATTATGACTGTTATCCTCACTATTATCATTCTTTTCCTTGTCAATGCAACCAGAATTTGCACTGGCAAAAAAGGGTGTGTTGTACCACAGGCAGACATTACAAACAGGTGCTGTAATCATTACGGTAAAAAGCTTGAGCAAAAATGGACACTAAAAAGTTTAGAACAAAAACAAACAGAAAAATAGCTGTATGAAATATGGGACAGATTTAATTGACAGAAAACCGAATAATGATCAAAATAACACAAAACAGCTGCATAAAAACCCAAAGTAAATTGTCCACAAAAATGAATAAACAAAGACACATACAACCCAATAAAACACAAAACAAAAGAACAAGAAATAAACTGCTTACAAATAAACCCCGACCGCCTCAAATCAAATATCATACCCTGATATTGTGCAATCCAATTAACAAATTTAACACAATTTTTCGTTCCTTTCTAATGATGCTATTAACAAACTCGTTCAAACCAATGGGTGGCGCTGCTCTCGTGGCGACTAGCTCTGCTCGGGGAGAGCAGCCTGAATTTCATGCAGAGAAATCTGCCTTGACTTAAAGTAGTATACAATACAATTACAATACAAAACAATAGACCACAACACAATACAATGCAATACCACACAATACAAAAGCTGTGTCTGTTATTGCTGTCAGCAAAGTGTTGAAGCCTATATATATATATGTTCTTATGCTTTGAATGTTTCTTGAGATTGTCTTCAGCTATGGAAGACTCTTAGCATAACAACAAAACTTGTTCTCCTTTAAAGGAGAACAAAGCCCATCTGAAGTCAAAGTATAAAGCCAGGAGATCGCCACTGCCGAAGGGGCATAACTATACAGACAGGAAGCGGAAACAGAATGATGAAGGTTGCACTCCTGTGTTAGCTTGTAGGTCATGTGCCATCGTTTATAGAGTTCGAGTCGGACAGGTTTAAAAAAAAATCAGAGATTTGTTTAAGTATAAAACATTGCACTGTGTACTTGTTTTTGGGATTGATGATATAGAGCAATATCAGGTAGTCACGAGAAAGTTGGAAATAATCATCAAATGAGGATTGCTTGTATTCCTACAGCGTTGACCCCGCGCATGCAGATTATGGTAAGGAAGCTAGCAGACGACAAAGGACTGAGGGGGTACAGTGTTTGCGGGGAAAAAAACCTTCAAACATACTAGATTTGTGTAAAATCACATGAGTTTTGAGTCAGAGGCTAGTCTTTCACAAAAAGTGGATTTTAGTTCTGTGGATGCCTTAGTGCCTGCAGTATGGATATAAGAGTCACATGGAAAAAGAGGCGGGAAAGTGCGAATTGTTACACCAGGTGTAGCCTGTTTGACAGCTGCCCCTGAACTTGCTGACATGCTTCCTCAGGGGACAGTACTCCGAGTTTTACACAAAAACTATCATAGCTATAGTGCAATGCAATGTAATGCAATATATTCACTGCAAAGTAGTACAATATATGCAATGCAATACAACATACCTCCTGCAGCCATAAACAAAACACAACACAAAACAACACAGCAGAATATACAACATAACGCAAGACAGTTCGATACAATACAGTGAAACATTGTAAACTACAGTACAACCCAATGCAAAGCAGTGCAACGCAATGCAATGCAATATAATATATATTTTTTTTAATCTATCAGAAATGCAAAATCAATACGAAACAACGGAAAACAGTACAATAAACCTAGTCTGCCGTCACTACACATGCAATGCAACACAACAACATGTGTTACAACCATAAACTCAACACAACACAATACAACATGTGTTACAACCATAAAGGCAATACAACACCACACAACACAATACAACATGTGTTACAACCATAAACGCAACACAACACAACACAATACAACATGTGTTACAACCATAAACGCAACACAACACAACACAACACAATACAACATGTGTTATAACCATAAACGCAACACAACACAACGCAACACAATACAACAACACGTGTTATAACCATAAACGCAATACAACACATGAGCATCTGGTATAACCATACATTTTTCATGACATACACCCCAATACAGCGCAGTAGACATTGTGTTTATCGCTGACAGTCTTGAAGAAAACACCAGGAGAATGCAGGAGAATGCAGGAGAATGCAGGAGAATACAGGAGAATGCAGGAAAACACAGGAGAATACAGGAGAATGCAGGAGAATGCAGGAGAATGCAGGAGAATGCAGGCACTACAGTTCAAAGATGATGTTGAGTTTGGTGCCCGCCATCTTTTCCTTGTACACTTTGTCAAATTCCTCGTTTTGCTCCTTTGTGAACCAGTTTTTCCAGTCACCGACTTTTCCTGCACACACACACACACACACACACACACACACACACACACCACACCCACACACACACACACACACATACACACACACCAACACACACACACCACACACACACACCAACACACACACACCCACACACATACACCAACACACACACACACACACACACCAACACACACACACACACACACACATACAACCAACACACACACACACACACACTCACACACACACACACACACACAATCACACACACACACAACCAAAGACAAAAATCGTAACATTTGTGTAGATAAATTAAGTGACATAATCACAGTTGATATCTATCAAGCAGATATCATCAAATATGTGTACGAATGTTTTAAGAAAAGAGAAAATAAGAAGTAAAATGCAACATGCTTTTGGTGTACATCATTTTGAACCTAAGAGATGATTACAACTGATGTTTGCTAGTTTTGTTGTTGTGTCAAATAAGTCTACTTGACTTAAACGGCAATAAAATATTCTGAATCTGAATCACACATTTCTCATAACTTTGGAAACCCATTATCAGATTTGTTCTCAAGATTGCTGGGTTACAATGCAGCAGTAAAAGGGGAATAACTTTTTTCACATCAGCCTGACATGACCAGGGAAATAATCTCCTCCTTCATCGAACGACCAGACAGCAACTATTGTTGTTTGTTATACGAGCAAACCATGCGTTGTGCTGCCGTTAGGCACCTGGCTAGTCAGACCCAGCACCTCCCACTTTGGCAGGGGAGATAATAGCTGGTTTTTTTTTTTTAATGTTCTGGGGGGAGGGTGGGGGGAGGTAAAATGGACAAAAAAGGAGGTGACCGGAAGGAAAGGAACAAAGAGAGGGATAGAAAAGAGGGGATTCCTAGCGACGAATGTCCAGAAACAGGGGATGCTGTTTATACTGACAGAACCCGGCATCCCCACGGGGAAAGGGAAATAATGAACGTGGGTTGCTTGAAAGCTTTGGCTTTGGGGCTGGGTTATGTTCCTTTGTTTCTGTCTGGTGAAGTGTGGTGTGGTGTGGTGTGGTGTGGTGTGGTGTGGTGTGGTGTTGTGTTGTGTAGTGTGGTGTGGTGTGATGTAGTGTAGTGTGGTGTAGTGTTGTGTAGTGTAGTGTAGTGTGGTGTGGTGTAGTGTGGTGTAGTGTTGTGTAGTGTAGTGTGGTGTGGTGTGGTGTAGTGTAGTGTGGTGTAGTGTGGTGTAGTGTGGTGTGGTGTGATGTAGTGTAGTGTGGTTGTAGTGTTGTGTAGTGTAGTGTAGTGTGGTGTGGTGTAGTGTGGTGTAGTGTGGTGTGGTGTAGTGTGGTGTAGTGTTGTGTTGTGTAGTGTTGTGTAGTGTAGTGTAGTGTGGTGTGTGTAGTGTGGTGTAGTGTTGTGTAGTGTAGTGTGGTGTGTGGTGTGTGGTGTAGTGTAGTGTGGTGTAGTGTGGTGTAGTGTGGTGTGGTGTGAGTGTAGTGTAGTGTGTGTGTTTAGTGTTGTGTAGTGTAGTGTAGTGTGGTGTGTGGTGTAGGTGTGGTGTAGTGTTGTGTAGTGTAGTGTGGTGTGGTGTGGTGTAGTGTAGTGTGGTGTAGTGTGTGTGTAGTGTGGTGTAGTGTGGTGTGGTGTAGTGTGGTGTAGTGTTGTGTTGTGTAGTGTGGTGTAGTGTGGTGTAGTGTAGTGTGGTGTATGTGGTGTAGTGTGGTGTAGTGTAGTGTAGTGTGTGTGGTGTAGTGTAGTGTAGTGTAGTGGGTGTGGTGTGTGAGGTGTGATGTAGTGTGGTGTGATGTAGTGTAGTGTGGTGTAGTGTTGTGTAGTGTAGTGTAGTGTGGTGTGGTGTAGTGTAGTGTAGTGTAGTGTGGTGTAGTGTTGTGTAGTGTGGTGTAGTGTACAAGCACAAGCACACGTAACGCAACGTAATGTAACACAGCAAAACACAACCCAACCCAACACAAAACAACACACACATTCATACACATACTCACATACATACACTCGCACATTAATTTGTACTCACTTAGATTTGATTTACAAGAAAATGAGAGAAAAAGAAGTAAAATATAAAAATAAAATCAAGTTACAATATTACCCGTGTCATTGTCATACTTTATAAATAATGACAACCAGCACACAGAAAGCCATGAACCCCCGCTAAAAACACCAAAAAACAAACAAAAAACAAAAACAAAACAACAACAACAACAAACAAACCCAACCAAACAAAAGAATCAAACAAGGAAACAAACAAACAGAACAAATCACACTCCCCTTCCCCCCAAAGAGGAATAAAAAGAACAATAAATAAAACATCAACAAAAACAAAAAATCCCAATACCCCCAAAGAAGCAAACAAAAAGAAGAAAATACTATGGATCCATACCTTATTGAATCGACAATACTGTCAGCAATTATATTCCTCCTCTCCTCTCAACATGCATGGACATTTATTCATAATGATGCGCTCATGTTCTTAAAGTAGCACTTTTCAACATTCAAAATATACATTCAATACCAATCAAACATAAAAGATCAGACAAATAATTCGACAATAATGATTACAATAAGCTGATACAATAATAGTGATAATCACCCATCACCACTAAAACTAATAATACAGTAATAACAAAAAAGTAATGTAAAAAGATTGGGGGGGGGGGGGGGGGGGGGTCGGCGGGCATCGGGTAGGAACGTAAAAAAAACAACAACAACAAGCCAACATACAGAAAAATTACAAGAAAAAAATATACAAACAAAAAAACTAGTATACATACATCTATGAATTCCTACATAATGAACAAATAGGACAAACCAAGGCCCACAACTAACTAGACTGTCAAACCAAAACAATAAAAATTATAACAGTACGTACAATCCCATCACTAAGAATAACAAAAACAACATCCATAACAAAATCAATTGAACTGGACATGCCAGAAGGCATTGGGAAATAAAATCAAGTCACAATTTCTAGTCAGCACGTCAACCTTTTGCTTTTCTCCTTCCGTTGTTGTTCCGCTTCAGTTTTACACGAGTTTGTATAAGTTATTCATAGCCTTTCATTAACATAAACAGTAGCTAAAAACAATATGCCTCTTTCTCTCCATCCACCCTTTACACACACACACACACGCACGCACGCGCGCACGTGCGAACGTGCGCGCTCAGAGCATGTAAGAGTGTAATATTTCGAGTCACAGTAAATCCCACCTAAAACATGTTTATGGGATGCAGAAAGAGATGATCCACTGAATATTAGCATGGCTCATTGGCTTATCTAAACATTTATGCATTAAATGATTTTTCAGCTGTGTCTTGAACTGATTTTTGTTTTTGATACATTTTAAACTTTTATGGAGCTTGTTCCATAAAACACTACCTGAATATAAGAAGATTGTTTTGTACAGATTATTTCTGGGTGTGGGAAATGTTTGTAGATGATTGTGCCTGTGTTCATTAATTTTGAAGCTATTAGTGATCTTTGGAGGGGCATTTTCATTAATGACTTTTTGTAAAAATAGAGTTTTACTGAAATAAAGTCTGTTTTTGAAGGTAAGAATATTTGTTTTTTTATGATCGTTGATTGTTAGGGAGCTAGATTTTAATAGAACAAGTTTTAGGACTCTTTTGTATAGGTGATGAATGAATTTCAGATTAGTTTGACTGCAGCTGTCCCAAAGTTATGAAGCATAGTCAATGATAGGCAAAATATGGCCACTAAAAGAGTTTGCGTGAATGTTGATTTAGAAAGTGTTTTATTTTTGATAACTGAAATAGTTTGTTAGCAAGACGTTTTCCTAGTGCCATTACATGGTCAGTCCAAGTCAGATTTTTATCAATAATGACGCCTCCTCCTCCCCCTCTTCCCCGAGTTTTGTGTGAGTCAACTTCTTCAATAACTCTTTTATCTATCAACAGAGGTTGGAATTTATCCATCATTTTTTGTCTCTTTTGTCTCGCTATTACATACATACACGAGAAAGTTTCAGAGTAGTTCTGAAACAGCTCAACAACCACCTTCTCTCCAACAGTCTTCTTCCTGCGTTTCAGTCTGCCTATCGCGCCAACCACAGCACTGAAACCACCCTAGTTCACACCTTAAACATGCTTCTACTTGCTTCTGACACAGGGAAAATCTCCCTCCTCACTCTACTCGACTTATCTGCAGCCTTCGACACTATTGACCACTCTATCCTTCTCTCCCGTCTTAAAGAAACGTTCGGTGTTACTGGTACAGCCCTCACCTGGTTTAGCTCATACCTGACTGACCGATTCTAGACAGTCACAGTAAACAAGATTCAGTCAGTACCTGCCAGACTGGAATGTGGAGTCCCGCAGGGATCAGTTCTGGGCCCTGTTCTTTTATTTAACCGTCATCGGATCAGCCATCTATGCAGATGACTCTCAGATTCTAAGCAGTGACACTCCTGAAAATCTGCCTTCCCTCTGCTTTCAAGATATCCCAAACTGGATGATAGAGAACAAGTTACAACTAAACGCTGATAAAACTGAAGCCATGCTTGTAGGGACCAAAAACAAACTCTCTTCCATTACAACAGCTTCAATAGAATTCGGCAATGCATCAGTCCCTCTATCCGCTGCTGTAAAGTATCTAGGGGTTATTATTGACAACACACTCTCTATGCAAAAATTCATCACCCAGACCTGCCAGTCCTGCTTCTATCAATTACGGCGTATTAGTGCCATTCGAAAGTACCTGTCCACAGATGAAACATCCAAACTCGTGGCATCCCTCATTCTTTCACGTCTGGACTATTGCAATTCTCTTTTGGCTGGTCTGCCAGCATCATCTATCCACTCCCTTCAACGTATTCAAAACTCTGCAGCTCGACTAGTCCTCAGAAAGAAAAAATGTGAGCACATTACCCCTCTCTTGCGATCTCTCCACTGGCTGCCTGTGCCACAAAGAATATACTATAAGATCAGTACTCTCTGTTACAGATATCTCCACAAAAAAGCACCCTCCTACCTCTGTGAATGTCTCCACCTGTACACCCCTTCTAGTTCCCTTCGCTCTGCTGCAGATTCCTTGTGCTTACAAACACCTAGATTCAGCCAGTCCACTGTTGGCCGTCGCTCTTTCTCTGTTTCTGGTCCATCGATTTGGAATTGCCTCCCTATCACTCTTCGCCAAAGGCCTTCTTGTGACTCTTTTAAATCTGGCCTCAAGACATATTTGTTTCAAACCTAAGAATTTCCTCTCCTGTTTCATTTCATAGCTATCCCTGCTTTTCAACAGCCTAAAAAGTCCATCACCCTGCCAAAGTGTATAACGTGTGTGTGTGTGTGTGTGTGTGTGTGTGTGTGCATTAATTTTGGACTTGTTAGAACTATTACTTGCTATTGGTTGCATGACTGTGTAAGAATGAGTTGAGTGCAAGCGCTTTGATTTGTCTGTGCAAGATACAGCCCTTTATAAATTCCATTTATTATTATTATTATTATTATTATTATTATTATTATTATACACTTAGTTTTTGTGCATTTAAGGACATAGGGTTTAATTAAGTCCAAGTAATCAATCTGTCAATACTGTGTTTGAGTGTTAGTTTGTGGGAATCAGAGTCACTACAGTAGAGGGATTATCATTAGCGAACATTTCACAGCTACATTCTAGAAATGAAGGTAAGTCATTTACATAGATTGAAAATAAAAGGGGACCCACTACTGACCCTTGTGGTACTCCATGTTTAATAGATAGTTGTTCTGAGGTTTGATTATTTGCAGTTACTAGCTGCTTCCTATCAGACAAAAAACTTTTAAGGAGATTGATTATTTCTGGTGTTACTTTATACAGTTGAAGTTTTCGCAATAGCAAGGAGTGATTGATTACATCAAATGCTTTTTCGAAGTCAACAAAAAGAAGACCTGGGATGTGGTGTGGTGTTGGTGTGGTGTGATGTGGCGCAGCACAGTGTCGTGTCACGTAGTGTCGTGTTGAGTTTAAAGTGTAGTGTGTCAGTATTGTGTAAGTGCTTGTGTAGTGCAATGCAATGCAGTGCTGTGCCATGCCATAGGGCTGTAGTGGTGAAATGCAGTAGAAATGGACACCTCACACTAACTTTACCCCCTTCTCCCCCCCCCTACACACACACAAGGACTGGTGGTAAAACTGTCTATGGTTGCTCACTGCATTATCTTCGAAGTTAAAGAAAAGAAATGACAATAAAACAGTGTTTACTGCGTGCGTTTGCACATGGGACCTCGGAAAGTTAGGCTGGGGAACACACAAGACGACAGCAATAACAATACAACAAAAACAACCACAACGGCAGCAGCAATTCATGGCCTCCCTTAAGTGCTTTCTCCTACAATAACGTCACGGATCAGAGGACAGGGTAATGCTGTACTGCCCTTGACAGGGAGGTAAAGGTGTTCCTATCTCCTCTCCCTCGCTGCTTTACCTTCCCTGACCCTAAAGAGGCAGGTATCCATTTACAGCTGGGTGAACTGGGGGAACTGTACTGCAGCCAAGGCGCAGAAAACGATCACCCATCCACTCGGTAACCACGCTCAGTGCTGCTTAACCTTAGCTTGGGTTAAAGAGAGTGCTCTGACCCCTGAGCTATCCCGTCCCACTAACATTCCTTTCTTGGTACTTCAAACGATCCATTATTTGCCATAGCTGAATACTGTGATACCATCTGCTTGCTGCTGTGTGACACAAACCAATTTTTTTCTGTTCCTACTGTCTGCACTTTCATGTGGGAGAGCTGAAGGTCTTTATGATTTTCGTCGTCTATTTATTGTCACCTTACATTTTCGGTTTTTCTGCTTGGGGGACGGGATAGCTCATTGGTCAGAGCACTCGCTTTCCCCAAGCCACTGTTAAGCAGCATTAACCGTAGTTACCAAGTTGATGGGTGACCGTTTGCTTGCCCTGGCTTCAGTACAGTCCCCCAGTTCACCCAGCTGTAAATGGGTACCTGCCCGAAAGGTAAAGCAGCGAGGGAGAGGAGATGGGCGCTGCCCTCAATATGCTGGCCCCTGGAGAAGCTGGGATCTCTGACATCTCGCTCCCCTACAACCACATAGGTCATGCAAACACCTTTACCTCTGCTTTTCGGCTTGTGTTATTTCAAGTAGTGCATTATTCTCTAGCATGCATTTACCTCTTTACCAGTAAAGGTGATGTAGATTGACACTTGCTTTAGGTATAGTTTGGGTGGAAACAGTAGGGGGTTGTGGTTTGTATGTGTTTTGCAGAAACCCCAGATTCTGTTGGCCAAAAGATTAGGGTAATTCGGGCGTTCTCCAGCTAACCATTCGAGGAGTACCGGGGGGGGGGGGGGGGGGGGGGGGGGGGGGGGGGGGGCGGGGGGTCAGAAATGCGTTCTGTCTTCTTCATCATGTCCATGTGCGTGGGTTGCGTTGTGGGTATGTGCGTGTGTGTGCGTGCGTGCGTAGTGCGCGCGCATGGATTTGAAATCTGTTGCTCATTATGTTTAAGGAGAGTTGCATGCCTGTAAATGATTGAGTGCAAGCGCTTCGATTTGTTTGTTTTTTACAAGATTCAGCGCTATATAAATTCCATATATTATTATTATTATTATTATTACCCGGGTGTCACTGTCAGCCCTTAGCTAGGCCACATACTGGGTATGGAGAGTGGTGTACAGCTGCTTTCAATTTCCTGACCATACAGGTAGCCACACTCTGGCTTTAGAAATAAATAGTCTGCTTCTTCAACAGAGGGCACATATTGCTATGCTAAGAGTGTGTCGTGGACACTGACAATCTCAACACACCACTCCAAAGCATAACACCACTTCAGTAGAGGCCCTGGCACCTATGAGCACATCGACAGATTCCTCCTCCCCCTCCCCTTCCCCTCCTCCCAATCACCATCATGACAAGACACCTTGAGGTTCAGTGAACCGTAACATTGAAAACTTCATGCTTCGATGACTTTTATGGCCCACTGAACTCACCCTCCCTTCTCTCTCTCTCTCTGTCTGTCTGTCTGTCTGTCTGTCTGTCTGTCTCTCTCTCTCTCTCTCTCTCTCTCTCTCTCTCTCTCTCTCTCTCTCTCTCTCTCTCTTCTCTCTCTCTCTGCTTTTCTCTGCCCCTGCTCTGCACTGAGCAAGTGGGTGAAAATGGCTTTGATGTTGATGATTGCTTGAGGGCAAAGGACTTAAAAGCCTGTGTGTTTCTTCTCTTCCATCAGTGAGAGAAGACAACTTTGACATCGCACACACACACACACACACACACACACACACTATGTTTATGCAACCACAGGCATTTACACAGACACAAGCTGCGACATGAGCAGCAAAGAGAAGCCACTCCTGTCTCGTTCATCCCCCCAGGGCATCACTGTGAGACAGTGATGACACACTGGATGAGACGTTTGCCTGCAGGATACATAGTTATAGGCAGCCATACCCTGACCTCAGAGGATTTTGCTCTTTTGTAATGGAGAGTACATGTTGGTCACGCAAAGAGCTTGTCATGGCTGAAGACAACCTGAACAAGACTATTGCAAAGCATCAACAACAAGGGAATGCAGACCTTAGCACTTGGCTGACACAAGGACTCACAAAGCTGTTTGGCCTAGGTCAAACTGATTGGTTGATTGATTGATTGATTGATTACCAATATCCTTCCTTTAAACTGGGGACGGGATAGCTCAGTGGTCAGAGTAATCGCTTTCCCCAAGCTAAAGTTAAGTAGCATTGAGCGTGGTTACCAAGTGGATGGGTGACCATTTGCGCGCCATGGCTTCAGTACAGTCCTCCAGTTCATCCAGCTGTAAATGGGTACATGCCTCTTTAGGGTCAAGGAAGGTAAAGCAGCGAGGGAGAGGAGATGGGCGCCGCCCTCAATATGCTGGTCCCTGGAGAAGCTGAGGTCTCTGACATCTCGCTCCTCAACCACCGCATAGATTATGGGACACCATTCACCGTTACTTAATTTCTTTAAACCAAATTCCTTGTTTTATCTTTGCCTACTGGCTGATTGACTGATTAGTTAATTGATAAACACACCCTTTTACTGGTCCCTTAATCAAGAAGAAAGGCTGCAGCCCAGGCAGACAGATCAGCATCAGACTTCATCTGGGCTCTCTGCCATAGGCACTGTCTGTCATTCCTGTGTGGGACTGGCCAGCCACACCCGACGCTGCTGTACCAGAATGAACAACACCTAGAG
>CM054154.1:632352-647352 GCA_028751875.1 Rapana venosa | reverse complement strand
TATGTGGTTGTTAAACAGTTTCAGAAGTACTTTTCCAAGTACTTTAGAGACAATTGGCCGTCATCCTTACTTATCCCCCCCACCCACTCCCCCCACCCATCTACCCCACCCCCCCCCCCCCCCCCCACCCCCATCTACCCACCCACCCCCACCCATCAGATGACAAAATTTACAAAACCGCATACACACGGGGAATAGATGTAAAAAAGCACGTGAGTACTTATTCCATTATCCTCGATATAAAAGAATAAATAAATAAATAAATCTACCCACCCACCCCCATCCATCTACCCAGCACCCCAACCCACCCATCTACCACCCACCCCCACCCATCTACCCGCCCACCCCAACCCACATACCCACCCCCACCCCCACCCATCTACCACCCACCCCAACCCACATACCCACCCCCACCCACCCATCTACCCACCCACCCACATACCCACCCCCACCCCCACCCACATACCCACCCCCACCCCCACCCACATACCCACCCCCACCCCACCCATCTACCCCCCCACCCATCCCCACCCACATACCCACCCCCACCCCCACCCATCTACCCCCCACACCCACCCCAACACACCCACCCATCTACCCACCCACCCACCCCCACCCATCCATCTACCCACCCACCCACCCCACCCACCTACCCACCCACCCCCACCCACACATCTACCCACCCACCCGCACCCATCTACCCACCTACCCCAACACTCCCACCCATCTACCCAACCACCCACCCCACCCATCAACCCACCCCCACCCATCTACCCCCCCACACCCACCCACATACCCACCCACCCCAACACTCCCACCCATCCACCCAACCCCACACCCACCCACCCCAACACTCCCACCCATCTACCCAACCCCACCCCCCTAACCACCCACCCACCTACCCACCCCCACCCACCCCCACCCACCTACCCACCCCAACACCCCCACCCCCTGCCCCCACTAGTGTGCTGACCTCCGGTGTGCAGGAAGAGGTGGAGGAAGTCGGGCCAGGAGCCGGGATAGCCCATGGCCGTCCAGTCCCTCATGTGGTTGTGCATGGACACCGCCACGTCCTTGGGGTTCCGCAGCAAGTACACCACCTTCGTCCCTTTCTGACCCCCAGCAGCAGCAGCAGCAACAACAACAGCAGCAACGATAGCAGCAATAGCAGAAACAACAACTACAGTAAAGACAACAGATCAAATAAGCCTAGAGGATTTCATTTCATGGTGGTGGTGGTATAGGGGGTGGTGGTGAGGGTGGTGGTGGTGGTGGTTGTGGTGGTGGTGAGGGTGGTGAGGGTGGGTGGGTGGTGAGGGGGGTGGTGTGTGGGGAGGGTGGTGGTGATGGTGGTGGTGAGGTGGTGGTGTGGTTGTGGTAGGTGGTGGGGTGGTGGTGATGGTGGTGGTGAGGGTGGTGGTGGTGGGGTTGTGGGGTGAGGGTGGTGGTGTTGTGGTTGGTAGGTGGTGGTGGTGGTGGTTGTGGTCAGGATGAGGTGTGGTGGTGGGTTGGTGGTGGGGGGTGGTGTAGTGGTAGTGATGGTGGTGGTGGTGGTATTTGTGGTAGTGTTGGTGGTGGTGGGGGTGGTGGTGGTGAGGGTGGGTGGTGGTGGTGGTGGTGGTAGTGTAGGTAGTGTTGGTGGTGGGGTGGGTGGTGGTGGTGGGGTGGTGGTGTGTGGTGTGTTGGGTGTGGGTGGTGGTGGTGAGGTGGGTGGTGGTGGTGGTGGGGTGGTGAGGGTGGTGGTGGTGGTGGTGGTGGTGGTGGGGGGTGGTGGTGGTAGTGGTGGTGGTGGTGGTGGTGGGGGTGAGGGGTGGTGGTGGTGAGGGTGGTGGTAGTGGTGGTGGTGGTGGTGGGTGTGGTGGTGGTGGTGGTGGTGGTGGTGGTGGTGGTAGTGTAGGTAGTGTTGGTGGTGGTGAGGGTGGTGGTGGTGGTGGTGGTGGTGGTATGGTGGTGGTGGTGGTGGTGTAGTGTAGGTAGTGTTGGTGGTGGTGGTGGTGGTGTAGGTAGTGGTGGTGGTGGTGAGGGTGGGGGTGAGGGTGTTGGTGGTGGTGGTGGTGGTGGTGGTGGTTTACAACAGAATGTGGTCATGAATAGAATCCCCCAAATACAAGCAGACCTAGACAAGGCAACATGGCAGCTGACGTAGTCCTGTCACAGTTTACAGACACATCACCAGTGTGATGACTGACCTCACAATGGTGGTGGTGGTGGTGATGGTGGTAGATGGTGGTGGTGATGATGGTGATGGTGGTGGTGAGAGAGAGAGAACACTGAACACTGAAAAGTTTTATTGTACCTCGGCCTTAGGCCATCACACAAAACATGTTTGGGGAAGGTGGAAGATATATATCATAGCAGAAAACGTTTTTATCCATTTATACAGAATCACACCCATGGTCTTCTAGGTATCATGCGAGACAGAGAGAGAGAGAGAGAGAGAGAGAGAGAGAGAGAGAGAGAGAGAGAGAGAGAGAGAGAGAGAGAGAGAGAGAGAGAGAGAGAGAGAGACGCTTAACGCACTAACAATTTATTTTTATTGCCCAATTAAGCCTTTTGACAAGGGAGGTAACACAACTATTTTTTGTGAAACAATAAATAAAAGGTTAAATACATAATCAGTACAATAAAGTTTGGCAAAAATAAATGATCCACCCCCTTGTACAAACTGAATTATAACATTGGCGTCTATACAGTTACAAACCCTAGTACAAAACAAAGAAAAGTAAAAGGAAAATCAAACTGAAGTGCAACAACAACTTTCGAATCGACCATCCATTCAAGTTACATGTGATAGATATCAACCTTTTAGAATCTGCTTAGTTGAGAATACATTGCTCTTTAAAGTGACTATATAAATTATTATATTATAGATATTATCATTACATGTAGGTACGATTGGTGCTAACATGGTTTTGTCTTAATTTCTGTGCGTCTGCAATAAAGTTAGCGAAAGATTTAATTACATATTCGTTTTCAGACTACAAAATAGAATCAACATCTTGGCTTTCTGTTGTGTGTAGATTTAGAACATTATGTTTCTTACGTATAATTTCATATACTTTACATTGAAACCCAAAAATGAATTACATCATCGACACTGCGCCCACATTATGAACATGGTAGTTGCATGCATGTCTCAGTCTGAAACCATCTTTTGTTAGCATTGAAACCTAGTGTTCTTAACCTGAATCGAGAATAATCAAGTCTGTGCCATTTCTCAGTGGTTACTGTTAAATATTTTTTCTGTCTGTAAGACAGATTTGAAAGACCAGAACCAGCTATATTTATTTTTACTCTCCATATCTGAGTGCCAGTTTTGTTTAAAAGAGCAAAGAAGCCCGTCTTTAAATTCCGAAAGGAATGCACACATGACCTACTTCCTGAGACATCCACACAATCCCAAAGTCATGCTCTGATAAAACAATTTTAACCTGATATGCCCAGTTCTCTTTACCCTACTCCATCTGTATAATCAGCATATCGTATGACTGTCTATATAAAGGTGTTTGTGGAAATTCCAACAGCGTTAACCAATATCTAATAGACCTACATTTCACCAAAGTAAGGGAGAGAGAGAGAGAGAGAAGAGAGAGAGAGAAGAGAGAGAGAGAGGAGAGAGAGAGAAAAGAGAGAGAGAGAAGAGAGAGAGAGAGAGAGAGAGAGAGAGAGGCAGAGAGAAAGAGAGAGAGAGAGAGAGAGAGAGAGAGAGAGAGAGTAGAGGAGAGAGAGAGAGAGAGAGAGAGAGAGAGAGAGAGAGAGAGAGGGAGAGAGAAAGAGAGAGAGAGAGAGAGAGAGAGAGAGAGAGAGAGGGAGAGAGAGAGAGAGAGAGAGAGTAGAAAGGTACAACGTGCCATGTTACATTTAACTATCGCATCAACACCCCCCACTTCACCCCTGACCTCCTTTCTCTCTCCTGCGTTCTCTCACTCTCACACTCACATAACTACACACACACAAACACACACACCACACTCACACACACACACACACACACACACGACAACACACACTCAACGACCACACACACATCACACACACACTCACACACACAACACACACACACACACACACTTCACAAGAAATACACACAGACCTCTCACAACACACACACACACACACACACTCAACACACATCACTCACTACAAACACGACACATACACACACACCACACACACTCACACACACACTCACACACACACAACACACACACACGACACATAGCACTCATATAACTCACACTCACAAACACACACACACAAACACACTTAACACTACACACACACCCACACACACACACACACACACACTCACACAACACGACACACACCCAACTCACACACGACACTCACACACACACACACAACAACACACCACACTCACATACACACACACTCACACACCACACACAACACACACACTCACACACACACCACACACACACTCACACACACACACACACACACACACACACACAACCCACACACACAAAAAACAATGTAAATACACTCACTCACAACACACACACCACACACACACACACACACACAGACACTCAACACACACTCACACACACACACACTCACAACCACACACACAAACTCACTCACACCACACACACTCACTGTAACACACATACAAAAAACACTCACACACAACACACACAACTCACACACACACACACAACTCACACACACACATCACACGAAACACACACACACTCACAAACACCACTCACGATCTCACACACACTCACACACACACACAGACACACTCACACACAGCCACAAGACACACACTCACACACTCACAGCACATTACTCCAACAAACACACAACACACACACAGAGCATGTATTCACTCCCCCCCCCGCACAACACACACAGCGTGATATACACACTACCAACCCACCCCCCCACCCCCACACGAGAGCGTGTAATACACGCCCCCCCCCCCCCCCATACACACAGCAGTTATACACTCTTTTCCCCCCCCCCCACACACACACAGTGGTGTATAACAACTCTTCCCCCCCCACACACACTCACAGCGTGTATACACTCTTCCCCCCCCCCCCCGCCCACCCACACACACCGGTATACACTCACCCCCCCCCCCCCACACACACAGCGTGTATACCCCCCCGCCCCCACACACAGCGTGTATACACTCCCCCCCCCCCACACACAAAATACACACACGCGCGCGCTGTTTGTGTGTAGTGTGTGTGTGTGTGTGTGAGTGTCTTGCCAGTCCACAAACAAGTCCATTAGCTTACATTAAATTTGACTTCAAAGGGCAACCTGACCCTAAATGTCCTCCGCCTCATTGTCAATGACGCAGCCATTTTTTTCAGCATAGCTATCATTACAATCTAACTGCTTTTATCGTGTGTTAAAACCGAGAGAGAGAGAGACAGACAAGATTAGAAGAGACAGAGAGAACAGATAAAGAGACGAGAAAGAAGGACAGAGAGAGAGACAGAGACAGAGGACAGAGAACAGAGACAAGAACAGAGAGAGAGAGACAGAGACAAGACAGAGAGACAGAGAGAGACAGAGAGTGAGACAGAGTGACAGAAGAGATAGAGATAGAGAGTGAGACAGAGAGAGAGAGACAGAGAGAGAGACAGAGAGAGAGAACAGAAGAGACAGAGAGAGACAGAGACAGAGAGACAGAGAGAACAAAGAGAGAGACAGAGAGAGAGACGAGAGAGAGACAGAGAAGACAGAGAGAGAGACAGAGAGAGAGTACAGAGACCGAAGAAAAATAGAGAGACAGAGAGAGAGACAGAGACAGAGAGACTGAGAGAGACAGAAAGAGAGACAGAAGAGACCGAGAAGAGACAGAGAGAGTGACAGAGAGAGACAGAGAAGTGACAAGAAGAGACAGAGAGAGAGACAGAGAGAGAAACAGAGAGAGAGAGAGAGTACAGAGAGAGAGAGACAGAGAGAGTGACAGAGACAATAGACAGAAGAGAGACATAGAGAGAGACCAGAGAGGAGTGACAGAGAGAGAACAGAGAGAGAGACAGAGAGACAGAGAGAGACAGAGAGAGACAGAGAAAGAGAGAGACAGAGAGAGACAGAGAGGAGACAGAGAGAGAGACAGAGAGAGAGACAGAGAGACAGAAAGAGAGACAGAGAGAGACACAGAGAGAGACAGAGACAACAGAGAGAGAGACCAGAGAGACAGAGACAGATGAGACAGAGACAGAGAGAACAGTGAGAGAGACAGAGACAGAAAGAGGAAAAGAGAGACAATACAATGACAAAGGTTTTATTGTGATAAGCGAATGCCCATCACAAGGGGACACTGTGCACAAAACACAAAAAATTCATTTACTAGAATTTAATTAATTTACAGCCCTAATTAGTCCCATCATACATGGATTCCCATAACATGGTTTACAGAGTTATTCATATACTTTCCGGTGTTTTTTTTTTAACCTTTGGTTAGACCCTTACGATAAAAATTGGTAAGGAGAAGGAATTTCCTCCACAAAACTGTAAACAAGTCTGATTCAAAATCTCACAACCAGTGGTCTGCAACAAGGAAAACTAGGTCCAATGCTCTCTTCAGGCTTTTTTTCCATGGCTTTTGAAACTTTGCACCGCTACTACTGAACAATTTGACACACTCCAGGAGTCATGTAGCATACAGCTATCCCCACCCCTCTCACTCTCTCTCTCTCTCTCTCTCTCTCCTCGCTCTTCTCTCTCTCTCTCACACACCAACACATTACACACAAAACATTACACATAGGCATGTAACTATATCCACATGATATCCACACATACTCTCATGCACACAACTACACATATACACACAAACACACACATACACTCATACTTACATGCAGATACAATCATACTCTCATGCACAACAATACACACATCATGAAAGCGCTCAACACACGCACGCACGAACGCACACGCACGTACACACACCCATACACACACAAAACCGCACCGGGGTTATCCCAAGCAAGAATCGAACCTGCGATCCACTAATACATGCATCACAAGTCCGGCACTGATTCCGATCTTAATCAGTTTCAACCCGGTCAGCAGGAGACCACAGCTTCAGTTTTGTTGTAACAAACTTTCAATCAAGGGTCATCAGCCTGAAGTCTCTTCATCACGAACCAAAACAAATCAGGTGTGTGTCGACAGCAAGCATTCCAGTTAAACAGCGAAACAGGAGATGGTCAGTGACACAAACGATGGAGTCCTGGTGCCCGCTTCTAGTGAAGAGGCCACGAAAGTCTTGGGTTCCTGCTGTGTCCCTTACCTCCTCGGCAAGGGTCCATCAGTCACTCAGCCACATATCCTTGATGACGTCGGCACTAAGTTCCAACTTCGTGAACTTTCGCCATGGGGGTCGTCACATTCAAGGCTTCGTGTAAACAAGTCCCCAAGGTCATGTCACGTATGCAACGTCTGCATGTTTTTCGTTGCCAACTCTTTGACACTTGGTGAATGACTTTTTTTCACGTGCAGCGTCTTGCGACTGTGTGTTGCTTGCAAAGGGTGTGTCATGTGTAACACAGCACATCTGTAGGAGGTGTTGGCACAAATAAATAATACATGTGAATGTTTCCTCGGACATAAACACTTTCACATTGCCTTCCATTTTCTTCTTCCCTCTGTGCTGCTTTCTCCTCCCTCCTCTGTCCTTCGCCTGTCTCTATCTAATAGCAACTTGGTGCTTCCTGCGGTAGCTGTGGGAGATGACAGGGTGTGTTGTTGCGCCATGTGCTATTTTTGGCTGGGCTGGCTTTCAATCGTAGCACAGAAAAACGACTGTATTGTCGCCACTCCAGTGACTTTCCAGGAGTGAGGTGCTGTTCTTGGAGCAGGGCATCCAAGTCGCTTTCCAACGCTGTTGGCAGGCCAACAACGGTAGAGAAATAGAGAGACAAGAGAGAGACAGAGACAGAGAGACAGAGAGAGACCGAAAGAAGACAGAGAGAGACAGAGAGAAGAGACAGAGAGATTTGACGAGATAGACAGAGAGATGACAGAGAGAGCGACAGAGAGAGTGACAGAAAGAGAGACAGAGAGCAGAGACAGAGAGATAAACGATAACGAAACGATAACGATATTTTATTCAAGAAAGGCCATAGCACCATTTAATGGTTTACAAAATACACACAATAGATAATAATGTTTATCCTCAAGCACACAAACATCATTTAATCCAACTAAACTACAAATTAGGTACTACACACCACGATACACGTGTTTTCTGTGTTATGAGGATCAAACTACTTACTTCTTCCTTTTTAAAGACATTATAGATAATACATAGCAAAGATTTTTCATGACATTTCATTTTGGAAGAACAGTAGCGTATCATGTCTAAAGTGAGCTGGTCTGCGATAATATTTCTCAGGAATATAGTCTCTTCTTAGTCATCTAGTGCTGGACCAGAAAAATATGAAATGGACTTCAAGCCTCTTCATCATCTACACATAGGACATACCAAGTTTTTCGTCACCTTTTCTATTATCTTTTGACTAGAACGTTATTTCAGAGACACCAAAACTAAATTAGTTCACGCACATTCTAAATAAACTTGTTTAACATTCATTTCAATATAGGTTCTGTAAGGTTATTTGTTTCAAAAGCTTATACAGATGAAATAACCGATCGCTATTCTCAATATGACTGTCCATTCTAGCCACTGCAATCTATATGCGCTGTTTAAAACAAACCAAAAACTTTGAAACAACCACGCCTGATTATTCCACCTCACATGAAAACCCAAACTAGCTAAACACTTGCGATAATTGTTGCCCCAATTTATTTTAACTCGGCCTGTCTATATCAAACTAGTGTTTTAAAAGACTTGGCAGGTAAGTCCTCACCTTCATGGCATACTGACTAATTTTAAACCAATATTTAATAAGCATTAAATAAACAGTTAAATATATTGAAATCTACCAAGGTCACCATAGACTAGAATCATTTGGAGTTTCTTTATCAACAAACAAAAAACGCTTCATGGCAAAACAGTGTAATTTTTCAATTTCCCGCCTTTGCTTGAAAGGCCACAATTTCACACCATACTGAACATTGGCTGAATCTGCGAATCAAATAACCTAAAAAATCAACGTGATGAATTATTTTCAGACTTATATAACAAAGACGACGCAATATATTCATAACACAACGCTTTCCTTGCTAACAAGATCTTTGACAACAAGGGAAAAACTTAGTTTGGTAGAAAAGTAGATACCCAAGTATAATATAATGCAATCACAATTGAAACTTTGGAATTCCGTAGAACCATTTTTCCCTTGCTGCCAAATAACCTCCCTTACGAAAACTATTAAATTGTTTTGTCCATATTCACCGAAGTTCTAATCTTTGTCTGCAGGAACGAGTGCTATTCTGAATGGAATTCGCAGGGAACCACGGAACGGAGTTTCAGAAAAAACAAAACAATATCATCAGCATAGAGCAAAGTAAATAATTCTATAAAAAACAAATGTAACACCATGTTTTCCTTTCCAACAATATCAAGAGCTAATTCGTTGATAATAAAGAAAATATAAGGACGACTACATACATCCCTTGTTTCCACCGCCTGAGTACAATGATACAAAATCACCTAAACTTAGCACCAACCCTTTATTTCTGCTTTTACATCTTCATACATTTTTTCAAACACATATAGAAGTTTCCCTGTACACATTTTTAGTTAAAATATGCCAAAACAATTTTCCTAGAAAATCGAATCAAAGCTTTTGAAAATCTCAAAGGCAACATACAATTACGGTTATTTATTAAATTTGTTCTGAACAGCAGCGCAAAGTACAAAGTAAAATATATGGTCAACTAACAGTAACCCTTTTTGAAACCTGCCTGTATTCTCCCCTGTTTTTATTTAATTCACACATTCTGATAATCTTTGTTAACATATAGAAACTATAACATTTTACCATTACGCTAAATAAAGATATTCTCTATAATTATTTGGGTTATTGCTATCACACCTTTTTGTAGCAGCGAATAAATAATGACTCTGTCCCATTGATCCAGGGAAGACAGAGAAGAAACAGAGAGAGAGAGAGAGTGTCAGAGAGAGAGACAGAGAGAGACAGAGACAGAAAGAGAGACAGAGAGAGACAGAAGAGAGACATGAGACCAGAGAGACAGAGAGAAGACAAGAGAGAGACAGAGAGAGTGACCGAACAAAAAAAGAGAGAGAGACAGAGAGAGAGACAAGAAAAGAGAGAGAAAATAGAGACAAGAGAGAGAGACATAGAGAGAGACACAGAGAGAGACAGAGGAGAGACAGAGAGAGTGACAGAGAGGACAGAAGAGATTCGATTCGGATTCGGACTGTTTATTCATTAGGCCATAGCCCATAATGTAGGTGAAAGTGAACAAAAAACCAAATCATTCAAAACATTAAAAACAACATACAACAACAATATATAATCTTAATAATGAACTATGATGTTGCAATTTCCTCAGCTATGAAGGCTTTGGTAAGAAGTGAACAATTCCAAATATCGTATGTCTTGCAGAGGAACATCAGCAAAAGTTAATTTGAACGTGCAAGGCTGTCGAAAATTATTTAGGTGAAATAAACTTATCTCTGAATCTCCATAAGAATGGACAGCACAGAACTCAAGTAACTCAGCATCTTTACCACTTTTACAGAGAGGACATATCAACACATTCATTACAATCTCATAACTGAAAGTGATGATGCTAAACTTGAAATACCCAACCGAAACCTTTTGGTCACTATTTTCAAATGCCTGTCCATATCTGAAATCAAATACACACCTCATCACATGTGAGCTACAAAATAATCATAAAAATCAAACACAGTGAATTTGAACATGTTTCACGTCAATCACTTCAGCCATCAGCCAGTCAACTAAACTTTGACCGACAAATCTTATAAAAGCCTTACAACTCCACACCTTGATTCATCCACACATCACCAAAGCCAAGATTCATGCAACAAAAACGTACAGCAGTCACTCCATACTCTTGCCCTACTAATCTAAACTCAAATACTTTTTTATATACTTTGAAGTGTAATCTGATTCCCCCATTTTCAAAATTTTGGAGCCAATAGCGTATACATTGAACAGCTGAGCTAATGTATATTTGGAAATCTATTGGTTTTCACCATATATAAGGTCGTTAGTGTGCGCATATCAAACACCACAAACTTTTTCAGAGAAAAACAATGTACAGATTCACAGTCGAATGCAGCTTTATTCAACCCAACCACAACTCGGAACCGTACTGTGCAACAGGACTGTATTGAGATTCAAATACCTTCATAAACAATTTTATGGACGAGTTGTTAAGATGGTGGACAGTCCTTATCATTACACAAAATAAAGCAATTTTGCTCTGCTAGCCAATTCCTTACACGCTGAGACAAAACTAATGCGAGTTGTAAAAAAAAAAAACTCCCAAATACTATGTACGCATTAACAACAGATAAAGGCATTACATTACCATCATAAACCCACCTCTCCCTAGCACTCAAAAAACCGCCAGTTCCTGAACACATGTATGTTGCTTTCTTCAAGTTAACCTTCAACAGGAGCGAGGCAAGCAGCACGCGTAAAATATTCAAGCTGAACCTGCAAACCTACAGCAATGATCTCTGACAATAAAATAATGTTCATCTGCAAGTAAAGAATAATCATTTCCAAATGCATCTGCAAGGAATAGTGGCACCGTGTCTTCCTTTATCAATTTATTCAATTGCCAGTTCGTTTATATAAAAAAGAAAAACAAAACTGGGACTGCATACATCCCCCTGCTTCAATCACGACCCCTGCCGTTCAGTTAATTACATCGTCATAGCGGACACCACAGCCTAACTCTACATTTACATGTTCATACCATGCTTTAATACATGAATGTAATTTACCATTTATACCATACTAGATAAAAAGCCAAAGAAAAACTTATATTTATAGAATCAAAGCTTTCTACGAAATCATAAAAGACCACATATAATTTTCGGTTAAGGTAAATTGTTTCTGCACTAGGAAACTAACCAAAATAAACAAATTATGCTATCGGTTGATATCCTTTGTAATCCACTTTACAATCACCTGTAATAGCATTTTCTTTTACCCACTCTTGTATTCTACGATTAATAATTGTGCTGAAACAATTTACTACTGACATCGCTAAGGGAAATACCTCAATATTTATTAGGATTATTAGTATCAACCTTTTTATAAAAGTGGTAACAAAACAACAACGATTCTGGGTCCATGCTTCTGGAAATAATCCAAGTGTCAAACAACAAAATTAAGGAGCTGTGTGAAAAAACGCAAAACTGTTCAATGTAGTTATTATACACTGCACCAACACTGCCACAGGCCAGAAGCCAGCGGTCTTTCAGTTTCCTTATTGCTAACCATCATCCTCTCTAGATATTGAACGAATAAAACAACCTGTACTTTTCAATACGTGTATCCTCAATTAACACTTTCATTGCTTACTTCCATGTCTAGCAATGATAAAAATGCTGAAACCAGCCTGTCAAGACTGATGTTATTTTTAGCAAATTCTTTTTAATAGAAGCCCTGTGAATAGTATCACCAAAATACTCTTGTCATGTATATATTATACAAGATTAAAAATCTCACAATTGATGCATTAAACTCTTTCTCTTTTCTTTTCAACAGATTATTTTGTATTCCCGTCAACTCATGTATATTTCATTACGAACTTGTACGTCCAAAGTTACGTCGATATTTTTTCAATAACCTTCACATCATGTCTTCTTACTGTAAACAATTCATTGTCAAACCAACCACTTATCTTTTATGGTTAATTACAGACACACATTTCGTCATACACTCGGCACACTCTTTTATAGATTCATTAAACATATTTAAAAGAGCAGCATTAAGTCAAAGTCAAACAAATCGATTGCTGTATTCATTTTTCGTGAACTATATCTGAACATAGAGTTATCTTTTTAAAAACAGTAGCAAAGTAGCATGCTCATTAATCCATACATATTCTCGAAAGTTTGTGTTCTGACTGATTCACGAGTATACAGAATTATTGTTTGGAAAGTCACATTAAGCGTAAGGGCATTGATTCAGAGACTTTACGTCTGAAATGATCAATTCACAAACGTGTCACAACACAGTGGAAAAAATTCGTCAGAAAATAAAATATAATCATTTCACACTACTTCGTGGAGAATCTGATACGTATGTATACACCCTCACGTCGCCGTTACATACACACATTTAAAATACTTAGAACTCAAAGTTTTCACCATATCAATAACAATTTTCCATAATTATTTAACTTAGAATCTTGCGAACAGCGAACAGCACTGAGTGCCTGACTTTCGCATTGCATGTCAAGAACAGAATTTCCCATGTGATTTTGACCAATATTAGCCGTTCTACAATTCAAATCTCCACACAGGATAACATAAGCATCATACTTCAGTAAACAATCAATCAGACATTCTTCCAGTAACTGTATCCCATTAGAGAGTGACAGAGAGAGAGACAGAGAGAGAGACAGAGAGAGAAACAGAGAGAGAGATAGTGACAGAGAGAGAGAGACAGAGAGAGAGACAGAGACAGAGAGACAGAGAGAGACAGAGAGAGAGACAGAGAGAGTGACAGAGAGAGAGACAGAGAGAGAGACAGAGACAGAGAGACAGAGAGAGACAGAGAGAGAGACAGATAGAGAGACACAGAGAGAGAGACAGAGAGACAGAGAGAGACAGAAAGAGAGACAGAGAGAGACACAGAGAGAGACAGAGACACAGAGAGAGAGACAGAGAGAGAGAGACAGAGAGAGAGACTGAGACAGAGAGACACAGAGAGAGACTGAGACAGAGAGACAGAGAGAGAGACACACACACAGAGAGAGACACAGAGAGAGACAGAGAGAGAGAGGGGGGGGGGGGGGGTACCACGCCATTCACAGCAGGCTAGGATGACATTAAAACCTCTTGTCGGGACTGTGGACAATGTTATTGCCCTTGACATTTTTTGCCCATGCCCCCCTCCTCCCCCCCCCCTCCCCCCTGTAAAAGAAACAAAAAACAAAACAAAAAACCCGAAGCCCTGACAAACTCTCCTTCAACATACAAACAGTACCATCTTTTTTTTTCTTATTGTTCTTTTTGTTTCTTAAAAAAATAGCAAACCATCAAACAAGTGAAAAAAGCGAGTACAAAAAGTCAATGAATGAAACAAGCAAAGACACAACGCCCTCCACACCAAGCAGCGATAGTTTCCCTTTTTGCTTTGCTTCTAAAACAAACAAACAAACAACCCCTCTCCCCCAAAACAACAACAACAACCCCACCCCAAACATACACCCAAACAACAACAACAACAACCCCACCCCAAACATACACCCAAACACAACAACAACAACAACCCCCACCCCAAACATACACCCAAACAACAACAACAACAACCCCACCCCAAACATACACCCAAACAACAACAACAACAACCCAACCCCAAACATACACCCAAACAACAAACAACAACAACAACCCAACCCCAAACATACACCCAAATAACAACAACAACAACCCACCCCCAAACATACACCCAAACAACAACAACAACAACCCAACCCCAAACATACACCCAAACAACAACAATAACCCAACCCCAAACATACACCCAAACAACAACAACAACCCCACCCCAAACATACACCCAAACAACAACAACCCCACCCCAAACATACACCCAAACAACAACAACAACAACCCCACCCCAAACATACACCCAAACAAAGAAACAGAGAGAACTAATTCAAACTTCAGGAAAGGGAGTATATATTCCTCTTTGGGAAATAATGAGAAAACAAATCTACAGTAAGTCTAACTTGGCGGAGTTTATCCATCTAAAGACTCCACATTGCATGCTGGGTATGTTTATATCAACCTCACCATCGGCCGTAGCTGGTCTGTTCCTCCACCCAAGATGAGTGGAGGCAATCTGAACGGAT
>CM054154.1:617352-627352 GCA_028751875.1 Rapana venosa | reverse complement strand
AAATACTACTACTAAATTAGATGAAAATCAGAGAGAGAGAGGCAGACAGACAGACAACAGACAAGCAGAGACAGAGATAGAGACAGGTACAGACAGACAGATAAACAGAGAATATACAAACGCATTTAACACTATGTTGTAGGGAAATGAATGTTGGAGAAGAGAGAGAGAGAGAGAGAGAGAGAGAGAGAGAGAGAGAGAGAGAGAGAGACAGACAGACAGACAGACAGACAGACAGCCAAACAGATGCACAGACAAACACAGACAGACAGACGCACACACATACATACAGACACAAATACAGACACAGACGAAGACAGACACACAGACAGACAAACAAACAAATAAACACAGACAGACAGACAGACGCACACACATACATACAGACACAAATACAGACACAGACAAAGACAGACACACAGACAGACAAACAAACAAATAAACACAGACAGACAGGCAGGCAAGGAGAAACCCTAAAGGAGGCATTTCAACCTGCCCCAAGCTACTTTGTCCTTCACCCTCTTGAGGAAGAGTGATGGCCTGGTGGCAGGTATATGCAGCATGCATGCAGACTACTCGTGCACACAGACACACTCACACACACGCAAGCACACGCACGTCCGCGCATCCACGATACTTGTTAAATAGATTGCAAAGCGTAGATAGCAAAGCACTCAAGTTATCTCTTGGAGTTCCTTTTCATGCATCTATTTTAGGCTCTTACAAGGAAACAGGTGTGCTACCTCTTGACAAACACAGATAATTCTGTGCTGCAAAGTATATTTTGAGATGTTATTCAAACGAAAATTATTCACAAAAGAGGTTAGCTTAAGATCGAACATAAATGTTGTTAAACGAGCTAGGTCAATTGAATCACTAACATCTATAAAGACGTACACTTCGGATATCTTCAAAGATTCTAAAATTGATGACAACGTTCTCGCTGTTACACCGTCTTTTTCAGCTGTCCCTGAATGGGAAATGAATAAGCCAATATTTGACATATGTCATACAAATCTATCAAAAAGGATTCACCTAACATACTTGCAAGCTTAGTGAATTCGCATACTGCATTCACTATTCAGACCACTTAAAAATATACACAGACGGATCAAAACTTGATAACGACCAGGTAGGTGCAGCTTTCGTTATACCAGCCCATAACATTGAGAAAATATATCATATAACTAGTGGCGTTTCTTTCTTTACTGCAGAGCTCTTCGCAATATTGATGGCTCTCAAGTATTTTGTTCCACTTCCTCACAAAGATTTGAAAATTGTACTATGCGTTGATTCTAAATCTGTATTGTGCGCATTAAAATTCTTAAATCAAAATACTAGACTAGGAATGATCACTGAAACTAGACATGATGTTCATTTATTGTCGTTGAAAGGCATCAGTGTTACTTTTTGCTGGGTTCCTTCCCACTGTGGGATCATTCCTAATGAATGGGTCGATAGAGCTGCGCGACGAGGAGCACGCAATGTTGAAGGATCACTTTTAGTCAATATTACGTTAGACTTGCGAGAGGGTTATTAACTTTTAAAGCATACTTCCTACAATAAGGCAATAAAGAAATTGTTCAATTATAATTGTTTTTACACTCAAAATTGCCTAAATATGACGGATGTACAAAACACTAAGCGTTTCTGTGCAAAGCCATCTATGTCTGCTTCCAGAAAAAAAGATTATATCAAGCTTGGTTTATAGATTCTGTTTAAATGCTCTTCGCACAAAATACTGCAAGAACATACTATGCATGTGTGGAAAACAAATTAGCGTCAGACATCTACTTACTGGTTGTCCTAGAATTAAATAAATCATTTCTATGACACTGAAAGATCCGTTACTTTTAGAATCATCTGTAACGCCGAAAAGCATCCTAAACAATGATATACTTCTTTGCAGAATTTCTGAATGTCTGCTACACAGCCCAGTCGGTATCTCTCTGTAATTGATCACCTTGTTTTAAATGAATGTTCTGTAAACCTCTCTAAATGCCCTTTGTTTTTTTACCCCACATTTTGTGCTAATATCTACGTAGAATATGTTAACGTTTCCAAAGTCCAAACTTTTTGGCTAGTTATAGTATCTATTGTTAGTTTTGGGAGTTTTTCTTGTTCTGTTTGTTATCCTTGACTGGTTGAAGATTTAGAAACATGGTCTGATTATCCCCCTATAGTTCTTTCAAATAGTAAGGCCCTAGGTTCTTTATAACTGTTTGTTGCTTAGGTCATTTTATTGGCACACACACACACACACACACACCACACACACACACGCACAAACACACACACACACACACACACACACACACACAGGCACGTAAGACCCCCACACATGTTTGCATGCTCACACGCAACAGCGCGCGCGTGCACACACACATGCATACACACACACAAACACACATATATACATACACACACGCACGCATGCACTCATGCACATAGACACGCACACACTCAAACACATATAGGAACACAAATACATAACACAATTTCTCTGATATATTTACACACACACGCGCGAGCCACACACACACACACATACACACTCACACCACACACATACACTCACACCCTCACACATTCACAAACGCACACAATTTCACTCGTATACTCACACTCTGTCACTCATTCAGCGTAGATATCAGCACACACAAAAAACACACACACACACACACACACACACACACACACACACACACACACACACACACACACACACACACACACATATACACACACACACACATACACACCCCACACACACACACACACCCCAAAACACACACACACACAACACACACACACACACACAACACTGGAGACTCTCTTGCAAACATCCACCTATTTCTGTTTTGTTTTTTTCATCTCATGAAAGATATTTGTTTTAAAAAACCCGAACACATGAAACGCTCGTATAAACACCAACACAACATTTTACTGACAGGCTGGATATGGTTGATCATGGCCAGTTTGTAGATGTGAGGGACTCTACCTGCCTGTGTCTGTTCATTGAACTCAAAATGCTTGGTTTAAAATAATTTTATAATGTAACCTTTACCATTGATTGATCACAGCAGCCATGCACTCTTCAGCTTAATACATTTAAAAACAAAGAAAGAAAAACGTCAATGTTTTGTTGTCCCCCCTTCCAAGTGTCTTTATATTTTATATCATGTTTTCCCTTATGCAGTCTCGTTGTTTCCTACTGCCTCCTTTTCTCTTTCATGCACGTCTAGATATGTTTCTGCCTGTTGTTCCTACCTTTCCATGTCATGTCTCAGTGCAGGGACTTGTGAAAGGATAGTTTCAACTGATAATATATGTTGTCAAAGGTAGTTTTTTTTTAAAATCTGCTTTTACAGTTTGAACAAACTGACATCTCCCAGCTGCTAAATGTCAAGCCTGACCTTCTCATTGGTGTTAAGCACACTGTAAGCTTTTAACTGGTCGTTGCTTTGTTGTAAGTGTGTATACTATGATTGTAAAAAGTGTGTTAAGTCAGATGACCAGACAAGGTTGTCTTTAGATGCTATGACACAGCGCTGGCGTTTCTCCGACCTTCATATGTCTTGCAAGTTGCACACCTGGACATGACACCACTGGCTTTCCTTTCCCAAAGTCCACTTTGCACAGTGACCACCATGTCATACAGGCGACAAAGGAATGCTGAAATCCATGAGTTACACTGCCCCAAGTCATTTCTCTATGCTCTCTTCCCAAGATTGCCCAAGGTCGCTGTCCTGCATGCCCCGCGTTCACTGTGCTGATAAGACAGGCAGCACACAGCACAGCAGCAAGACGGCAGCAGGATCCTCAGCGCCCTGACATTGCAGCCCTGCCATGACTCTGTTTATGCACAGACACTTGTGACCGGTGACTTGACACAGCGGCTAACAAGGGAGGATTATTCATAGACTGATACCTGCACTTGTTATGCCACTTAACCATTGTAAAAAACAGGCTAACTAACATGCAGGTGTGGTGGAGGAAAGCAGATCAGGGAAGGTGAGAACACAAGAAGGAGAGGGGAAAAAGAGGAGGGAGGGAGAGGGAGAGAGAGAGAGAGAGAAGAGAGAGAGAGAGAGAGAGAGAGAGAGAGAGAGAGAGAGAGAGAGAGAGAGAGAGACAATGACAATGACAATGACAAATTCTTTTATTTCGAGGATAATGAATAAGCATACATGTGCTTTTTTACATCCAGTCCCCGCCCGTTAGGGATACATCTTAATAATAATAATAACCCAATACTTATACAGTCTCACAATAAAAACAAGGGGAAATAACCCTTTTCAAAACAGCTCCCCCCCAACCCAACCCCCCCCCCCAAAGCAAAGCAAAAAAAATAAAACCCTAAAAATACCCCTCACCCCCACCTCCCAAAAAAACCCTAACCAAAACAAACAAACAAACAAAAGAGAAAAAAAAAACCAAACCAACAGAAGAAGATAAAAAAGAGAAAAGCAGACAAACAACAACAAGAACAACAACAGAGCCAAGACAAATAACACAACCAAACTTAATAAGTCATAAAGATAAACATCTACACATTGTCAAATGGTACACATACTTGTTACACATAACTATCTATCTATCTGTCCCGTAGTCTGACGACCGTGGGGGCACCCTCAAAGACTCAACAACCAGTTCCCTCCATTCCTCTCTCTGTTCTGCCTTTCTCAGGGTTTTGTTGAGTTCTAGGCCTGTCCATTCGCTGATGTTATCCTCCCAGCTCTTCCTTGGTCTGCCTCTTCTTCTTCCTCCTTGGACAGTGCCTTGCAAAACTGTCTTTGTAATTCCTTGGGATCTTGTGACATGCCCATACCATTTAAGTTTACGCTTTTTCACGATCGTTAGAAGGTTCTCATAGGGTCCAATGGTTTGCTGGATTCTGTTATGCACGCTTTCGTTGCTTATGTGGTCTTTGTAGGAGATGCCAAGGAGTCTCCGAAAGCATCTCATCTCCACTGCCTGTACTCTTCTCTCCAAATCTGCAGTCAGGGTCAATGATTCACAGGCATACAGAAATATGGATATGACAAGGGAGCGCATTAGTCTGATCTTGGAGATAAGTGAGATATTCTTATCTCTCCAGATGGTGTTTAGTTTTGACTAAAGCTGTTATTGTCTGTGCAGTCCTGCATACTACTTCTGGCTTGGATCCCTGGTCTGATACAATGGCTCCAGGTACTTGGTGCTTTGAACTGTTTCCAGCTTCTGGTCATTAACCCTGATATCAGTGCTAATGCCGTTGGTGTTATTAGTCATCAGTTTGGTCTTCTCTGCACTGATTTCCATGCCGTATGTTTTGGAGGCCTTATTCAAGTGTTCTGTTAGGCTGGCAAGCTCTTTTTTTGATCCTGCTATTCCATCAATGTCATCTGCGAAGCGGAGGTTTGTGATCGTTCTGCCACCAATGCTGACTGATCCTTCATGATGTTCCAGTGCATCAGCCATGATTCTCTCAAGTAAGATGTTGAAAAAAGTGGGTGAGAGTAGGTAGCCCTACCTTACTCCAACTGTTGTTCGAAACCATTCTCCAATGTTGTTGTTGTAGTACACTGCACTGGTGGCCTCGCTGTACAGCTGTTTGATGACTCTGATCAGGTTTGCATTGATGCTGTACAAATTCATGGTTGCCCACAAAGCTGCATGCCACACCCTGTCAAATGCCTTCTTAAAATCGATAAATACGTGGTAAAGGTCTTGTTGATGTTGAAGGTACCGCTCACATAGTATTCTGAGGTTGAATATATGTTCTGTTGTGCTGCGTCCTGCTCTGAAACCTGCTTGTTCCTCAGCAATGATGGTCTCTGCTTGTGGCTTCAGTCTATTCAATATTATCTGCAGCATGACCTTGCTTGGGTGACATATGAGGCTGATTGTGCGGTAATTATGGCATTGTTGTAGATTTCCTTTCTTGGGGAGGGTGATGATGAGTGACTGTGTCCATGGTGTTGGCCATTTTCCTGTCTGCGAGATCTTGTTGCAGATTCTTAGTAGGGCGCTGATTATGGCTTCCCCTCCAGCTTGGACCAACTCAGCTGGAATGTTGTCAGCCCCTGCTGACTTCCCCTTTTTCAGCGATCGGACTGCTGTTTCCACTTCTTCTCGGAGGATAGGGTGACTGTCTGTGTCTTTGCTTTCGGGTACATTAAGGACTTCTGGATCTCCTGCGGTTCTATAGTTATACAGGTCGGAGCAGTATTCTGTCCATCTGTTCAGAATATCCTGGTCGTCAGTGAGACACTTCCCATTTTGTCTTGGATTGTTAAACCTTTTCTCTGTTTCGTGCTAGTCAGGTCTTTCACCAGCTGATATGCTTTCTTGCTATTGTTTTTTTTGATGTTCTCTTCAATGTCTTGGCACTGCTCACCGATCCATTTCTCTTTTGCCTCCGTCATGGACTTCCTGATTCTTTTGTTGACTGCCCTATATTGTTCGGCTCTTTCTTTTGTTTCATTTTTCTTTTTCTTCAACTCTCTACGCTTGTCGCATAGTTGTAGGATTTTAGGTGTGACCCATGGTTTTTTGACTGGTCGGTGTTTGCCAAGAAGCTCGTTTGCTGTTTCAGTCACTGCTGTATTGAAACTATTCGTCAGTGTATCTATGTCTGAGTCTATCACAGTGAGTGCTGCAAATTTCCACCTATCCTTGCTTGAAAAATTTCTAATACCTCTGGGTCCTTCAGCTTCTCGAGGTAAAATTTTGATCCTGATGTTGTTCCGCTTGTGGATTTTTCTTTGACGTAGTCGGAAAGTCATCATCAAAAGATCATGATCACCTCCTATGTCTGCTCCTGGAAAACTTCGTGTTTTGTGCGATGTTAAACGCTAGACTAAAACCGTTTTTTCACCATGATATATCTATTTGGTTGTGGTGTTCTCCATTTGGGCTATGCCATGTCCTTTTTTTCTGGATTTCTTGTGTGGGCCAAGTGTATTCACTAGCTGGAGGTGGTTGTTACTGGCAAACTCCAGGAGTCTCAAGCCTCTTTCATTTGATTGGTTATTACAATGTGGCCCACAAACGCCCTCCCAGTCTTTCCATGCATCTTCTCCTACCTTGGCGTTCCAGTCACCTTGCACAACGAGGATACTATAAGATATTGAAATAGGGCACTCATTAAAACTTAAGTACAGAGGCAAGTCCAATAAAGTGTTAAAAATATAGAATATGAATCCTTCATCAGGATACACTATAACTATAAGCAAGACGATAAAAGGTGAGAGAGAGACAGAGACAGAGAGAGTGTGTGTGTGTATTTCAGAGATAATATCCAATATATAATTCCCAAAACAGTATACGATCCCCTATCAACGCTCATTTTAGTTATATTCGTTTCAAATATATGTCATGAAATGAAAAAAATTTAATACCCATAATCCACACATAAAAACAAGAAATGAAACAAAGAAGAAATCTAAACCTATACAGTCATTGAGGGGGAGAATATGAGTGAGTGAGTGAGTGAGTGAGTGTGTGTGTGTAGTGTGTGGTGTGTGTGGGGAGGGGGGTGAGTGTGTTTGTGTGTGTGTGTGTGTGGGGGGGGGGTGTTTCAGGGATAATACTAAATATATAATACTCACATAGGACACGATCAACACAAAACTTTTTAATTATACTCATACAAATTGAATGTCATGATAATAAAATAAGTGCAATACCCATACACTCACATAATAAAGAGGGGGGGGAAAGCCAATAAAGTAATAAAAAGAACATCTATACATTGTAAGTAATAGAAACAAATTCTTTTTTTTCAGGATAATGAATAAGTACTCATGTGCCTTTTTACATCCAGTCCCCGCCATTGGGGTCACATTTGAAAATGCACTCAGTACTCATATTTTCAAACAGTAGAAGCAAAGGGAAAAAACTTTTTTTGTTTAAAAAGAAAAAGAGAGAAAAAGAAAAAACAAACAAACAAACAACCCCGGACGAGCAAAAGACAAAATAAACCCAGAAACCCTCCCAAAAAACAAAAAAACAAAACCAAAAATAAATAAATAAATAAATAAATAAAACAACAAAACAGACAAAAGCACCCTCCCAAACAAACAAACAAAAACAAGAAAAAACAACAACAAACAAACAAATGAGAAAAAAAATAAACAAAAACAAAAACAATCAAACAAACAAAAACAAAACAAGACAAACAAAAAAAGAAAAAAACAACACGTTCCCCCTCCACACACACACAACACACATACATACATCAAAACAAAAAAGGAACAAACAAAAAACCCAAACAAATCAACAACAAAAAACAAAGTAACAACTACAGTAATAACAACAGAGAGAGAGAGAGAGAGAGAGAGAGAGAGAGAGAGAGAAGAGAGAGAGAGAGAGAGAGAGCCAAACTTATAGATCATAAAATTGAACACCTTCACATTGTAGAATAGTACACATAGTTGTTACACGTGATAATAAGATATTAAAATAGGAGATTCACTGGAGCTCAAGTACAGTCAACAAGTCCAAACTAATATTGAAAATAGAAAGTATGAATATGCCCTTTATAATAATAATAATAATAATGTATGGAATTTATATAGCGCTGAATCTTGTAAAGCAACAAATCAAAGCGCTCAGATTTGAATTCGGGCTGCTCTCCCCGGGGAGAGCGGGAGAACGCGTCGCCACTTAGCGCTGCGCCACCCTTTCACCCTTTCACCCTTTTTTTTTTTTTTTTTTTTTTTTCTGCAGCTGTATTTGTTTCCCTATCAGAGTGGCTTTTTTCTAAGAATTTTGCCAGGGACAACTCTCTTGTTGCCGTGGGTTTTTTTTACGTGCGCTAAATAATTACGTGTAACACACGGGACCTCGGTTTATCGTCTCATCCGAAAGACTAGCCCAGACCACCACTCATGTCTAATGGATGGGGGAAAAATTTCCGGTCCAAACGGGGTACGAACCGCCGCACACTTCAGACCCGGACTTTTCGCTTCTAGACAGGCGCGTTACCTCTAGACCACCGATCCATATACAAATTTATTAGAATACACAACAACAATAGAAGGGGGGGGGGGGAGGAGAGAGAGAGAGAGAGAGAGAGAGAGAGAGAGAGAGAGAGAGAGAGAGAGAGAGAGAATGAATTAATTGCATATCGGCCTTAGGCCACAATACAGAGAGAGAGAGAGGAGAGAGAAGAGAGAGAGAGAGAGAGAGGAGAGAGAGAGAGAG
Organism: Rapana venosa; assembly: GCA_028751875.1. Lineage (NCBI taxonomy): Eukaryota > Metazoa > Mollusca > Gastropoda > Neogastropoda > Muricidae > Rapana > Rapana venosa. The sequence goes on along the minus strand of CM054154.1, from coordinate 618,160 downwards.
AGAGAGAGAGAGAGAGAGAGAGAAGAGAGAGAGAGTGCGTGTGTGTGTGTGTTTCAAAGATGGTACTAATTATAATTCTCAAACAGTACACGATCACCTTCAACACTTATTTTGATTACTCATACAACAAACAAACAAAAGTTATGAAAAAAAAAAAAAATACAAATAAAAAACTCAATACCCATACTCACACACATAAAAACAAGGAAGGAAAGAAAAAAAAAAAAAACAAAACAACAACCAGCCAAATCTATAAGGTCCTAGTGAGAGAGAGAGAGAGAGAGAGAGAGAGAGAGAGAGAGAGAGAGAGAGAGAGAGGGGGAGGGGGAGTGGGGGGGGGGGGGGAGGGAGAGAGAGAGAGTGTGTGTGTGTGTGTGTGTGTGTGTGTGTGTGTGTGTGTGTGTGTGTGTGTGTGTGTTTCAATGATAACTCTAAATATATAATTCTCAAAACAGTGCATGATCACCGTCAACACTTATTTTGATTATATTCATGCAGATTATATGTCATGATAATGAAATAAACTCAATACCAGTATACTCATACAATAAAAACAAGGAGGAGGAGAAAGGGGGGGGATAAAAGCCAAATGTATAAGGTACAGGTTAGAGAGAGAGAGAGAGAGAGAGAGAGAGAGAGAGAGAGAGAGTGAGGGTGAGAGAGAGAGAGAGAGAGTGTGTGGTGTGTGTGGTGTGTTTCAAGGATAATACTAAATATATAATTCTCAAGACGCACAGGATCACCATCAATATTCTTTTCGAATATACTCGTACAAATTGAACGCCATGAAAAAGAAATAATCCCAATA
>CM054154.1:562352-612352 GCA_028751875.1 Rapana venosa | reverse complement strand
GTAATTCTTATCAATTCATCAGTACTCACCTCCAATAAGTGCAGGCCTTTGTTACGTACGCTCTATAATTAGAAACTCTTACAACACCTCGCGATCTTAGCTGGTAGGCCTAAGTAGCACTGGTCAGACTGTTGGGATGACAAGAGTCAGGCTGGAAAGCTTGCTAGATGTAGGCTAGGCTAGGCTGGGCTGTGGCAAGGGACTGGTGCTGTGGACCGAAGCGGAGAGTAGGGACCAGTGACTGGTGGTGGGTGTAGCCACACCAGAGCGTTGGCTTTGCTCACCTAGGCTAGACTAGCTCTGTCCTTAGGCCTAGTTTCTCCTCGCCACACCAACCACCAAGCCAGTCTTCACATACCAACACGCACACACACCACACACCCACCCTTGCTCCAGGCTATAGGCTAGACTAGGCCTAACGTGGCTGCTTTGTTAAAACTAGATGGAAAAGGGAGTTAGGGGGTGGAGGTTTATGGAGTAGACTAGTAAGGAAAATCGCACTTACACACACATACACACGCGCGCGCGCGCACGCGCACGAATGTAGGTAAGAGCGCGTATGCGTGCACGCGTATGTATGCACTCAAATGCATGCACGCGCGTACACACACGCATGCGCGCAGACACACCCACACACAGAATGACACACAAACAAAAACACACACATACACACAGATTCTCTCTCTCATTGTGTGTGTATATATTATATATGTGTGTGTGGTGTGTGTGTGTGTGTGTGTGTGTGTGTGTGGTGTGTGTGTGTGTGTGTGTGTGTGTGTATGTATGTATGTATGTATATAGATAGATAGATAGATAGATAGATAGATAGATAGACAGACAGACAGATAGATAGATTAGATAGATAGATAGATAGATAGATAGATAGATAGATAGATAGATAGATAGATAGATAGAGACAATGACAAATTCTTTTATTCTTTTTTTTCGAGGATAATGAATAAGCACTCATGTGCTTTTTTACATCCAGTCCCCGCCCGTACGGATACATCTTAATAATAACCCAACACTTATACACTCTCACACTAGAAACAAGGGGAAATACCTTTTTCAAAACAGCCCCCCCCCCCCCCCCCCGCACCAAAAAACAAAAAAAAAAAAAAAAACACCTTTAAAACATAAATAGATAGATAGATAGATAGATAGATAGATAGATAAATAGATAGATAGATAGATAGACAATGACAAATTCTTTTATTTCGAGGATAATGAATAAGCACTCATGTGCTTTTTACATCCAGTCCCCGCCCGTAGGGGTACATCTTAATAATAACCCAACACTTATACAGTCTCACAGTAGAAACATGGGGAAATAACCCTTTTCAAAACAGCCCCCCCCACCCCCCCCCCCCCCCCAACAACCACCCACCCCCACCACCCCAGAGAAAAAAACCCATAACCAAAACAAACAAACAAAAGAGAAAAAAAACCCGAAACCAACAAAAGAAGAAAAAAAGAAAAAAAGAGAAACAGAAACAACAACAATAAAACCAAGAAGAATAACAACCAAACTTAACAAGTCATAAAGATAAACATCTACACATTGTCAAATGGTACATATACTCGTTACACATAACAATAAGATATTGAAATAGGGCACTCATTAAGACTTAATTACAGAGGACAAGTCCAATAAGTATTGAAAATATAAAATATGAATCCTTCATCAGGATACACCATAACTATAAGCAAAATGATAAAAGGTGAGAGAGAGAAAGAGAGAGAGAGAGAGAGAGAGAGAGAGAGAGAGAGAGAGAGAGAGAGAGAGAGAGAGACAGACAGACAGACAGACAGACAGACAGACAGACAGACAAACAGAGACAGAGAGTGTGTGTGTGTGTATTTCAAAGATAATTTCCAATATATAATTCCCAAAACAGTACACGATCACTATCAACACTCTTTTTTTTTTATTATACTCGTTTCAAATTGTATGTCACGATAATGAAATAAACTCAATACTCATATATTCACACAATAAAAACAAGAAACAAAACAAAAGAAGAAATCTAAACCTATTCAGTCATTGAGGGAGAGATTGTGAGTGAGTGAGTGTGTGTGTGTGTGTGTGTGTGTGTGTGTGTGTGTGTGTGTGTGTGTGTGTGTGGGTGGGTGTGTGCGTGTGTGTCTCAGGGATAATACTAAATATATAATACTCACAGAGCACACGATCAACAATAACACTTTTTAGTTATACTCATACAAATTGAATGTCATGATAATGAAAATAAGTGCAATACCCATACACTCACACAATAAAGAGGGGGGAAAAGCCAATAAAGTCATAAAAAGAACATCTACGCATTGTAAGTAATACAGACAAATTCTTTTTTTCCAGGATAATTAATAAGTACTCATGTGCTTTTTACATCCAGTCCCCGCCCGTAGGGTCACATATTAATAATGAACTCAGTACACATACTTTCAAACAGTAGAAACAAAAGGAAAAAACTTTAAAAAAGAAAAAGAGAGAAAAAGAAAAAACAAACAAACAGCCCCAGACAAACAAGAAACAAAATAAACCCAGAACTCCCCCCCTCCAAAAAAAAAAAAAGACCCCCCCCCCCCCACCAAACAAACAAAAAACCAAGAAAAGCAACAACAAACAAACAAATGAGAAAAAAACACACAAAAACCCAACACCGTCCAACCCCCCCATCCCCCCCCCCCCACACACACACACATGCACCAAAACAAAAAACAAACAAAAACCCAAACAAATCAACAAACAGCAAAACAACAACTACAGCAATAACAACAGAGAGAGAGAGAGAGAGAGAGAGAGAGAGAGGAGAGAGAGAGAGGAGAGAGAGAGAGAGAGAGAGAGAGAGAGAGAGAGAGAGAGTAAGCCAAACTTATAGATCATAAAATTGAATACCTTCATACTGCAGAATAGTACACATAGTTGTTACTCGTAATAATAAGATATATAAATAGGACATTCACTGGAGCTCAAGTACAGTCAACAAGCCCCAAATAATATTGAAATAGATAGATAGATAGATAGATAGATAGATAGATAGATAGATAGATAGATAGATAGATAGATAGATAGATAGATTTTTAAAAAGCAAATGCACTGCTTATTCAATGTACCATCTGAAAATAAAAGTTTGACTTTGACTTTGACAAACACATACACACCTCACCATCTGATCGCACTTTTCAGTGGAAGGATGCTAACACCTCTCACAAAAAGGTATTTTTGTGTTTAGTTTTACTAAGCATAGTAAAGGGAAATAACTCCCCTGTGCCACAAGAGTAATCTCCTCTTGATGATTTATTTCCCTTGCTTTTGAACTTTCTATTCAAACCCTGATTCCCTTCAAACCAGTGGAGCTCAGAGCAGGTTTGCCTGAGACTCTCTTGAGTCCCCGAGGCCCCATGTTCGAACGCATGCAGAACATCTTATGCACACGTTAAATCCTGTTCCGCTTTTCGGAAGAGTAGGCCATTGTGTGCCGGTGGAAACAGATGACAAATTTTACAAAACCGCATACACACGGGAACTGGATGTAAAAAAGCACATGAGTGCTTATTCCATTATCACTCACTCACTCATCCCTTGGTCGGGACAACCGTTGGGGTACCCGCACGGACGCTGCAAGTGGACCGCCAAATGGTTCTGTCCTGGGCTGTTTTCAGGAGGCTTGGTACAGTGAGGCCGGTCCACTCCTTGATGTTGGATATCCAGCTTTTGCGTGGTCGTCCCTGCCTCCTTGCTCCTTCCACCATTCCCTGCAGGACTGTCTTTGACAGGCTGTTATGCCTTGTTGTGTGGCCAAACCACTTCAGTGTCTCCGTTTGACTGTATCTAGCAATGGTTATTGTTTGCCAGCCAGTGCCTCGATCTGCTGCCAGACGTAGTCATTGGTTTTGCGGTCTCTGTAGGTGATGTTCAGGATCTGCCTGAGGCACTTCATCTCAAAGGCTTGAATGCGACGTTCTAAATCGGCAGTAAGTGTCCATGCTTCACGCTGTACAAGGCAATGGATGTGATGGTGCCTTGTAGAGTCTGACCTTAGTGTGGGTCTGATGTTGTGGTTTCTCTCACCTTTCGCCAGCTTAGTCATGGAGGAGAGTGCCACAGCAAGTCTGATCTTCACCTCTTGTGTGCTCGTGCCTTCTTTGGTGATGATGCTCCAAGGTACTTGAAAGTTTCCACCTCCTCTAGTGTCTCGCCATCATCTTGATGCTGGTGGGAGTGGTCGGTGTGGTTCTGTTCACTAGGATCTTGCTCTTTTCCGTGCTGATCTCCATACCGTGGGCATTGGTGATGTTTCCAGTTGGTGGTGAGATCCTGGAGTTCTTCTTCACTGCGGCCATGAGATCAATATCGTCTGCGAATCGAAGATTGCAGACTGGCCTTCTCCTATTGTGATTGTGGTCTTGAAGCCAAGGAGGGCTCCTGCATGATGTTCTCCAGGAACACGTTGAAAAGAACGGGGGATAGCGGGCAGCCTTGTCGAACTCCAACTGAAGTCCGGAAGAACTCCCCGATTTCTCCAACCATGAGGATGCACTGTGGGAGCTGTCATACAGCGCCTGGATGACTTGAATCAGGTCCTCGTTCGAAGCTATAGTACTCTCATGACTTGCCACAGAGCTTCTTGCCACACTCGATCGAAGGCCTTCTTGAAGTCAATGAAGTTGTTGTAGAGCTGTAGCTGATGTTGGAGATGCTTCTCTATGAGCATTCTGATGTTGAAGATCTGCTCGACAGTGCTTTGACTGGTCTGAATCCATGCTGTTCTTCTTATAGGATTTCTTCTGTTGTGGTTTCAGTCTGTTCAAGGCAATGCGTAGCATAACTTTGCTTGGATGGCTTATCAGACTGATTGTTCTGTAATTTTGGCACTTCTTCAGGTCTCCCTTCTTTGGAAGTGGAACTATGATGGATTGGGTCCACTGTTCAGGCCACTCTTTGCTGGTCCAGATGCGTTGGCAGATGATTGTTAATGCCTTGATCATCTTGGGCCTCCGTTCTTGATGAGCTCAGCCGGGATGTTGTCAATCCTGGTGACTTGCCTCCTTTCAGGGATCTTACTGCTTCTTCTACCTCTTCCTCCAGCACCTGTGTGCTTTCAGGATCTGATGGTCTGGGATCTTGCTCGTGAAGTTTGTTCGGATCAGCCTTCAGCTTGTAGTTGTACAGGTCTCTGAAATTTATTCTGTCCATCTCTTCATGATAGTGGCGCTCTCTGTAAGGACTGACCCCTCTTTGTCTTCAATAACGGAGGTCTTTGGCTGCTGGGACTTGGTTAGTACCTTGATGGTCTGGTACGCCTCTTTGCTGTCTCCTTTCACCATTGCCTTCTCAACCTTGGAGCATTGTTCTGACATCCAGTTCCCCATGGCCTCAGTCATCTTCTTCTTGTTTGACCTGTTGACTGTTCTATACTCTTCGGCCGTTTCTGGGTTTTTGTTCTTCACTGGCTTTAGCTCCCTACGTTGGTCGCACAGGTCCAGGATATCCATTATCCTCGATATAAAAGAATAAATAAATTAATAAATTAAGGTATGGTTGATTTTTTAAGCTAACTTCAGCTTAATTTTAAAAGATTGGAAATGTTTATGAGGTATCTGCTTAATTTCATTTATGAAGATTTTAAGCATGCAAATTTAGAAGTGATTACTTTGAACAAGAAAGCCAGTGGTAAATTTGAGCTTAGTCATTGTCTTTGTTGTACTAGGTTCGATTTAGGGCAGAATATTGTTCAGACAACAAAATGCTGAAGAAATCAAACTAAGGCTTATCACTGTGTACAATATATGTGTGTAAAAGCCTAGTGTGGTTTTGTAATGGTCATTATTATTATTAAGAATGCAAACTCTCAATTTATAAAGAAAATCTCTGTGAAGAGAACATGTATGAACAATTTCTAAATGCTTTCCACATTATTCATGATAACATTGATGAAGCTCTAGATTTGCTTAATGATCTCATAAAAGCCAGAGCTGTATGTATGAAGAAACAAGTTTATATCAATAAAAGTCTATCAAATAATACATGGTTTGATATAATGAATGTCAAAGAATTAAATGTAGGGTCAGAAAACTCTTGAAGTCCTACAGAAAAACCTTAAAGAATGAAGACAAAAACTTGTACTTATCACAAGAAGGGAATATAAATACATGCTTGAAAGGAAAAAGAATGTGTATGATAAAACACTACTTGCAGATATGATGTCTTCAATCACTTCTCAAGTTCAGTTCTGAAAGAATATTAAGAAGTTTTTATTTAGAAAAAGTCAGCCAAAGACTAGTATATATCTGTCAATGGATGGTTGCAGCACTTCAAAACCCTGCTGGAGAAAGACTCAGTAGACAACTCCATGAACACTGATGGTGACTATGAAGAAACTTAGGAAGATTCTGATGGTCCCATATCTAAAAATGAAATATTATTGGCACTTAGAAAACTTAAACATGATAAAGCAGCTGGTCCTGATCAAATCATTGGAGAATTACTAAAAAAATGGAGGTGAAAATGTTGTACTTTTTCTGCTAAAATTATTCAACAAAATCTTTGATAATGGTCTTTTTTGAGATAACTGGACTGAATCTATTATTCTAACATTACACAATAAAGGCAATGATGGTAACTCTAATAACTGCAGGAGAATCTCTCTTAGTGATATAAGTAGTAAGTTGTATAGTACCATCATTAATAATAGGTTATAGGAATGGGTTAAGAAAAACAACATTACAGGTAAACACCAAGCTGGTTTTAAGAGAGGGTTTTCCACTATAGATCATATGTTTACTCTACTTGCATTTGTTCAGAATCAGTTTGCTCATAACCATAAGTTCCATGTAGCATTGATTAACTTTGAAAAGGCATTTGATTCTGTTAATTGAAACTTGTTATGGCCTATTCTTTTGAAAAATGGTGTGATGGGTAAATTATTACGTTGTTTGAGAGCCATGTATCAGAATGTCAGAAGCAGAATAAGATGTGGATCTAAGCTGACGGACATAATATACTGCACCACTGGGGTCAAACAGGGTGATGTATGTAGCCCTCTTTTGTTTTCTGTTTTCATTAATGAGTTAGCCGTAGAAGTCATTAATAAAGACAGACATGGTACCACTTTCCCCCAAAATTTCACAGATATGTTTATTCTTCTGCTTGCTGATGATGTCATCCTGCTATCTGAAACTGTTGAAGGCTTACAACAGCAGTTGAAAAGCTTAAGCAGTGCTGCAACAGCACTTGATCTTAAGGTTAATCTGAATAAGAGTAATATTGTTGTATTCAGAAAAGGTGGTTATTTAGCTGCTCACAAAAAAATGACTGTACAATGGAAAAGTTATGCCTGTGATTAATGTATGTAAATATTAAGGAATATGTTTTTCTACAAAGCTTAGTTTCACAACTGCATGTAAAGATCTGGCAAGTCGAGGTAAAAGAAGCTTGTTAATTGTTTTGAAAAAATTACGATTATTGAATTTGCTTTTGACTTGTTCATTAAGACATTTGATACACAATTGCAATCCACTGTGTGTGAGGAAGAAATCAGAAAAATTCTAAATGAAATGACCATAAAATCATATGATCTTGATCCTATGCCTGCTTGTCTTTTTACGCAGTGCCTTCTGCAGCTTATACCAAATATCACGAAGATTGTAAACTTATCTCTTCTTTCAGGAACTTTTCCATCAGAACTCAAAATTGCAATGGTTACACCTCTACCCAAAAAGCACAACCTTGACCCTAACATACTGAAAAACTACAGACCTGTTTCTAACCTACCTTTCATCTCCAAAGTCCTTGAAAAAATAGTTCTGAAACAACTCAACAGCCATCTTCATTCAAGTAGTCTCCTTCCCGCAATTCAGTCTGCCTATCGCGTTAACCACAGCAGTTAAACCACCTTAGTCCACACGTTAAACACGCTTCTAAACGCTTCTGACTCAGGGAAAATCTCCCTTCTCACTCTTCTCGACTTATCTGCAGCATTTGACACTATAGATCACTATATCTCCCATCTCAAAAAAACGTTTTATATCAAAGGTGCAGCCCTTACCTGGTTTAGATCATACCTCAATGACCAATTCCATACAGTTACAGTAAACAAGATTCAATCAATTCCTGCAAAACCGGAATGTGGAGTCCCACAAGGTTCAGTTCTGGGCCCTATTCTGTTCACTCTCTACACTGTTTCACTCAAATATAATAAACCATCACCAGATCAACCATCATTTCTACCCTGATGACTCTCAGATTCAAAACAGTGACACTCCTGAAAATCTGCCATCTCTCTTGACAAATATGTCGATCTGTCTTAAAAAAAATTCAAAACTGGATGATACAAAACAAGTTACAGCTAAATTCAGATAAAACCGAAGCCATGATTATAGGGACCAAACACAAACTCTCATCACAACAGATTAAATAGCATTAAAAAAATTGGCAATACATCAGTTCCGCTATCCACTACAGTTAAGTGTCTAGGTGTTATTATTGACAACACACTCTCTATGCAAAAATTCATCACCCAGACCTGCCAGTCCTGCTACTATCAATTACGGCGTATAAGTGCAATCCGAAAGTACCTGTCCACTGATGCAACATCCAAACTTGTCACATCTCTTATTCTTTCACGTCTGGACTATTGTAATTCTCTTTTGGCCGGTCTGCCAGCATCATCTATTCACTCCCTTCAACGCATACAAGTCTCCAGCTCGATTAGTCCTCAAAAAGAAAAAAATCTGAGCATATTACTCCTCTCCTGCAATCTCTCCACTGGCTGCCTGTGCCACAGAGAGTAAAGTACAAGATCAGTACCCTCTGTTACAAATGCCTACACAAAACAGCACCCTCCTATCCCTGTGAATATCTTCACCTTTACACTCCTTCTCGTTCCCTCCGCTCTCCTGCAGATACCCTGGGCTTAGGAATACCTAGATTCAACCAATCCACTGTTGGCCGTCGCTCTTTGTCTATTTCTGGTCCATCAATCTGGAATGACCTCCCTCTCTCCTTTCATGAAAAGCCTACTTACGACAGCTTTAAATCCAGCCTCAAAACATACTTATTTCAAACCTAAGATTTTTCCCTCTTGTTTTATCTCATATCTGTCCCTGCCTTTAAAAGCCAAAATTCCATCACCCTGCTGAAATGTACAACCTGTGTGTGTGTGTGTGTGTGTGTGTGTGTGTGTGTGTGTGTGTGTGTGTGTGTGTGTGTGTGTGTGCATTTGAATTTGTTAGAATATTGTTAATCATTGTTGATTGCAAGTGTAGGAGCGGATTGAATGGAAGCATTCTGATTTGTACTTGTAAGGCACCTTCCTACCTCTGTGAATGTCTTCATTTGTACACTCCTTCTCGTTCCCTCCGCTCTGCTCCAGATACCTTGTGCTTAAGAATACCTAGATTCAACCAGTCCACTGTTGGCCGTCGCTCTTTCTCTGTTTCTGGTCCAGTGATCTGGAACGACCTCCCTCTCTCCCTTCGTCAAAAGCCTACTTATGATGCTTTTAAAACCAGCCTAAAGACGCATTTATTTCAAACCTAAGATTCTCTCCTCTTGTTTCATCTCATCTCTGTCCCTGCCCTCAATAACCAACCCCCTCCCCCCCCCCCCCCCCATTAGCCTGCCCGAGTGTACAACTTGTGTGTGTGTGTGTGTGTGTGGGCGCGCGCGCGTGTGTGTTTACATTTGTATTTGTAAAAAACTGTTAATTGTGCGCGTGTGTGTGTTTACATTTGAATTTGTAAAAATCTATTAATAGTAACTGGCTGCATGTGAAAGAATAGGATGAATGAGAGCGCTTTGATTTGTTTTTTTTTTTGCAAGATTTAGCGCTGTATAAATTCCATGTATTATTATTATTATTATTATTATTATTATTATTATTAAGATATAGCGCTCGATAAAATTCCATTTCTTCTTCTTCTTCTTCTTCTTCTTCTTCTTCTTCTTCTTCTTCTTCTTCTTCTTCTTATTATTATTATTATTATTATTATTATATGGCGCGGAAATTTGGGGACTGGATGCAGCTGTAACATATTGTGATTCAGTACGGCTCTTTGCATTTAAGCAGTTTTTAGGCTTAGATAGGTGTACACCCAGTGATCTTGTTTATAGTGAAACCAATAGATATCCTCTCTCTGTTAAAGCTGCTGTAAGATGCATTAGATATTGGATTAAGATTCTGCATATGGATGAGTGCATGTTACCTTTTAAGTCTTACAAGATGCTTTATGATCTAGATGTCAAGGAGAAAGAGACCTGGGCTTCACAAATATGTACATGTTTATATGAACTTGCCTTTGGGTTTGTTTGGCTCAATCAAGGTGTTGGAAATTGTAAATTTTCAGACAAGGATTGATTGACTGCCATTGGCAGCAGTGAAATGGTCATATGCAAAGCAAAGAAAGATTTCGAATGTACAGAAAATTAATAGGTTCACATGATGTCAAACTCTATCTAAAGCTTGATATGGACATACATTTGAAAAGGATTATGTCAAAGTTTAGACTTGGTGTATCAGACTTAAATGCTCATGAATTTAGATGTATAGAACATGATGATGATGACCTTAGGTTTGCTAAAAATGGCCCATTAAGAGCAAACCGTGTAAATAATAAGTTCATTTGTGCTGTGATGTCCATTATTCACGAAGATGCAGACAGAATTACATTCCGGTAAAAGTATAGTAGACGACCTAACTTATTTAGATTCTGTTTAACCCCATTGGGCATCGAGTCACCCAGAATTTGTGGGCAGAGCCTTATGTCTTTAAATTATGTGTAAAGCCTTAGAATATGAGATATCTAGGTTTCGTTAGTCTTATTTTTTGTAATGCGATTTTTATTGTGGTGGTTGTGGGTATATACACATAATAAATTTGGTTTTTTGTGTGCTTCCTTATTTTTTCTCACTAAAAATACTAACAGTCGGCCCAAACCTTCCCTTCAAGTATGGGCCAATGGCCATTTTGTGAATAAATCATTCAGTTGGAGTTGAGCTATCACCTCTCTCTCTCTCCACAACTCGCCCTCTCAACTCACCTCAGTCCACTCTCTCTCTCATCTCTCTCTCTCACACCTACACACCACACACACACTAACACAGGTGGTGCGTCCCAATAGCTATAGTCTGTGTGGAGCAGTAACTTACACAAAGGATGTTCAATGGACACCTGCTGTAACCAAGGGCCGGCTATTTCCGGACAGAAGAGGGCAGAGTGACCTATTTTAGTGAGGGTGTGGACCTGGCCCATTGTGTTCTGTAATGTGTTCTTGAAGAATGAAGTGCTCCTTTTGTGAGGGCCATATGGACCAGAACTTCCCCATATGTATTTTCTGTGTTCGTCTGGATTACGCCCCAACACAGTTCAGGTGCAGCCACCTCAAGGTTTGTTGTTGTTGGTGGTATATTATGAACAGGTAAAGGCATACGACTTAGTTCATGCTGATGTGGAAACAACGTCACAGGTGCCTCCATCGGTTTTTGGTTTGAATATCTGATTTTCGTTGAGATCATCATTCGCCACCAAGCAGCAAAGTCCTGTTCCTCCAAGGCGAGAGAGCCCTGGGCTGATAAGGGGGACTGCACCAGGTCTGCCTGTGTCGTACAGGGAGCATCCCTTTGCAGTCTCACACTGAAGAACTGGAGGGCGTGGAGGCCGTGTTGACCACAACATCCCCCAGTATGGCTACCGTGCTGGCTGGAAGCGGCCACACCTCACCATGGTCCATGTATTCTCGACCACCAGGCAACTACAACCCCCCGCCACCACCACACTCACCACAGCCTCCCCCAGGTCCCTCTTATACCCCTGCATGAAGAAAGAGGGGCAGCGTGTGGGTTGTTATTGTATAGTTTTATATTTCTCTAGCTTTTCCCAAGACAAAAAAAAAAAGAAAAGAAGAAAGAAGGCCAGGGGGCTTATAGAGACATGGTAACTCGGCAGTCCGTCAGACAATAATCATAATAGTAATAATAATAATAATATTAATAAAAATAATAATAATGATAATAATAATAATAAATAATAATAATAATAAAAATAATAATGTTAATGGCAGATATTATATAGCGCGAATCTGTAAAGCAACAAATCAAAGCGCTCAGCATAATTTTTTATTTGTTTATATTTTTTATGGTCGTGTGTTTGCGTGTTTTTTTTTTTAATGTTGTGCATCGTATTCCCACCTCACACAATGGCCCTGCTCTTTCGAACAGCTGCACAGGATTTAACTAGGGCGCAAGTGTCTGCATGCGTTCGGCACACGGGGCCCTCGTTTATAGTCTTAATCCGAAGGACTTATGACATACAGTTCGATTTATTTTTGTGGTCAAACTGGGAAGAAAGAAAGTGGCCATGCTGGGAATCGGAAGCCAGAAGCTCATGTTTTACCTTGTTTGCCAGGACAAACGTCTAAACCCCTCGCAACTTCCTAACCTACCAAGACAAGAGTGAAGGCTGACACAAACACAGCCAGCCCAGCCAAGCCTATCCTAAGCCCAGCCTAGCCCGACAGCCGTGCACTTCAAGGAGCCCTTTAACAGTCAAGCAACGAATAGCGGAAGTGAGCACGTGTGAACGATCTGAAGTCTAACCCACCCCTACACCCTACCCCACAAACCACTTTCTTTCCTTCCCCCACTCCTACCCCTCCTTACCCATTTCTACTACATCCAGCCACCTCCTACAGTATGTAAAAACAAAAAGTCCAAGGTTTGTCGCTGCTATGGAGGCGCCGTTGCTCTCTCTCTCACACCTCCTCTCACTCTCCTCTCATACTGGCCTCTATGCCTTGGTACGCTTCTTTTTCACCCACCGCTTCCACTCGTCTCTCACCTCTCTCTCCTCTCTACCGTCGATAGAGATGAGAGAGAGAGAGAGAGAGAAGAGAGAGAGAGAGAGAGAAATGAGAGAAATAGAGTGAGATAGCTAGAGAGCTCGAGAGAGAGCGATAGATAGTTGAGGAAGAGAGAGCCCGAGAGAGAGATAGACAGCGAGACTAGAGTAAGATAGTAGCGCGCGCGCACCAGAAGAAGTGGAGCGATGGTTGCGAAGAACGTTCTGCCTGTTCCTACTCTCTCGCTCTCTCTATCCCTTGATCTAGAGAAAGCTGTGTGGTCGAGCAGACCTCTCGATATCATCATGTCTAAATGAGCTTCAGTCTGCTTCGTTTCTCTGTCGCTATGCTCTCTCTTCTACTTCACTCTCTATCTCATCTCTCTTGAGCTCCCCGCTCTCCTCCTCGACGCCCCTCTCGCGCGAGCCGGTCTCCTGACCCCCACGCATAAGCGTCTCTCGCTCTCTACTCATCCCTCCTTCTCTCTAAATGCTCTCCCTCGTCTAGTATAGTCTCCGTCTATCCTCTTCTGCGCTCTCTCTATGCGCTCTATCTATCCCTCTCTCTTCTCTCTCTCTGCTCTCCTTCTCCGTCTCTCCTCTCTCTACTCGTCGTCTCCCTCTCTCCCTCTCTCTCTCTCTCACTCAAAACACCCCCGCTTTCCTAACCTCACGAATCCAACCAGGATGGATCCTGCAGCACATGACAACAAGGAGGCGCTACCCCCAAGAAAAAACCACCAACATGACCCCTCAACAAGCAGTACGACACAGCGCAAACACAATACACAACAGAACAAATGCCACACAAACTCCACGACACCCCACGAATAGTTAGAGTACTGTACAACGCTCTAAAAAAAACTTTCACTGCACAACACAGCACTACACAGCAAAACACTACACTACACAACCTGAACACTACACTAACACTGCACGAAACACTACACTAAAAAAGCACAAAGAACTTTTGCCGTTTTCTTTCTGTTAGCCAAAATGAAACTATATACGTGTGTATTGTTCTCCCTATATTTTTATAGTGGTCATATGCTTTGTTTGTATCTTTATTTGTTTGGGTTTGGGGTTGTTTGTTGCTTTTTTTGAGGGGGACTATTTGGTTTGTTCCGCTCTCCCTTGTTGTTCAGCCGTTTTTGATTTTCTCTTGTTCTTGCATTTTTTTCGGTGTATGGTTTCTGTGTTTTCTCCTCCTGCTATTCTTTCTTACTTTATGCTCACTTTTTTTTCCACTCTCTTCTGTGATTATTTGTGGGGAATTTTTGTGTAGATAAGATTTTCCCCCGTAAGCGTTGTAAGTGTATTGCTATGGGGTTTTAATTTTATTTTATAATCATATATATCCTATAAGGGCGGGGACGGACTGTAAAAAAGCACAATGGGTGGCTATATTCATTATCCTCGAAATGAAAGAATCTGTCATTGTCTCTCTCTCCTCTCTCTGATAATTGTGAATGTTTTACTTGTATATGGCTAATGTGGTTATTGAAAAATGACTTTTAGGGTGGTTTGTTCTCCTTAATTTTAATGAGGTTTCTTCATTATTTGCGTATCTTGTTTTTTTGGTTTGGGGTTGTTGTTGTTTGTTTGTATGTATTGAAGGGAACTAATATGGGTGATCACCGTCTCCCCTTGATTTTGTTGTTGCCGACTTTTGTTTTGCTCTTGGTTCTTGCTATTTTTTCGGTTGTTTCTGTGTTTTCTGTTTGCTTTCTCCTTACTTGTTAGTAATATTTTTTCTATATCTCTTCCAGGGACATTTGTGGGGATTTTTGGTGTAGATTTTCCCCCCGTACACTGTGAATGTATGCTAAAGGCTCTTTATTTATATTTTATTATCATATATATCCTTAAGGGCGGGGACTGGATCGTAAAAAAGCACATGGGTGCATAATCTATTCATCCATATCCTCGAAATAATAGAATTTTGTCCATTGTTCATTGACTACACTACCTGCCAACTACACTAAACAACACTACACTACACTACAACTGCACTAACTACACTACATCTACACTAGACACTGCACTAAATAAAATGGGGGAACTCACTACACCACACACACTAACACTGCACTACATATACAGTGCACTTACACTACACTACACTACACTGCAGTTAACACTGCGACTACACACACAACACTGCACTACACGACACTAGCACTACACTGCATTTACACTACACTACAGTACACTTACACTACACTACATATAATACACTACACAGCACTGGCACATGAACTACAATACCAACACTGCACTGCACTACACTGCACTACACTACACTGCACTACACACAACTACATTACACTACACTACACTGCACTGCATCTACACAGCAATCTGCACTACACTACACTTAACACTGCCCTACACAAACAACTGCACTACACTGGGGCAACTACAACCCACCACACCACACCACACCACACTACACCACACCACACCACACCACACTACACTACACCACACCCACACTACACTACACTACACTACACTTCACTTACACTACACCACACTACACAAGCACATACTCTACACTACACAACACTACACAACACTACGACCACACTACACAGCACTAACTACACTAACAGTAAACTACACTACACTACACAGACTACTCTACACACACACACTACAATAACCACACATACACGCACTAAACCCTAACTACACTACACACATACCAGACACCACACCACCCTACAAACACAGCAACTACACTACACTACACTACAATACACTACACTAACACTAACAGCACAACTCTACACTACACTACACTACACCACAACTACACGCAACTACTCTAACACTAACACTACACTACAATACACTATAATCACAACACTGTTTGCGTGGTGGAACACGATATACAACAACAACCAAACACTGCATACACACGGGATTAGAATAAAACCAAAAGCACATTTATGGGGGGTTTTGCTTATTTCCAATATCCACAAAATAAAAGAAGGAATAAGAAAATAAAATGATCTACACTACACTGCACCGCACTTTACATCATCAAACAGCACTTATAACTTACATTACTCTTATTCCTCTCGAGCTACACTATACCACACTGCACTACAAGCTACACCGTCGCTACACCAAAACACACCTACACTACTTCCAACCACATCAAACTACACTACATTAGCACACACAACGACCACAATCACACCACAACTGGCAACACCTGGCGACGTGCACAGGGAGCCATCGTAGTATCGCGAATGGCCTTTCACTAATGGACATACCAGCCGACGTGGAGAGGTGTCAGCAGCATGGTTAAACAGCTAGCCCTCCACAACTGACACTACCCAGGCTTTGCGCTCTGGAGAGGTCCCTCCCACCATAGAGAGCAATGTTCGTAGTCTTTCCCATACTGACAGCTGTCATCCAGTATTACTATGTCCTACCTTACCGTTGATCATCAGTTTAAACGTCTATTCACATAGTGATTTTACGGTCCTCTAGGGATGGGTACATAACAACAGCAATCATAATCCAACATCATATTCATCATCATCAACATCCATCAGCAGCAGCAGCACATCAAGCAGCAGCAGAGCAGCAGCACAGCAGCACAGCAGCAGCATCATAGTACGCAGCAGCAGCAACTTCAAATGCAGCACAAAAAACACAAACATGAAACCAATTAACAGTAGTAAATTTCCCAATTTATCTTAAACAAAAGTGTGAGTGTGTGTTTGTCGGTGTAGTGTTTTTGGTGTGATGTGTGATATGCGTCGTGGTTCAAAGTCACGCAAGTCCATTCCAAAACTTTTATTTTTTCAGATGGTACATTGAATAAGCAGGTGCATTTGCTTATTCCTTTTTCCATCGAGCCATCTAAACTAAAGAAGAAAACAAGAAAAAAAGATAAAATAAACCAGACAAGTAATAACAAACCTAGATCAAGGATTATAAAACGCATTACTATCAAAACAACGAAAAGCCAATAACACATGCATACAAGGAATTAAAAACCAAACAAAAAAAACCAAGAACAATATATAAACCATACAATATCAAATATTTTTTTTTTAAACATGTATGACAAATATACATCCATCATAATACTAACCAAGATCTAAAGCGAAACAAAACCAAAGAAGACAAAACAAAATAAAAAGAAGACACACCAACTTTCTTCCCCCCCCCCCCCCCGCCCCTCACATACATACCCTCAAGACAAAAACCGAGAGCACCATACAAAGAACACGAATAAAACTATACAAAGATAAACCAACAAGAACATACCACAACAAGCAAATAAACGAACAATACAAACACAAACATACGTACACACCAAACAACAGAGCGACAATAACTAAATAAGACAATAATAACAGCCAAATACACAAATGAAGGAACAATAATAGAACTAAACAAAAGACGAAAAACAAGAGTCCAAAATACCCCCACTCCCCCCCCCAAAGTAAAACCACCCAAAAACCCTAAACGATCAAAAGATGCAAAAATAATAACCAGAACCTCTAATACCCCCACCCACCACCAATAACAACAACAATGAACCAAATGGGATATAACAGGGGGAAACTGAAGTAAAGTTTCCTTTTAAATCATTTAAACGACTTAATACCACGTACACACCCTCACACCAATATCACCTTTACCACATATATTCATAAAAGGAAACACAAGACAAATAATCAAGCAGAACATTGGAAGTCTAGAGCCAAATTTATAAGACAAAAGGCATCCATTCCCCCCCTCCCCGGCTATGTAACACGCATAGTACATGTGCATTTTTTTTTGATTTAAATAAACTACATTAATCCTATCCATCAAAGAATAAATCAATCCCCATACTAAACCCTACCCAGGCAAAAACCTAACATCAGCAATATCAATTAAAGGTCACTAATACAATGAAAAGAAAATAAACCGGCGACAAAATAAAAAAATCAGTAAATTTTTTTGTTTTTTGTGTAACACAAAACGAAAACAGCCCTAAACAACAAGAAAGAAAAAAATCCAAAACAGAACCAATATACACACCCACGCCGCACTAAGACACTTAGTACACACACACACACGAACCACACACACACACACACACACACAACACACACACCCACACAAACACCCCGCCACACTAGTAATACCAGATTAACGCGAGTTGGGTTCGATATCAAATCAACCCAATATGAAGATCAATCATACACAAGTACATATGGTATAGGGTGAAGTTAGGGGTGGGGGGGGGGGGGGGGGGGGGGGGGTGGGGGAGGAGGGGGGGAACTTGGGTTTCAAACCCCAATACCTGATTTTATTGTCAAAATTAAATTAAATCACTCTCTTAAGTTTACAAGTCCGTGTTCTGAAACTTTTATTTCAGGAAAGATCTTTTTAGATGTGTTTTATACTTGATTTATAGCTTTTAAATACATTACAAATTTTGGGGGAGTTTATTGTCACAGATTACCAACCGGCCATAATACAAGAGGCACGATTTATATAGGTTTATTGCTGTCTTTGAAATTTTAACAAATAGGATTTTTGTCTATGTTGGGTTGACTTTGGAAAGCTTTGGTAAACTACGAGGTGCATTTTGATTATCAACTTTTTGCATAAACACCATGCTTTATTGAATAAAAGTCGATACTTTGAAAAGTCAGGACATTTAATTTGCTTATAATCCACAATAGTCAGGAATGCATGTTTTTTAATAACACTAAACAGTTTATTACTGCACTTATAAAATAAATTATGAATGAATTTCCAAGTTCGTTTCCAATGCAGGATAATCCAAATAGATGACCGCATAGTCCAATGATTGGTAGAATGTATGACCGCAAAAACTAGTATTTCGAGAATGCTATTTACTAAGTGTACTATTTTGGAAAAAATATTAAGTAGCCTGAGAGCTAGGCTATTACCTATTGACATATGTTACTCCAAGTCATATAATTTGTCAATTTAACCACCTATTATATGAAAGTCAGCTTCAACCAAAACTCAATCCTTCATATCCAATAACCAGGTTGAAACCTATCTATTCATTTTATTGTTTGCCTTTTCAGTCTTGCTGATACGTACATATACTTTGGTGTTTTTTTTGCAATATAAAGGACATGTGGTTTAATTAATTCCAAATAATCAAACTGTCAATACTAGGTATTTGAAGTTTGGCGAGTTAACTGCAGATCTGAATCACAAAAAAGAAGTGTATCATCAGCAAACATTTCACAGCATACATTTAAACAACAGGTAAACAATTACATAGATGGAAACAAGAGTGGGTCCCAATACTGAGCCATGTGGTAGTACCCCAACAATCTAAATGGTAGTAGTTCTGATGTATGGATTATTTACAGATACAATCTGCAAGCTAATAGACAAAATAGGTTATAGAAGTGGTAACATCAAGTTCCCAGAATGTACAATTCTAATGCGTCAATAACATGTTGATCACAACAAAAGCTTTTCAAGGACATAACCGAAAGGACGCCCTGTAAACTTATTGTCATTTATATTTGTGTATGGAACTAGTCAGTGACTGATTAGAGCATGTGACAGTAGTACTTTTTACGAAACTCTGATTGATCCTCGTGCAATAACTATTATAATATAAAGTAAAGAATTAGGATGTTTGTATGTGTTCTTATCAATGGTTTTAGAATAGTACATAGAGAATTTGAAAATTGGCCTTTATTAGAAGTATAAGAACGATGTCCGCCTGATTATAGGACAGGTATAACTTAATAAACTTATAGAGAAAAACAAACCTTTACTCAAAATACACCACGATGTTATAGAATACAGTCAGTGCTTTTCACCAATAAACCGGACTAGCGATTTTAAATGATCCACGCATCTAACTTGTCAAGATCACGTGTACTCGAATTCATAAGCATTTTTATGCTTTCCTAATCACTCCAAAGATTGACATTTTTGTGTGTGTTTCGTGTTGTGGTGTGTGAGTGTGTGTGTGTGTGTGGTGTGTGTGAGTGTGTTGTGTGTGTCGATGAGTGTGTTAAATAGCGATATAATTACTCCCTTTTGGACACACTGTCAGAATGATCCGTTAAGACACAAAAGCAACAGCAGGGGAAATAATACAGTCAACCCACCGAACACCTGCAATCAAAATAATGTCATTTCAAAAAGCTAAGATGTAGCAAAATTGCATACAAAACTGCATGCTGAGCAAATATTAATGTATAATACATAAACAACACGAAAAAAACATCCTTAAAGAAAGTATTCTTTATACATGAAATGAATTGATTTCATCTATGGAAAAACTATGTCAATAAAATCAAAAACTTTGGAGAGTAGGAAGGAGGGGTGGGGGGTTTTTTGGGTTGGGGCGAGGAGGGGTGGGGGTAGGAGGGAAGGGTAATAGCTTATTTCGACATGTACCTCATAAAGCTACACCATAACACACTTTTGTAGAAAAATGTCTGATTATTTTAATACAACATGAACAAAAAACCAAAACAATCTAGTCACTACGTACATGTCCTATATATGAACAAAATACATCAGTTTCGATTGCAAATCGCATCCAAAGGCTTGATACTGAAATATTTATTATAGACCAAAACCTAAGGTCGTATAATGTTGAAAGCAAAGAGATGAACTGCAATACATATAGATTAACCCATTCAAATACTATAATTGAGTAAGGCCTTACCGCCATAAGACACTCTCCCCGCATCACACCCAAAGACATCCGTACTCTTCTTAGAAGGAGAGAAACAATAATCTAAGATTGTGGTAAGGCAGCCTATATAGCAAGGCTCCCGGACAACCTTTGCAACAGGTGTGCACTATACAAGACTGACAGTGATTCAAAGATGTATAGAGGAGACAGAAGGTGCATGTTCTTCTGCGGGGAATGCTTACACAATATTCGATGTCAACAATCTTTGAGTTTATAAGTTTATTACCATTACAACAAATAGAAAGCATTTACCCCTAAATGAAACAACACATAAAAGCAATCAAACATACGGATGCAACATTTACAAAACAGCAAAACACACGGGACTGATTATAAAATTCACAATGAGTGCTATATTTCCATTGACCTCCTCGAAATAAATAAATAGATAGATACATAAAAAAATAAATACAACAATACGGTACAAAACCAACATTGTTGTAAATTAGATTCAACGTTTCAAGGCTGTTATTGTGTGTTCAATGCAAATGTGTGAGAGACACCAAATTGTTGCAATGTTTCCAAGGCGTTCAGTATCAAACCTTTTATCTCTTTTTATGTTTTAGTCTTTAAAATTGATCTTGGTATTTTGTGCTGTCTAGGAGTGTATCAACCAGCATCCTTTGTGCTTAGGAGAAGTGCTGTGCTTCACCTGACCGCGTGTACATCAGACATCAGGTGCGATTGTCAGACTAGTAGTCTCCCAGCTCCTTCAAACGTCTTCATACCCTCCTCTACTTGTCATCACCGAAACATTCATAGGTCACCATACAAAACAGTCATATATAAGTTTTGTATCTGCCCTTTTTTGATTTGCGAAAGGACTTCCAAATGTACCCAACATTTGTGTATTTTTAGTTGTTCTGTTGTTCCTAGTTTTCAAGATACGATATTAATGTAGTGGTGCTTTTCCCGCCTGATGTTTATTTAGTATTCAGACAGAACTGTAATTCTTATAACAAAGCCACTTCCTTTGCTGTGTGGTGAACTTTCAATATCAGCAGTCTCTATCTAACGGACAGAATTCCTCCTGCGTTTAACCTGCTGAGGACTTGCCATCGCCTATATCCCTTCCACAACAACAAGCCCTCAGGGTAGAGTTCTGTTTCTGGACAATGCTGGTAAAGGTTGTGATGTCAAGCTAAGCTCCACATTCTGACCTCCTTTGTATGTAGATATCTAGACAGAAAAGTGCTGCTTTCTAAACCAAGATCAAAGAGCGTTTGAGTGAAATGACTAGGTTTGCCAATGACCAGTGTGATGACCGAGTGAGTTTTGCTCGCATCTCCTGACGACCAGACTGTGTCGTTGCTGTCTCCATCAGTAGACAGCTACAGTGGATGGCTTCTGGTGCTCCCAGCATGACAGGCTACAGGTGGTGGCTGTTCTGGGTTCTCCAGCAGGACAGGCTACAGGAGGTGGCCTGTCTGGTTCCCAGCAGGACAGGCTACAGGTGGTGGCTGTCTGTAGCTCCAGCAGGACAGGCCTACTGGAGGAGGCTGACTGGTTTACTTTCTCACAGCAGGACAGGCTACTGTTGGTGTGCTGTCCTGGAGCTCCAGCAGGACAGGCAACAGTGGTTGGCTGTCTGGTTCTCCCACAGGACAGGAACAGGTGGTGGCTGTCTTGTTCTCCATGCAGACAGGCTACAAGGATGGGGGCTGTCTGTTCTCCACAGGACTGGCTACAGTAGGTGGCGTCTGGATTCAACCATCAGGACAAGGCATACCAGTCGGTGGCGTCGGTTCCATCCAGCAGGCCAGGCTAACAGGTGGTGGCTTCTGGTTCTCCAGCAGGAAGGCAAAGGTGTGGCTGACAGGTTCTCCACCCGGACAGCGACAGTGGTGGCTGCTCTGGTTCCCCAGCAGGACAGGCTACAGGTGGTTGTCTGTCAGGTGCTCCAGCTGGACAGGCTAACAGGTGGTGCTGTCTGGTAGCTGATCCGCTGACATGCAACAGGAATGTGTGCCTTCTGTCCCCTCCACGACGTCTGGTCACTACTTTTCGCCGTCTCTATGGTCAGTTATATGCGGTCCTCTTTTTTCGTATTGGGGGCCTCATCCGTGGAGGCGTGTGTCCCTGACCTCAGGTGAAGCTGTTCATCCTGGGATTCCGGGAGTGAGAGGCGACCTCACTGTCCGCCTTCTTCCTCCAGTGCCGGGTCATAGACTGGCCGAAGACCCCGTGGCTGACCTACCTGCTGCCCTCCTGGCTTGCTCCCGCTCGTCGAACCGGGAGGTCTTCCGGCCGCTTTTTGAAAACCTGGCAGCTGTCGAGTTTCAGCGTCTTGCTCCAGTTCTGGGTTTGTGCCCTCCTTGCTGTCCAGCGTGTCGCTTGATGCCGGGCTGGGCCGCCAGCATCTATATTTGGTAGCTCTGCGTCCGCTGTCCTCCTCCTGCCTGCCTCTGCAGTGGTGTTCCCCGCCTATGTCCTTTGTCCCGGACATCCGGTGCAGGGTCAGTAGTTGTGTGGCGCTGGACCTGGCTGCTGTAGTCAACGCCTTGATCTGGTTCCTCTGCTTCCTTCACCATATCGCCCTGACTTGTGCTGTTTCCCCCGACCAAGCTCTTTCGTCTTCTCTCTTGGCTGAGGCCTTTCACCGTCCTTTCTTCTCCACATCTGGTTTGGGAACCGATATAAATAGCCACCTCCTGGGACAAACAGGGACGTCTATCGTAAGATGCGCTGTGGTAGGTGATCAGGTGCGGGCTCGGAGTCCGTCCTTAGTCTTGCTGTGGTGTGTATCGAAGTCGTTGACCGTGGATGCGTTGAACCCGGGCCCCATCGGCCTCCACACCAGTCTCCGTCTTGTGTGCAGCAAAGAACTATACCATAAACAGAGGTCGTGGTAGTAGCCATGCCCTCCTTCCCCTGCCTGTTTGACCCCAGCATAACACATACGCTCCATGAGGAACCTCACGGATAGCGAGACCCAGAATCCTCCCGCCCGTGGTACTCGCATCGGAGGACTGTTTGGGCAGTTAGATCTGTGGTTTTGGGGGTGGATATAGGAAGTGAACGTGACGAGAATCCTGAAGGACTACCAGACACATGCAGAGGAGATAGATCTGGCTGGCTGCTTGAGGCCCGTGCAGGGCCTTCCTCCGCACCAGCATGCATACAGGAGTGCTTTCCAAGGACTACCGGCTCAGAGACCATCCACACGATGTC
The DNA here is from genome assembly GCA_028751875.1 of Rapana venosa. NCBI lineage: Eukaryota > Metazoa > Mollusca > Gastropoda > Neogastropoda > Muricidae > Rapana > Rapana venosa. The sequence continues at coordinate 588,622 of CM054154.1, read as the reverse complement.
GGCAGCCACGCCTGCCCGTAGCCAGCTGCCCACTTTCTCACCACAGGCCAGCAGGGCCATCAGGGCAGCCCCCGCCTGGGGCAAGGGATGGGGGGACACTGGGCTCTCCGCCACGCTGTCTGCCAATCTTCTCTTCAAAGAGGGCATCCTCCTCTTTCCACACCGTCATCCTCGGCCTTCTTTCTCCTCCCCCCTCCACCTCATTGCCAGGGAGGGCCCAGCAGAGAAGAGGGGGAGACTTGAGAGCTCTGGGATAGTTGAGCGAGGAGGAGGTCTCTAAGTCCGAGGCCCATTGCAAGAGACTGGTCAGCACACGGCAGACCCTCACATCTGCCGCCGAGCGACTCCGACCTTGGGCCCCCCGTCTGAGTAGAGAATAGGGCAGGATGATGGAGAAAATGAACCGGCCCTCAGAGGGTTAGGGCTCATGAACTGGGATGTCTGAAGAAAAGGGCCTTACCTCACAAAGTGTCACGGTGCGGGAATTGGGAAAGGGTCGTCGTCTGCCTTCCATCACGAGAAGGCCAGCAGCCAGGATCGGCGTTTCGCCCCGTGTGCACTCCACGCTGCAACAACTGCATAACACAACATGATCGCCCACTGCTACGCACCGAGCTCAGATGCGCTGGTCCTAGACCTTTCAGAGATTAGCGGCAGCGCAACGCCAATTTCGATCATATGACAGACAGTAATAGTTGCTGATGTTCGACGAAGAGAAGAAGAAGAAAGAAGAAGAAGAAAGAAGAAAGAAGAAGAAAAGAAGCAGAAGAATAAGAAGAAGAAAAAAAGAACAACAACAACAACAACAACAACAACACACACAGGACTGCTTGGGTTTTTTTTCTGGTCCGTTCCTCATTCGAGTTATGAGGTTCACAATGTGATGTTTTGGACAAGTGCCGGCTCCTTGTTTCTTTACCCACCCAATAAGGTACGCCGCATGCGGGCATCGATACTTAGGGCGGATAAGTTTGGTTGCTACCGTCAACCCCGAACGTTTGATAATAATGAAAGACCTCATCTTTAACGAGTCAATATGTGATGATGTTAAGCAATATGTATATCCACGAAGGGAATGAAGGCATGTCCTTCACAACCATATGACCATGTGTAATGTGAAAATCCTTACACCCCCCACAAATTCACCAACTCCACCAAGATCGTAAACCCACGACTTCAAGACCCCAGTAGATTGTAGGTGAAACGGTCCTAGCCATACACGGCTGAAAGCACTACGGCAATAGCACTTATTGGAGATTGGAGACATCTGGAAACAAGACCCTATGTCGCAGTCAGCACACGATAACCATCCTTAGATAAGAATGCAGTGTATGTCAAAAACACGATAACCATTCCTTAAAGAATCTGTGTATGTCAAAACAACAATAACCAACCTTTTAGCAAGAACATTGTATGTTCAAGAAACGACAATAACCATCCTTTAGAAGAAGCAGAGTTATGTTTCAAAAACACGATAACTCATCTTAGAAGAAGCAGTGTATGATCAAAAACACACAAAAACCCAGCCTTTAGAAGAAGCAGATGTATGATCAAAAACACAATAACCATCCATTATAAGACGCATGAATGTTCAAAAACACAAAATAACCATGCCTTTATAATAAAACAGATTATTATGATCAACGGAAACACGTAAAACCATACCATTTATGAAGAAACAGAGTATGTTTCAAAAACACAAAACCATCCTTATAAGAAACAGTGTAATGTTCAAAAACGACAATAACCATCCTTTAAAGAAGAAACAGGTACTGTTTCAAAAACACAATAACCATAACCTAAATAAGAAGGAAAACAGAGTATGTTTCACAAACACGATAAAACCATCCTATAAGAAGAAACAGTGAGTGGTTCAAAAAAACACACAATACCATACCCAGAAGAAGAAACATTGTGTGTAACAAAAACACGAAAACCATTCATGAAAGAAGAAACAGAGAATGTTCAAAAACACGAAAACCATCCCTTAGAGGAAACATTGAGTGTTCAAAAACAGAATAACCTCCTGTAGAATAAACATGTTTTATCAAAACACGATAACCCATCAGTTAGAAGAAACATTGTAAGTTCAAACACAACCACTATAACTCTGGTTAGAAGAAACAATGTATGTCCAAAAACGACGATAACCATCTGTTAGAAGAAACAGTGTGGTGTATCAAAAACACAATAAGCATCCTGACGACAAGAAACCAGTGATTGTACCAAAACACGATAAACCTAAGCTGATAATAATAAACCGATAGGATGTTCAAACACACAAGTAAAAAACACTGTTAATATTGTGCGCTGTGGTGTGTTTTACATTTGAATTTGTAAAAATCTATTATAGTAACTGGCTGCATGTGAAAGAATAGGATAATGAAGCGCTTTGATTTTTTATATATTTTTTGCAAGAATTTAAGCGCAGAATAAATTCCATGTATATTATTATTATTATTATAATTATTATTATTATTAAGATATAGCCGCTCGATAAAATTCCAATTTCTTCTATCTTCTTCTTCTTCTCTTCTCTCTTCTTTTTTTCTTCTTCTTCGTTTCTTCTTCTCTCTTCTTCTTATGATTATTATTACTATTATATTATATGGCCGCGACAAATTTTGGTGACAGGATGCAGCTGTAAACAAATTTATTATTCTCAGTACGGCTCTTTGCATTTAAGCAGTATTTTTAGGCTTAGATAGGTGTACACCCAGAGTCTTGTTTATAGAGAAACCAATCAGATATCAATCACTCTGTAAAGCTGCAGTAAGAAGCATATAGATTTGGATTAAGATTCAGCATATGGATATTGCTTTTACCTATTTTAAGTCAAACAAGATGGCTTATTATGATCTAGATGTCAAGGTAGAAGAGAGACCTGGCATCCATAACAAAAAAGTAAATGTTCATTGGAACTTTTGCCTTTGGGGTTTGTTTGGCTCCAATCACGTGTAAGGAAAATTGTATAATTTTTCCGACAAGGATTGATTGACTTGCACATTGGCAGCATATGAACATGATCAACATGCCAATTGCAAGAAAGAAGCATTCCGAATGTTACAAAAATATAATATAGTTCACAAGATGTTCAAAACTCTATTACAAGCTTGATATGGACATACATTCGCAAAAAGGAATCCAGTCAAGTTTAAGAACCTTGGTGTAATCAGACTTAAATGCTCATGAATTTAGATGTATAAAACATGATGATGGACCTTAGGTTTGCTAAAAATGGCCCATTAAGAGCAAACCGTGTAAATAATAAGTTCATTTGTGCTGTGATGTCCATTATTCACGAAGATGCAGACAGAATTACATTCCGGTAAAAGTATAGTAGACGACCTAACTTATTTAGATTCTGTTTAACCCCATTGGGCATCGAGTCACCCAGAATTTGTGGGCAGAGCCTTATGTCTTTAAATTATGTGTAAAGCCTTAGAATATGAGATATCTAGGTTTCGTTAGTCTTATTTTTTGTAATGCGATTTTTATTGTGGTGGTTGTGGGTATATACACATAATAAATTTGGTTTTTTGTGTGCTTCCTTATTTTTTCTCACTAAAAATACTAACAGTCGGCCCAAACCTTCCCTTCAAGTATGGGCCAATGGCCATTTTGTGAATAAATCATTCAGTTGGAGTTGAGCTATCACCTCTCTCTCTCTCCACAACTCGCCCTCTCAACTCACCTCAGTCCACTCTCTCTCTCATCTCTCTCTCTCACACCTACACACCACACACACACTAACACAGGTGGTGCGTCCCAATAGCTATAGTCTGTGTGGAGCAGTAACTTACACAAAGGATGTTCAATGGACACCTGCTGTAACCAAGGGCCGGCTATTTCCGGACAGAAGAGGGCAGAGTGACCTATTTTAGTGAGGGTGTGGACCTGGCCCATTGTGTTCTGTAATGTGTTCTTGAAGAATGAAGTGCTCCTTTTGTGAGGGCCATATGGACCAGAACTTCCCCATATGTATTTTCTGTGTTCGTCTGGATTACGCCCCAACACAGTTCAGGTGCAGCCACCTCAAGGTTTGTTGTTGTTGGTGGTATATTATGAACAGGTAAAGGCATACGACTTAGTTCATGCTGATGTGGAAACAACGTCACAGGTGCCTCCATCGGTTTTTGGTTTGAATATCTGATTTTCGTTGAGATCATCATTCGCCACCAAGCAGCAAAGTCCTGTTCCTCCAAGGCGAGAGAGCCCTGGGCTGATAAGGGGGACTGCACCAGGTCTGCCTGTGTCGTACAGGGAGCATCCCTTTGCAGTCTCACACTGAAGAACTGGAGGGCGTGGAGGCCGTGTTGACCACAACATCCCCCAGTATGGCTACCGTGCTGGCTGGAAGCGGCCACACCTCACCATGGTCCATGTATTCTCGACCACCAGGCAACTACAACCCCCCGCCACCACCACACTCACCACAGCCTCCCCCAGGTCCCTCTTATACCCCTGCATGAAGAAAGAGGGGCAGCGTGTGGGTTGTTATTGTATAGTTTTATATTTCTCTAGCTTTTCCCAAGACAAAAAAAAAAAGAAAAGAAGAAAGAAGGCCAGGGGGCTTATAGAGACATGGTAACTCGGCAGTCCGTCAGACAATAATCATAATAGTAATAATAATAATAATATTAATAAAAATAATAATAATGATAATAATAATAATAAATAATAATAATAATAAAAATAATAATGTTAATGGCAGATATTATATAGCGCGAATCTGTAAAGCAACAAATCAAAGCGCTCAGCATAATTTTTTATTTGTTTATATTTTTTATGGTCGTGTGTTTGCGTGTTTTTTTTTTTAATGTTGTGCATCGTATTCCCACCTCACACAATGGCCCTGCTCTTTCGAACAGCTGCACAGGATTTAACTAGGGCGCAAGTGTCTGCATGCGTTCGGCACACGGGGCCCTCGTTTATAGTCTTAATCCGAAGGACTTATGACATACAGTTCGATTTATTTTTGTGGTCAAACTGGGAAGAAAGAAAGTGGCCATGCTGGGAATCGGAAGCCAGAAGCTCATGTTTTACCTTGTTTGCCAGGACAAACGTCTAAACCCCTCGCAACTTCCTAACCTACCAAGACAAGAGTGAAGGCTGACACAAACACAGCCAGCCCAGCCAAGCCTATCCTAAGCCCAGCCTAGCCCGACAGCCGTGCACTTCAAGGAGCCCTTTAACAGTCAAGCAACGAATAGCGGAAGTGAGCACGTGTGAACGATCTGAAGTCTAACCCACCCCTACACCCTACCCCACAAACCACTTTCTTTCCTTCCCCCACTCCTACCCCTCCTTACCCATTTCTACTACATCCAGCCACCTCCTACAGTATGTAAAAACAAAAAGTCCAAGGTTTGTCGCTGCTATGGAGGCGCCGTTGCTCTCTCTCTCACACCTCCTCTCACTCTCCTCTCATACTGGCCTCTATGCCTTGGTACGCTTCTTTTTCACCCACCGCTTCCACTCGTCTCTCACCTCTCTCTCCTCTCTACCGTCGATAGAGATGAGAGAGAGAGAGAGAGAGAAGAGAGAGAGAGAGAGAGAAATGAGAGAAATAGAGTGAGATAGCTAGAGAGCTCGAGAGAGAGCGATAGATAGTTGAGGAAGAGAGAGCCCGAGAGAGAGATAGACAGCGAGACTAGAGTAAGATAGTAGCGCGCGCGCACCAGAAGAAGTGGAGCGATGGTTGCGAAGAACGTTCTGCCTGTTCCTACTCTCTCGCTCTCTCTATCCCTTGATCTAGAGAAAGCTGTGTGGTCGAGCAGACCTCTCGATATCATCATGTCTAAATGAGCTTCAGTCTGCTTCGTTTCTCTGTCGCTATGCTCTCTCTTCTACTTCACTCTCTATCTCATCTCTCTTGAGCTCCCCGCTCTCCTCCTCGACGCCCCTCTCGCGCGAGCCGGTCTCCTGACCCCCACGCATAAGCGTCTCTCGCTCTCTACTCATCCCTCCTTCTCTCTAAATGCTCTCCCTCGTCTAGTATAGTCTCCGTCTATCCTCTTCTGCGCTCTCTCTATGCGCTCTATCTATCCCTCTCTCTTCTCTCTCTCTGCTCTCCTTCTCCGTCTCTCCTCTCTCTACTCGTCGTCTCCCTCTCTCCCTCTCTCTCTCTCTCACTCAAAACACCCCCGCTTTCCTAACCTCACGAATCCAACCAGGATGGATCCTGCAGCACATGACAACAAGGAGGCGCTACCCCCAAGAAAAAACCACCAACATGACCCCTCAACAAGCAGTACGACACAGCGCAAACACAATACACAACAGAACAAATGCCACACAAACTCCACGACACCCCACGAATAGTTAGAGTACTGTACAACGCTCTAAAAAAAACTTTCACTGCACAACACAGCACTACACAGCAAAACACTACACTACACAACCTGAACACTACACTAACACTGCACGAAACACTACACTAAAAAAGCACAAAGAACTTTTGCCGTTTTCTTTCTGTTAGCCAAAATGAAACTATATACGTGTGTATTGTTCTCCCTATATTTTTATAGTGGTCATATGCTTTGTTTGTATCTTTATTTGTTTGGGTTTGGGGTTGTTTGTTGCTTTTTTTGAGGGGGACTATTTGGTTTGTTCCGCTCTCCCTTGTTGTTCAGCCGTTTTTGATTTTCTCTTGTTCTTGCATTTTTTTCGGTGTATGGTTTCTGTGTTTTCTCCTCCTGCTATTCTTTCTTACTTTATGCTCACTTTTTTTTCCACTCTCTTCTGTGATTATTTGTGGGGAATTTTTGTGTAGATAAGATTTTCCCCCGTAAGCGTTGTAAGTGTATTGCTATGGGGTTTTAATTTTATTTTATAATCATATATATCCTATAAGGGCGGGGACGGACTGTAAAAAAGCACAATGGGTGGCTATATTCATTATCCTCGAAATGAAAGAATCTGTCATTGTCTCTCTCTCCTCTCTCTGATAATTGTGAATGTTTTACTTGTATATGGCTAATGTGGTTATTGAAAAATGACTTTTAGGGTGGTTTGTTCTCCTTAATTTTAATGAGGTTTCTTCATTATTTGCGTATCTTGTTTTTTTGGTTTGGGGTTGTTGTTGTTTGTTTGTATGTATTGAAGGGAACTAATATGGGTGATCACCGTCTCCCCTTGATTTTGTTGTTGCCGACTTTTGTTTTGCTCTTGGTTCTTGCTATTTTTTCGGTTGTTTCTGTGTTTTCTGTTTGCTTTCTCCTTACTTGTTAGTAATATTTTTTCTATATCTCTTCCAGGGACATTTGTGGGGATTTTTGGTGTAGATTTTCCCCCCGTACACTGTGAATGTATGCTAAAGGCTCTTTATTTATATTTTATTATCATATATATCCTTAAGGGCGGGGACTGGATCGTAAAAAAGCACATGGGTGCATAATCTATTCATCCATATCCTCGAAATAATAGAATTTTGTCCATTGTTCATTGACTACACTACCTGCCAACTACACTAAACAACACTACACTACACTACAACTGCACTAACTACACTACATCTACACTAGACACTGCACTAAATAAAATGGGGGAACTCACTACACCACACACACTAACACTGCACTACATATACAGTGCACTTACACTACACTACACTACACTGCAGTTAACACTGCGACTACACACACAACACTGCACTACACGGGGCCCGAAGAACTTTCTTGCGCACCCGTTAAATCCTGTTCCACTGTTCGAAAGAGTAGGCCATTGTGTGCTGGTGGGAACAGATGACAAATTTTACAGTATAACATACACACGCATAAATTTTTTAAGTTATCTGAGCGCTTTGGTTTGTTGCTTTACAAGATTCAGCGCTATATAAATTCCATACATTATTATTATAATTATTATTAATATTATTACTATTATTAAAGCAATATTGTCGAGTCATTTAAAAAGGCAGAGTCTGTGAATCAGACAGGGGACAAAAGCAAACCACAACACAAAAAGAAGAGTGCTTCAAACACCAGCAAATAGGGATTCGGCCAGGCCACTTTATCCAAAAGCATGTTCTCAAGAAAAGAGGACCTTTTCAGTTCATGTTAAAATGAAACAACCTGTGTACAAAATGTAAATAATAGCTCAGTTAAATTTCTTAATTACAATGTAAATGGTCTCCTTCCAAATATGGAAAAATGTTGATTTCATTAATTTTCTTACTTCGTATGATTTCATTTGTTTAACTGAAACATTTGTTGGTTTTGAATTTGAATCGGATCTATTTAATGAATATGTAACTTTCACCTCAAAGGCAAAGAAATTATCCCATCAAGGGAGATACTCAGGGGGTGTGATTGTTTTAGTGAGAAAAACATTTGCTAGGTTTATAGAATGTATCCATGTGGAACAAGAAAACTTTTGTGTTTTAAAAAACTGATAAATGTCTTTTTGCAACAGATAAACATATTCTGTTTATGTGCTGTTATATTCCTCCGTATGATTCTCCATTCTGGAATGGTCAACGAGATGATTTGGGCTTAGAGGTAATAGAGCAATGTTTAGCATATCTGTATGATTTGCATAGTGATTTTTATATTCTGTTAAATGGAGATTTGAATGCCAGAACAGCACATGGGAATTATTCTTTCAATGGGGATAGCACTGATTTTGAAGAAATGTTTGGTTCCAATAATGACCAGTTCCGAAGGAAATCACAGGATAGTTCTGTTAACAGTTTTGGTGCACAACTGATTGAATTTTGTAACATGTATGATTGTCTTATATTAAATGGGCTGAGTGAAACAGATTTTGATGAAAGTTGTACATATGTTGGATAACACAGGGGAAAAGCACTGGGGATTATTTTGTTAAATCTGTTGAACTTTTTTCTTCACTTCAAATATTAACCTTAGTTTGTTGAAAATTTCACAGAGTCTGATCATTTCCCCCGTTGTCCTAAAGATAAAGACAACTGGAAATGGCAATGACTGTCCTGATAACAGAAAAGTAAATAAAATGCTGTGTTTGAGAAATTTATCGGAATGAGGCACAAAAAAATGAATTCAAGAAATCGTGGGAGAGCACACATGTTCAAAATAATTAAGAATGGCCATAAAAAACTTAGATGAGGACGTAGATAAAGCTTTAGATATATTTTGTAAAAATGTATAAAAGAGTCTAGCGAATGTATGCTCAAAAGGTGTCGTATTTAGAGAACTAAAAGATCGGGAGGGGGTTGACAGTGAATGTGAAAAAAATGAAAAAAAAGAATGTAGAAAAAAATTAAAAATGTTTTAGAGCAAGCGAAAAGAAGTAGATAGCAAATATTCTTACGCAAGGAAACAATACAGACATCTGTTGAAATCCAAAAGACAAACTTTAGAAAACAAAAGACTGAAGCATTAGCAAAAGAAATTAACAAGGTTCACACTTTTGGAATGAGCTAAGAAAAATGGGTTGTACAAACAAGAAAAAAGTAGTAAATATTATTATACAGATGAGGGTTTTTTAGACATTTCAAACTGTTTCCAAGGTAAAAATGAAAAACTGGAAAGGAATGACGGTATTGAACTTGAACCTTCAGAGGAAATAATAATACATTGAATACAGAAATATTAGAATAGAAGTTGCTCAGGCAATAGGTAAACTTAAAAAGGGTAAAGCAATGGGATAGATGACATTTTAGCTGAAATGTCACAGACTGGTGGTAGTAATATTTAATGTTTCTAACAAAATTATTTAATTTTTATTTTTGAACGAGGTATTTACCAAGAGGAATGGTCAAAAGCCATAATTAAAACCATTGCATAAAAAAGGAAACCTAAATGATGTAGATAACTACAGGGGAATATCCTCTAAGTATTATATCCAAATGCTATACTTCAATACTTAATACATGACTATACACTTGGTTAGAGACAACAACTTAATTTCAGAATGTCAACCGGGTTTTCGAAGAAAATTCAACAGTTGATCAAATATTACACTAAAATCATTATTCAAGCCAAAAAACAAAAAAGGAAGAAAACCTCTATTTGCTTTTGTAGATTTCAGAAAAGCCTTTGATTCTTTTCAGCATAACAAACTCATGCAGTGCATTCAAGATCAAGGTGTACGGGGAAAATTTCTTTGCTGCACTACAAGCTATGTCAGGTCATTAAAATCATGCGTTCGAGCAAATTTTGAATGACCGAAATGTTGATTGTCCCTTTGGGTTAAGGCAAGGCTGTTTTCTTAGCCCGACACTGTTTTCACTATTTGTAAACCATTAGCGATCAAATTAACAAAAGGGGTAAACATGGGTACAGTTATTTCCAGATTTTATGGAATTATTCCATTTTGTTATTTGCAGATGAGTGGCATTGATATCAACACAACACCGAGTGGTCTTCAAATCAGTTAAATGTTGTAAAAACTTGCTGTAATAAATAAAGTTAGATGTAAACATAAAAAAACAAAAGTTATGGTATTTAGAAAAGGGGGCTTTTGGGGTAAACATGAGAAATGGTTCTATGATGGTAAGTGCTTAGAGGTAGTAAACAATTATTGCTATTTAGGGTTCAGGTTCACAACTATGATCAGTGCGAACAACGGTACACAGCATCTAGTAACAAAAGGGAAAAAGGCAGTAGTTCAGCTTAATAGAGTTTTTCGGAAATATAAAGAGATAATAATAATAATAATAATATATGGAATTGATATAGCGCTGAATCTTGTAAAAAAACAAACAAATCGAAGCGCTTGCACTCAATCATATACAGGCATGCAACTCTCCTTAAACATAATGAACAAAAAGTTTCAAAACCATGCGCGCGCACATATGCACGCATGGACGCACATAACACCAGCACCACACACACACACACACACACACACACACACACACACCACACACACACACACACACACACACACTCGGAACAACAAATTAGAAGGTGAAAGATGCTGTTAAAAAATTTGGGGCAGATATTTGGGGGAAAGTCTCAGGTAGGAAATAAGTGTGTTTGAGGCTGGGTTTTAAGGTATCAATGAAGCTTTTGGCGAAGTGAAAGAGGGAGGTCATTCCAGGTGGATGGACCAGAAACAGAGAAGGAGCGACGGCCAACAGTGGTTTTTTTTGAATCTGGGTGTTCGAAAGCACAAAGTATCTGCGGCTGAACGAAGGGAAAAGGATGGAGTGTAAAGATGAAGACAGTTACAGAGATAAGAGGGTAAAGATTTGTGGAGACATTTGAAAAAAAGGTATTTATTTTATACTCCAGTCTTTGTGAGACAGGCAGCCATGAAGAGAAACGCAGAAGAGGAGTGATGTGTTCAGATTTTTTCTTTCTTAGACCCCGTCGAGCTTCAAGTTTTGTATGCGTTGAAGAGAGTGGATAGATGATGTGGTAGGCCAGCCAAAAAAGAATTACAGTAGTCTAAACGTGAAAGAAAAGAGAGATGTGACAAGCTTTGGAAGTTGCATCAGTGGACAGATACTTGCGAATCGCGCTTATGCGCCGTAATTTGATAGTAGCAAAACTGGCAGGTCTGGGGGATTAAATTTTTCATAGAGAGTGTGTTGTCAAGAACTACTCCCTAAATACTTCACAGAGTTGGACAAAGGAACTGACGTTTTGCCGAATTATGAAGTTTTGCGATAAGAAAGTTTATGTTGGGTCCTATACAGACTCGGTTTATCGGCATTAAGTTTAACTGTCTGAGTCAAACCATTTGAATGTCTAAGCAGTAGACATATTGCAGGAGGAAGGCAAAAAATTTTCAACAGTATCACCACTGAAAACTGATATCACGCATAGAAATATGATTCAATAGGTGGTTGTTTAATAATATGTGAAGTGAGCAGTGTAAAAGAGTAAAGAGAAAGGGCCCAGATGATCCATGCGGGACCCACATTCATTTTGACAGTTTTGATTGAATTTTGTTACAAAACTTCTAGAACCTTTTCTGTGGTATGAAGTAAACCAGTGAGGGCTTGCCGTTAATACCAAACGTTATTTTGAGGGGAGAAAAAGAATTGAGTGATCATGGTTCAAAGGCTCAGATAAGCAAAGGGAAAAGTGAGGAGGGAGATTTTCCTCATCAGAAGCAAGTAGAAAGTTATCTAAAGTGTGGACTAGGGTGGTTTCGTTGCTGTGGTTGGGGCGATAGGGAGATTGAAAAGTGGAAAGGCGTGATTGGAATGAAGTATGTTTTAGCTGTTTGAGAACGATTTTTTTTATACTTTTAGAGACAAAGGGTAAATTTGAGACAGGCCTAAATTCTCAGATGTTGGGATCGAGGTCGTGCTTTTTCCCGTAAGTTGACTACTGCGGTTTAAGAAATGATGGAAAGGGTTTTCCCGGGCACAAGAGATAAGTTTACAATTTTAGTGATAATAATGTACAAAGTTGTGGAAGGCATTTGAGAAAACAGGAGCGGTATGGGAATAAGGTTGCATGATTATTAGTCATTTCCTTTAGAATTGTTTATGATTTCTTTTTTCACTTGTGGGATGGAAGGAAAAAGAGAGGAGTTGCCAGTGAACTGGGGATCAGGAGCGCAGGCTGAATTGAGTCTGATCCAGTTTTGGAGCGTATGTTTCGAACTTGTCGAAAAGAAGGCAGAAAATATGGGGGAAAGTTCAGAAGGGTGTGGGTTTTAGGGGGATTTGTTTTTGCGATCAAGGAGTTTTAAGGGAGGGAAAAAAAAAAAAATTTTATGGTTTCACAGATTTTTTGGGGGGGAGTATAGTCTGTTTTTGCTGTTTGGGGTTTAAAGATTTGACTTTGTTTATTTGTTTTGGGTAGACTGTTTTTTGTTTTGGTTTTTACTTCCCCCACTGCGTTCTATTTGTGGGGTTTTGCGTTCCTATAAAGATTTTGGATGATAAATACTTTTTAAAAAATTTTTGTTTTAAAAAAAAAATACAGCCTTTTTTGCTAATGGCTGAAGAAAGGGGAAAAACCAGAAAACATATGAAAAATCAAAGATGGCATGAAAAAGGTTTTTTAGGTGTACCAAACCCAAAACCCCAAAAAAATGATATAGGGAGATTGTAAAAGGTTTTACCTCTATGTAAATTGTACACCCCTTATAAGATATGGTTTAAATTACTAAAAATGATTAAAAAAACCGGTTCCATAAAAGGGTATCAAATGCTGTTGAGCTAGAAAATTTCCCGGGAAACAGTGCTGGGTTTCGAAAAAAGAGAAATCTTTTTGCTTAACGGTTTTAAATTTTTTGGTTGCAGAGGGTTTGGGATGTGAAAAATTTTTAAAAATTTTTAAAAATTTGCTCCGAATTTTATTCAAGAGGTAGGAATTAAAAGAGATGGGAAAAGATTTCAACATATAGATTTTTTAAGATATATTGTAAAAGAAAGTTTGTTTAGATATGGAAAATTTTTTTTTTGTTCCCACACGATTTTGGGGGTTTAATGACCCCCACGAATAACAACGTACTCGCTATAGCGTCTATTCATGATAAATTCTGTCCATTTTGTAAAATCAAATCGAAAATAAAAAAACATTTTGTGTTATTTTGTTAAGGGTAAAATTTTAAAGAGAAAAAGAACTTTCTGACATGTTATTAGAGCCACTGATCCTATCCACAGATACAATTTATTAATTTTGTTTTTCGGCAAGAATAGGCGGAAAAAAAATATTTTAAGCCAAAGGAACAACCCTTGATGTAGCTGTTAAACACTTAACTTTTTTCACTTTGTTTATATCGGTATTATAAGAATTTTGGCATAAATATCATGATTTTGTTTCCCCCCCTTTTATATTAATGTCTAGACTGCATTTCGTTTATTTAAAAAGTAAACTGTGAATTTGCACACCTTAAATTTGAACTTTAGTAGTATGAGAGTATATGTTTTTCAGGTACCCAATGATTTAGAATATAATAGGTGTGCAAATAAGATATTTTCCTATTTTCTTTTTATTTGTATTGTGGCCAAAGGCCAATTGCAATTAAATTTTTTCAAGTTTCAGAGAGAGTTTCCCCATTTCCCCTTCACAAAAACTTTATTGAAAAACCCTTCGTTTTGATTATATCAATATGGATGATTTTCTTGATGATTTTCTCATGATGGGTATGGTTGATTTAAGGTTTATAATATGTTTTTTCTTGTAGGTAGGTCAGAGACCCCCTTGCTCTGGTAAATGTAACCCAGTACCACTCCACATGGGGGGGAAAAAACCCCAAACCAAAAAAATAGACTGGGGGGGATGGGCCCCGCCGGGTTTGATTTCCCCAAATACCCCAATGCCCAAAGCACCCAAATCCCATCGGTCTCGCCCCCGGGTTTACCAAGGACGCGCCTTCTGTTGTCATGGGGACAGATGTCAAAAAGTATGCTATGTTTAAAAACGCAGAAAAATTCTGCCGACCAAACCCATCTTTGGGCAAGGGAAAGTACGAACAAAGGCTGCGGGAAAAGGAAAACTAAACATGAGATGTCCAGATTCTTGGGCCCAACTTGGGGCTTGCGAATAGGGAAAAACATGGGGAAACAACGCCGGAAGCCCACAAATTATAAAAGGGGGAAAAAAGGGATAAAATGAACAGGGCGTGGGGTTTCTCGTTCAAAAAGACCCCGTGAAACAGGGGGTATAAAAGCTTCGCCCTGTTCCAGCAGACTTATTACCATCGCTGGAGAAACCCCTTTTAACAAACTAAGTACGGGCATACCCCCCCTCATCAGAGCACAGATGAACCTTTGAAAAATTTTTATCCCCAGCTAAAGAGGTTTGAATAAAAACCCCCAAAAAAAAAATCCTCTTTGGCAAGGCGAGGGAAACGCAAGGTAGGAGAAGAGCTGGAAGACTGGGAGGGCTTTTGTGGGCCAATTGTAATAACCATTAAAATGAAAGAGGCTTGAGACTCCTGGAGTTTGCCAGAACAACCCCCCCAGCTGTGAAACCGGGCCCACAAAAGAAATCAAAAAGGGACAGGCATACCCCAAATGGGAAAAAACACAAAACCCAAAAAGTTTACATCATGTTGAAAAAGACGGTTTGTCTGCTTTAAACATCGCACAGACACGAATTTTTTCGGAGCAGAAAGGGGGTGATCATATTTGTGATGATGCTTTTCCGATAGCTAAAGAAAACCCACAAGCGGAACAACCAGGACAAATTTGCCCTGAAAGCTAAACCCCCAGAGGTTTTAGCTTTTTTAAAAGGGATAGGTGGAAAGTTTGCGCACCCCTGTGATGACTCAGACAAAAGAAAACCGACGAAAGTTTCAATACGCGTATGAAACAGCAAAGAGTTCTGGCAAAGCGACCGTCAAAAACCGGGGGTCCACCTAACATCCTACAACTAGCGCAAGCGTAGAGGTTAAAGAAAAGAAAATGAAACAAAAGAAAGAGCAGAAAATATGGCAGTCAAAAAAAAATCAGGAAGTCCATGACGGAGGAAAAAGAAAATGAACGGTAAAACATGCCAAGACATTGAAGAAACATAGAAAACAATAGCGGGGAAAATATCAGCGGTGAAAAGACCTATAGACGAAACAGAGAAAAGGTTTAACAATCCAAAAAAAAATGGGAAGTGTTCACTGAGACTAGGATATTTGAACAGATGGAAAAATACTGTCGCCCCGTATAAATATAAACCCCAGGAGATCCCCAAGTCCTAATGTACCCGAAACAAAGACACAGACACACCCCCATCCCGAAAAGAAGTGGAAACGCCGTCAGATCGTGAAAAAAGGGGGAAATCAGAGGGGTGACAAATTTCCAACGAGTGGTCAAGCTGGGGGGGGAAGCCCTGCAGCGCCCTAAAGAATCGCAACAAGAATGGCAGAGGAAAAATGGCCCCAAAACCTGGGCGCAGTGCTCATCATCACCTCCCCAAAAAAGGAAATCTACAACAATCATAATTTTTGCACAAACAGCCTCCCATGTCACCCCCCAAACAAGGTCATGTGCAGATAAAATTAATAACTGAAACCACAGCAGAAATCATTGTGAGGAACAAGCAGGGTTTAGAGAGGGGGCACAAAGAAAGAATTCAACCCAAAAATACTAGTGAGCGGTACCTTTAAAATCAACAAGACCCCCCACGTATTTTCGATTTTTAAAAAGGCATTTGACAGGGGTGGCATGCGTTTGTGGGGCAAACCCTGAATTTTAGCTCAATGAAACCTTTTCAATCATCAAACAGTGTACAGCGAGGCACCAGGCAGTGTATAAACAAAAATTTGGGGAATGGTTTCGAACAACAGTTTGGGAAAGGGGCTGTCACTTCACCCCCCCTTTTCAACATCTTCTTGAGAGAAAAAGGCTGATGCCCTGGAACCTCCGAAGGGTCAGTCAGCATTGGGGGCGAACGAACAAACCCCGCTTCGCAGATGAATTGATGGAATAGCGGGTCAAAAAAAAAACTTCAAAAGAACATTGGATAAGGCCTCCAAAAAATAGGGAGGGGAAAAAATGCAGAGAAAACCAAAATGATATAATAAAAACCAAAAAGGATTAGCACGTATCGCGTTAATGCCAAAGCTGGAAACATTCAAAGCTTTAAATACCCGGAGCCTTTACGAAAAAAGCCAAAAAGAGAGCCAAGAAATAAAGCAAAACAAACAATGAGAGAAAGAAATCCATTACCCCAAAAAGACCAGGGTTTTAACCAAATTTTGAGCCCGGACAGGGCCTACCCGTTTGGAAAAAAACCTTGGGGGGAGATTTAGATATTCTCCTACAAGACAATAACCGCTGCATAACAAATCCGAAACCTTTGGTTGGAACCTTCTAAAAATTGAAAAGGTAAACAAGGGATGGGCTTCCAAAAATCCCGGATTACAAAAACCAAATTAAGGAAAGAAAAAGGGCAAAAGTTAGGAAAAAAATTTGGGGGCCCCAGAAAAAAACCTAAACGCGGAAAAAAGGGGAAAACTTTGTTGATTTTTGGGGGCCCCCGGGCCAGATAGGAATTAAAAGGTTTTTTCTTGTTTTTCCCAAAAGAGAAACCCCGAAGGTTGAATTTGTGGACCCTTTTTTAAACAAAAAAAGGCAGCCAGGGAAATGGAAGGGGAAATACGGTTTTATGCCCCAAAAAATTTTTGGCCAGGGGAATGTAATTTAAATATTTCTTTTTGGTTAGTTTTTTTTTTCCCCCCTTTCTTTTTTTTTTCCTTTTTTTTTTTTTCTTCTTTTTCCCTTTTTTTTTTTGGATTTTTTCCAAGGGGTTATTTCACTGTTCACTTAGCTTTGGTTTTTTCAGGCCTTTTTTTTCTTTTCTTTTGTTGGGGTTGGTTAAAAATCTTTTCCCTCTTTTTCCTTTTCTTTCTTTTTTTTCCCCCTCCCCCTCCCTTTTCCCCCCCAAAAACCTTTGGGGCAACAGGGGAAAGGTGTTTCTTGCAGGTTTTCCTTTTTCTTTAAAAAGCCCAAAAAAAAAAAAAGCTACCCCAAAAAAAAAACCCCGCCCCCTGAAAATGTGAGTACCCCCAAAAACCCCAACCAACAACCGCCAAACCAAAAATCCAAAAATGATAACAACCTAAACCAAAAACCAAAACCCAAAAAAAAAAAAAATAAAGCAGTAAAAAAACCCCAAACCCAACAACCCGGCCCAACCAACCCCAAACGACAAAAGACAAAACCGCCAGCCACAAACCAAAACCACAACCACCAACCCGCCCAAAACCAAACGACAAATGACTAACCAGCCGCCTACCAACCCAAAACCACAACCCAAACCAACCCCCAAAACCCAAACCCAAACGACAAAATGATAACCACCACCCACCAAAAAACCCCCAAAACCCCAACCCGCAACCCCAAGAAAAAATGAAACCAACCCAAAAAAAACCACAAAACCCACAGAAAAACCCGGGCAAAAGGAAAAAACAGGGGAAAAAAAAAACAAAACAGGGAAAAAAACCCAACAAAACGCAACCCCAAAAAAGGGGGAAACCAAAACCCCCACCAATTTCCAAGAGGTAAATAGGGCGGGCGGACCGAAGACGAGAAACCGGGGCGCGAACAAAGAAGGGGGGAAAATACCAAAATAAACAAACAACAACCCACCACTTCTAAAATGGCATCTTTTTTATTGCGCTAGTGGTGTTGTTGAGCGTTCCCCAGCTTAACACGCGGGGAAGCATCCAGACCATGCACCCTGACTCCACTCATCCCACCTTGGACTTGACGTGAGGTTGAAAGAAATGGCTGGAGGAAAAGTGTTGCTCGCGTGGCTTTGAAAAAAAAAGTACCTCACCGCATAGGCAGCCATCCTCCGACTTCAGGGATTGTGGTCCTCTTGGACAGTGGAGTGGAATGCGGCTTGTCAGGGCTGAAGAGGAACCATCTCAGCCCAGCATTGTTCAGCGTGACGGCCCAGGAGTGCAGGCTTGGCCACTTGGCTGACATCAACAGCAGCAAGCTTTTGGGCGGGCCAGCACTTTGGATACTGATACTTTATTTTTTTCAAATTATTTATTTTTTATTCTTTTTTATCGAGGATAATGGAATAAGCACTTATGTGCTTTTTTTTACATCCAGTCCCCGTGTGTATGCGGTTTTGTCCATTCTGTCATCCGTTCCCACCGGCACGCAATGGCCTACTCTTACGAAAAGCGGAACAGGACGATACAGCAAAACCAGCAACACCGCCTTACCTTCTTCACTTCCTCTTCACTTTCTCAGTGTTCTCACCCAGCTGCTGCGTTGTCTAAATAATAATAATAATAATAATAATAATAATAACAATAATAATAATAATAATAACAACAACAACAACAACAATAATAATAATAATAATAATAATAATAATGATGATGATGATGATGATGATGATGATGATAATAATAATAATAATATATAAATAATAATAATAATGATAACAACAACAATAATAACAATGACAACAACAACAATAATGATAACACTACTACTACTACTACTACTGCTGCTCCTGCTGCTGCTGCTGCTGCTACTGATAATAATAGTAATAATATGTTATAAAATATTTATATAAGTGAATCTTGTAAAGCGAACAAATCAAAGCGATTGCTTTCCTAACATTCACAGGCGTGCAACCGTTCACAAAAGATTAACCGATTTTGCATGCACACACACACTTACACACACACTTACACACACACTTACACACACACTTACACACACACACACACACACACACACACACACACACACACACACACACACACACACGCACACACACGCACACACACACCGGGCTTAGGCAGGGTAATGGAGATACACATGCAGTTTGGACGTGTGTTGCATCAGATACCATTTGCATTCACGGCAAATTACTCTGCCTGGAATTCGGGCCACTTTCCCTGGTGTCAGCCCATCGTCACAACAGCGGTTATTTCCCCTGTCTGCTGGTAGCAGTTCTTTCCCTTGAAGCGTGGCTTGTTCTCTTACCTGTCGTTCGCGCTGCTTTGGCCATGTATCGGCCTTGCAGTCAGTATGTGCAGCAGCAAGAGCAGCAACAGCACCTTCTATAAATGCAGCAACAACAAGCTCCTTCTATAGGTGCAGCAGCAACTTCTATAGCTGCAGCAATAACTTCTACAGGTGCAACAACAACTTCTATAGGTGCAGCAACAACTTCTATAGCTGCAGCAACAACTTCTATAGCTGCAGCAGCAACTTCTATAGCTGCAGCAGCAACTTCTATAGCTGCAGCAGCAACTTCTATAGCTGCAGCAGCAGCAACTGCTATAAATGCTGCAGCAACAGCGACACAGCAACATCCTGCCACACCACACCACACCTCACCACACCACACCACACCACACCCCACCACACCACACCACACCACACCCCATCCACCCCACCACACCACACCACACCACACCCCACCACACCACGGACACACCACACCACACCACACAGACACAACACACCACACCCACACCATACCACACAGACACACCACACCACACCCACACCATACCACACACCACACACACCCATACCACACCACACCACACAGACACACCATACCACACCACACCACACGGACACACCACACTGATACACCACACCATACCACCCACACCACACCCCACACCACACCACACCCCACCCCACCACACCCCACCCCACCCCACCACACCCCACCACCCCCCACCCCACCACACCCCACCCCACCCCACCCCACCCCATCACACCCCACCCCACGACACTGACCCACAGGGCTGACATGCAGCAGGAAGGTGAAGGCCCCAAAGGCGTTGGCCAGGCTGACGTTGTACAGGCCTTCGTGGTCGGCGGGCAGGTCACCTCGCCCCAGGCGACAGGTCACCAGATGCTGAAGCAGATCCTCGCCCTGACACAGGAGGGCAGGCAGGAGGGCAGGCAGGAGGGCGGCCTGGCTGAGGTTGTGGCGCTGGTCAGCGGCGGCCAGCAGCGTCAGACGCAGGTGCTGGGGAACAGGGTAGGCCACCAGCCGCAGCTCCGCCGCCTGCAGGCCCCTCAGCTGTATGACGGCATCAGAGCCCAGGGCGGGGCTGTAGGGTCGGGGTCCGCCTAGGTGGGTGGGTGATGAGGTCAGCCAGTGCGTTATCTTGTCGTTGTTGTTGTTGTTGTTGTTGTTGTTGTTGTTGTTGTTGTTGTTGTTGTTGTTGTTGTCGTTGTTGTTGTTGTTTTGTTATGATGATGATGATGATGATGATCATGATGATCATGATGATCATGATGATCATGATGATCATGATGATGATCATGATGATGAGATGAAACTATAAACCCAGGCCCCGTGTACGAACGCAGACACAACATCTTGCGCACATGTTAAAAACCCGTTCTTCCTTTCAGAAGAGTAAGCCATTGTGTGCCGGTATGAGCGGATGGCAAAGTATAAAAACAACAACAACCCAGCATGCACACAGGGGTCGTGTTTAGACACTATCACGGAGGTGGGTCGGATCTTCAGAGCTGTATACAGCATCGTTCTGGCAACTCCTGCGATCGACGGCACTGGAACCATGTGTGTCGGTGATTGCCTTTCCAATGGACCATTCCAGCGACGTGGAGAGGGGGGTCTGCTGCATGGGTAACAGCTCGCCCTCCACACTGACTGACCCAGGCTTTGTGCTCTGGAGTAGAAACACCTAGAGCGCAACTCCAGAGTCTGACGAGACTGAGGGATACCTAGTGATGATGATGGTGGTCGCCAACATCACCATCATCATCATCACCATCATCATCCTCGCCACCATCATCATCGTCGTCGTCGTCGTCGTCATCACCATCATCGTCATCATCAGTGGTAGTAGTAGTAGTAGTAGTAGTAGTAGTAGTAGTAGTAGTAGTAGTAGTAGTAGTAGTAGTAGTAGCAGTAGTAGTAGTAGTAGCTGTTGTTGTTGTTGTTGTTGTTGTTGTAGCAGCAGCAGCAGCAGCAGAAGCAGCAGCAGCAGCAGCAACAGCAGCAGCAGCAGCAGCAGCAGCAGCAGCAGCAGCAGCAGTAGTAGTAGTAGTAGTAGGAGGAGGAGGAGGAGGAGGAAGAGGAGCAGGAGGTGAAGCAGCAGCAGTATCGTGATCATCATCACCATCACCATCATTACCATTATCATCACCATCATCGCCATCACCACCGTCATCATTGTCGTCATCATCATCATCACCATCACCGTCATTATTGTCGTCGTCATCATCATCATCACCACCGTCATCATCATCGCCAGCGATCATCATCATCATCACCACCACCACCACACCACCACCACCCCCACCATCACCACCACCACCCTCACCCCCCACCACCAACACCACACCACCACCCCCACCCCCACCACCACCACCATCACCACAATCACCACCCCCACCCCCACCACCCCAACCCCCACCCCACCACCCCCCCACCACCACCCCCACCACCACCGCCACCACCCCCACCACCACCACCATCACCACAATCACCACCCCCACCACCACCCCCACCCCCACCACCCCCACCACCACCCCCACCGCCACACCACCACCACCACCACCACCACACCATCACCACCACCACCACCACCACCACCACCACCACCATCACCACCACCACCACCATCACCACCATCACCACCACCACCACCACCACCACCCCCACCACCACCACCCCCACCGCCATGTCCACTCCTAGCTGTGGCTGGTGCGGGGTGTGGTGTGGTGTGGTGTGTGGCTGTGAGGTGCCCCTATGGAGGAGGGCCTGCACTCACAGTTGACGGTCAGGCGGACAGACTTGCTGGCTGGCTGCAGGTAGCCGCTATCCGCCGTGCAGGTGAACACCCCCATGTCCTCACACGTGCCGCCTGAAGCACATACCTGACCCCCCCCCCCCCCCCCCCCCCCCCCCCCCCCCCACCACCACCACCCTCCAGCAGTGATGACCAGGACATGCCACACTAATAACCATCACACACATCAAACACCACACACTAATAACCATCACACACATAACACACACACACTAATAGCCATCACACACATAACACACACACACACTAATAACCATCACACACATAACACACACTAATAACCATCACACACATAACACACACACACTAATAGCCATCACACACATAACACACACACACTAATAACCATCACACACATAATACACACACACACACACTAATAACCATCACACACATAACACACACACACTAATAATCATCACACACATAACACACACTAATAACCATCACACACATAACACACACACACTAATAACCATCACACACATAACACACACAAACTAATAACCATCACACACATAACACACACACTAATAACCATCACACACATAACACACACTAATAACCATCACACACATAACACACACACACTAATAACCATCACACACATAACACACACAAACTAATAACCATCACACACAAACACACACACTAATAACCATCACACACATAACACACACACTAATAACCATCACACACATAACACACACAAACTAATAACCATCACACACATAACACACACAAACTAATAACCATCACACACATAACACACACAAACTAATAACCATCTCACACACATAACACACACACACTAATAACCATCACACACATAACACACACACACTAATAACCATCACACACATAACACACACACTAATAACCATCACACACATAACACACACACTAATAACCATCACACACATAACACACACAAACTAATAACCATCACACACATAACACACACACTAATAACCATCACACACATAACACACACACTAATAACCATCACACACATAAACACACACAAACTAATAACCATCACACACATAACACACACAAACTAATAACCATCACACACATAACACACACACACTAATAACCATCACACACATAACACACACAAACTAATAACCATCACACACATAACACACACAAACTAATAACCATCACACACATAACACACACAAACTAATAACCATCACACACATAACACACACAAACTAATAACCATCACACACATAACACACACAAACTAATAACCATCACACACATAACACACACAAACTAATAACCATCACACACATAACACACACAAACTAATAACCATCACACACATAACACACACAAACTAATAACCATCACACACATAACACACACAAACTAATAACCATCACACACATAACACACACAAACTAATAACCATCACACACATAACACACACAAACTAATAACCATCACACACATAACACACACAAACTAATAACCATCACACACATATACACACACACACTAATAACCATCACACACATAACACACACAAACTAATAACCATCACACACATAATACACACACACACACTAATAACCATCACACACATAATACACACACACACACACTAATAACCATCACACACATAATGCACACACACACACACACACTAATAACCATCACACACATAATACACACACACACACACTAATAACCATCACACACATAGTACACACACACATATACACGCACGCACGCACACACACGAACACTAATAACGATCACACAAATAATACACACACACATATACACACGCACGCCTACACACGAACACTAATAGCGATCACACACACATCATCATTATTACTACTAGTGCAGAGAAGACCAAACTGATGACTAATAACACCAACGGCATTAGCACTGATATCAGGGTTAATGACCAGAAGCTGGAAACAGTTCAAAGCTTCAAGTACCTGGGAGCCATTGTATCAGACCAGGGATCCAAGCCAGAAGTAGTATGCAGGACTGCACAGACAATAACAGCACTGTCAAAACTAAACACCATCTGGAGAGATAAAAATATCTCACTTATCTCCAAGATCAGACTAATGCGCTCCCTTGTCATATCCATATTTCTGTATGCCTGTGAATCATGGACCCTGACTGCAGATTTGGAGAGAAGAGTACAGGCGGTGGAGATGAGATGCTTTCGGAGACTCCTTGGCATCTCATACAAAGACCACATAAGCAACGAAAGCGTGCATAACAGAATCCAGCAAACCATTGGACCCTATGAGAACCTTCTAACGATCGTGAAAAAGCGTAAACTTAAATGGTATGGACATGTCACAAGATCCAAAGGACTTGCAAAGACAGTTTTACAAGGCACTGTCCAAGGAGGAAGAAGAAGAGGCAGACCAAGGAAGAGCTGGGAGGATAACATCAGCGAATGGACAGGCCTAGAACTCAACAAAACCCTGAGAAAGGCAGAACAGAGAGAGGAATGGAGGGAACTGGTTGTTGAGTCTTTGAGGGTGCCCCCACGGTCGTCAGACTACGGGACAGATAGTAGTAGTAGTAGTAGTAGAAGTAGTAGTAGTAGTAGTAGTAGTTGTAGTAGTAGTAGTAGTAGTAGTAGTAGTAGTAGTAGTAGTAGTAGTAGTAGTAGTAGGAGGAGGAGGAGGAGGAGGAGGAGGAGGAGGAGGATGGATGATGATGATGATGATGATGAGGAGGAGGAGGAGGATATCATCATCGTCACCATCATCATTATTATTATTATTATTATTATTATTATTATTATTATTATTATTATTATTATTATTATTATTATTATTATTATCATTATTATTATATTATCATTATTATCATCGCCTGCACACGCTACAAGCTCCCAGCTTGTTCCTGCTCTAGATCATGGCCCTCGCTTTGCCTTGTTCCAGAGCGTTGATGGTTTCACAGAGGACTTCATGTCCTTCGGATGAGACTATAAACCGAGGCCCCGTGTGCGAACGCATGCAGAACATCTTGCGCACACGTTAAATCCTGTTCCGCTGTTCGAAAGAGTAGGCCATTGTGTGCCGGTGGGAACAGATGACAACATTTACAAAACCGCATACACACGCATAATTTTTTTTTTAAAGTCATCTGAGCGTTTTGATTTGTAGCTTTACAAGATTCAGCGCTATATAAATTCCATATTTTATGATGCTGCTGCTGCTGCTGCTGCTGCTGCTGATGGTGGTGATGATGATGATGATGGTGATGGTGATGATGATGATGACGACGACGACTATGATGATGATGATGATGATGATGATGATGATGATGATGATGCTGGTGGTGGTGGTGGTGATGATGACGATGATGATGATGATGATGATGATGATGATGATGATGACGATGACGATGGTGATGATGACGACGACGGCGCCGCCGCCGCAGACGACGACGACGATGATGATGATGATGGTGATGTTGCTGCTGCTGCTGCTGCTGCTGCTGCTGCTGATGATGATGATGATGGTGATGATGGTGATGCTGCTGCTGCTGCTGCTGCTGCTGCTGATGATGATGATGATGATGATGGTGAGGATGATGACGATGGCGACGACGACGACGATGACGATGGTGATAATGACGATGGTGACGATGATGACGACGATGAAGATGACGACGACGACGATGACGATGATGATGATGAGGATGTCCACAACAGCCAGAGGCCGGAGCACTGGCGGGTGACCTCACCTGTGCACCTTCCTCCTGCCGCTGTCCTCCCCCAGCACCTCCACAGTCGTGCCCAGGCTGCTGTTGCTCCTCTGTTTGTGCAACGTCACTTCCGCTGACGCTCTGCCCATGACGTCACAGTGGAACTCCACCGCTGATTGGTCGGCTTCCATCACCACCAGCTCGGAGGAGGTGTTGACGGTGAAGTTGGTGATCGTGGCTTTGTCTGCGCCAAAAGGGAGGAAGGAAGGAAGGAAGGAAGGAAGGGAGGGAGGGAAGTAGTGAGGGGCCTTGCTGCCGCGTGGACTGTAGCGGCGTGTTCAGGTTAGGGATGGTTTGGATCTGGTGGGGTGTGTGTGGGGGTGTGGGGGGGGGGGGTGTGGGTG
>CM054154.1:554852-557352 GCA_028751875.1 Rapana venosa | reverse complement strand
CACCTCACGAAGGTCCAGCTGATCCAGGGGTCAGGGTAGGTGTTGGTCACCTGGCAGCTGAGGTTCAAATCCCGAGAGCCATCGGTGATGAAGGGGGATGGGGCCAGGATGGCGGTGTCGGCGTTGGAAGGTCCGTCTGCACACAGAACGCCAGCGAGGCATTGGGGACGCGGAGTTTTGAGTTCTGCTCTTGCCATCGTTGTTTATATTGTCGTTGTCGTAGTCGTCATTAACGTCGTTGTCATCATCATCAATCAGTCAGTCAAGCAATCGAACAATCAATCGATCGATCGATCAATCATCATCGTCATCATCCTAAATTTCATTACCGCCATCACTACCGCTACCACTTCCATTACCGACACAACCATCATTGTTGCTATCATTATTGCCGTTTTCAGCAGCAGCAGCAGCAGCAGAAGCAGAAGCAGCAGCAGCAGCAGCAGAAGCAGCAGCAGCAGCAGCAACAGCAACAACAGCAACAGCAACAGCAGCACAGCAGCAACAGCAACAGCAGCAACAGAAGCAGCAACAGCAGCACAGCAGCAACAGCAACAGCAGCAACAGAAGCAGCAACAGCTGCAGCAGCAGCAACAACAGAAGAGCAGCAGCACAGCAGCAACAGCAGCAACAGCAACAGAAGCAGCAACAACAACAGAAGCTTAAGCTGCAGCAGCAGCGACAACAATAACAACAGCAGCAGCAAAAGCAACAACAACAACAGCAACAACAACAGCAGCAGCAGCACTCGACGCTTCCTATCATAATAATTATATCCTGGCGTCAACCGGGCCCGAGAGATTCAGACACCTGCAGTGTTGGTCAGGTAATTTGAGTAACACTCTCAAGCCCGCAACCTTAAAGTGGATGAAGCTGGACTGTGTGGTCCCAGTCTTCCCACTGAGCCCACAGCACACTCACTCTGGGTAGGAGCCGGCCGGAGTCCGAAAAATGCCTTGACTCTTATAGGAATCGACCTCTCGCTTCGTAACCCAAGGTTTCTAACCACTACGCCATGGCGACTGGTTGGGCAGACTGCTTGGCAGGGTTTTCCCTCACCAGGGAGCTGGGTGCATGCTGGGTATGTTCGTGTTACTGGTCATAAGTGACCTAGCTTTTAACAAAGGGGGGTGGGGGGGGGGGGAGGTGAGCTTTAATGTCTGCAAGAAATAATTATAGGCCTACTGTGCGAGACCAGGTAATATGAGCTGGAGCAGTTATAGTAACGGCGATAATGATCACCATCAACAACAAGCCTGTCCACAGCAAAGAGAACAGGAAGAAGAAAGAAAGGAAGGAAGGAAGACAGGAAGAAAGAAAGAAAGAAGGGAAGGAAGGAAGACAGGAAGAAAGAAAGAAAGAAGGGAAGGAAGGAAGAAGGGAAGGAAGGAAAAAAGAAGGAAAGAAAGAAATGGAGGAAGGAAGAAAGAAAGAAAGAAAGAAAGAAGGGAAGGAAGGAAGGAAAGATGGAAGAAAGAAAGAAGAGAAGGAAGGAAGAAAGAAAGAAAGAAATGAAGGAAGGAAGAAAGAAAGAAAGAAAGAAAGAACAAAAGAAAGAAGGGAAGAAAGACAGAAAGAGAGAAAGAAAGAAAGGAAGGAAGAAAGAATGAAACAAACAAAGAAAGAAAAATAAGAAAAAAAGAAGAAAAGAAGGGAAGAAAGAAAGAAAGAATGAAAGGAAGGAAGGGAGGAAGGAACGAAGAAAGAAAGAAAAAAAAAGAAAGAAAGAAAGGAAGGAAGGAAGGAAGAAGAAAGAAAGAAAGAAGAGAAGGAAGGAAGAAAGCAAGAAAGAAATGAAAGAAGGAAGAAAAGAAAGAAAGAAGAAAAAGAAAAAGAAAGAAAAGAAAGAAAGAAAGAAGGGAAGGAAGGAAGGAAGAAAGAAAGTAAGAAAGAAAGAAAGAAGGAAAGAACGAAAGAGAGAAAGAAAGAAAGAAAAGAACGAAAGAAAGAAAGAAGAAAGAAAGAAAGAAAAGAAAGAAAGAAAAGAAAGAAGAAAAAGAAAGAAAGAAAGAAGAAAGAAACGAAAGAAAGAACGAAAGAAAGAACGAAAGAAAGAAAGAAGAAAGAAAGAAAGAAAGAACGTGCGCGAGAATAGGGGACGGGATACCCTAGTGGTCAGAGTGATGTCTTCGTGATCTGCTGACCCGGGTTCTCCCCAAAAAGTCCTTCGGATGAGACTATAAACCGAGGCCCCGCGTGAGAACGCACGCAGAACATCTTGCGCACACGTTAAAACCCGTTCCGCTTTTCGGAAGAGTAGGCCAATGTGTTGCCGGTGGGAACGGATGACAACATTTACAAAACTGCATACACACGGCGACTGGATCCACAAAAAAAAGACACGAGTGCTTATTCCACTATCCTGGAAAGAAAAGGATATTCAAAATTAATAAAAACCAAACAGCCCACCTAATTATACTCACAGGCGACTTTGAGCTGGTAGGAGACGTTTCGGCTGATGGCTCCATCTTGCATGGCGCAGACATAGCGAGAGTCGTTC
>CM054154.1:547352-549852 GCA_028751875.1 Rapana venosa | reverse complement strand
CTAGCCGAGGGACAGAAGAAAGTCTCTGTGCTATCACTCTGCTTGAATGAAAAACAACCACCTTGAAATACCCTAGATTAGCGAGGGGACAATGCTAGGACAAGGTTTTTTTACAAACTAAAATGCTAGACTCCCATTTTTTTTTTAAATTGAGAAGTTAACTAACTTTGCATCGTATGTAGGGGGTCAGGACTTGGGGTTGGGTGTTTGAAAGACGTTTTTTTCAGCAACAGGAAAACACAGCTGTGCCTTGATACTTCAGTAGAAGGTAGAAGAACGCTTTGGGTTTTATAATCGATCACAATTCTCAAACTGGAACAAGTGGGTCAGGTGCAATGCGCCTCATTTCGTGAGGGATGGTCACACAAGCTTACTCACAAGACAACCTGTGCAACATTTTAAAAAGGCATTTGTCTGGAGAGTAGGATGCTGACAGCTGACACAACGCTCCTGCACTGGGACACACACACAACAAACACGTTCAGTGCCCGAAACGACAAAACACTCCAAAAACACAAGACCATATCTGGCATTGAAATTCATTCTTCCAAATGCTTAGAAGCCAATAGCCTTTTAAGAAGCAAAAACAACACACTGCTGATGGACAGAAGAGAAAAGAAAGAGTGAGAAAAACTCGATACAACAGATGAATGAATAAGTGAACCAGACAACATACCCCCCCAAAACCTAACTAACTAACAAGCAGAATACCCCCCCCCCCACTACTCCCCCCCCAAAAAAAAACAACACAACCCCCCTCCCCCCTAATCGATAGTTAAGTAAATGAAAGGAAAGAAGAAAACAAAACAAAGACAGAAGAAAGTGAGCAAGAAATCTGAGAAAAAGAAAGAAATACAGGAAGAAATGGATAAGGAAAGAAAGACATTCAGACAGACAAAAAGAAAGTGTTTTTTTAAAATCTCAAAAAACCCAAAACGCAAAGAAAGAACTTGGAGATGGAAAAAGAAAAAAAAAGAACACATGTGAGTAAATTAACAAAATAAGTAAACAGATAATTAAAACAAGAATATATGAATTAATGAACAGACAAAAAGAGACCCCAAACTAACGGAAAACAATAACAAATAAATAATCACACAAGCATGAAAATCCTTTCTAAACAATCAAATACAATTTGCTTGATATATTCACTGATTTCCTTGTAGTGATTGAGAAAGACGGACCAGGTAAACGAACAGCAAAGCAGGCAGCTAATAAAGAACAGATCCTAAACACACTCAGACACATAACCGAATGGCTAATCTAATCGACAACTAAAACGAAACAATCGAGGACTTCATTGCAAAGTAAAGACAGCAATACCGGCAGCGCTGACGGCAAACCACCACAGCCTCAATGGCAGAAGCAGCCAGGTGGACATGGTCTCGGGTTCTCCACACGTCCCCTCTGTCCTGCCAGCATCCACAAGAGTGAACTACCAAGGCCCGTCACTCCTCCCTCTATGCTCTTCTCTTCCTCCTGGTAAGGAAGGCAGGAATGGTGTGTGAGACGCCCTTAATGACGGGTCTGGCAAATGACAGGGCCCGGTCATGGAGGTGGTCATTAAGGCTACACTTCACAACTGCCTCCCGCAAAGGAGCGACTAAACCGCTGACTGGGATGAGCAAGAGGACAGGTATGTGGACAGCCTCCTTTGTTTCTGACTAGGAGAACTGTACACAGCCGTGGGCTTTTCTTCTTCTTTTCCCTCAAACGCTCAGACAGCAATTATTGTCGTCTGTCATTTGAGCGAAAAGGTGTTGCACTGCCATTAAGCGCCTGACAAGTCAGGCCCAGCACCTATGACTTCGGCATGGGGGAGAATTGTCTTTTAAGTCTTTCTGGAAAAAAAAGGGCAGGAGAATGGACCAAAAAGGCAGAAAATAGACGAGAAGAAGGTGACAAGAAGGAAAGGAACCAGGCGGAAACAAAGAGAGGGATAGAAAAGAGGGATTTCCTTGCACAGAATTTCCAGAAAGCGGGGATGTTGTTCACACTGTCAGGCCCCCGGCATTCCCACGGGAAAAGTCATTGGCTTTGAATCCCTTGGTTAAACGACTGTTACTTTTGTTTTGCTGTGTTGTGTTGTGTTGTGTTTTGCTGTGTTGTGTTGTGTTTCTGCAGTGTTGTGTTTTGCTGTGTTGTGTTTCTGCTGTGTTGTGTTTTGCTGTGTTGTGCTGTGTTGTTTCTGCTGTGTTGTGTTGTATTTTGCTGTGTTGTGCTGTGTTGTTTCTGCTGTGTTGTGTTGTGTTTCTGCTGTGTTGTATTTTGCTGTGTTGTGCTGTGTTGTATTTTGCTGTGTTGTGGTTTGTTGTGCTGTTTTGCTGTGTTGTGTTGTGTTGTATTTTGCTGTGTTGTGTTTTGTTGTGTTGTGCTGTGTTTTGCTGTGTTGTGTTGTGTTTCTGCTGTTTTCGTTCACTGGCTAGAGTTCTCAGATTCACCTGCGGTGATGTAGTGCATAATTATGACACCGTTTTTACCCATCACGCCGTCAGCGCCT
>CM054154.1:514852-542352 GCA_028751875.1 Rapana venosa | reverse complement strand
TAGCCAGCATGGAGGTGCCTGTCCTTGTGGACTTCTCCTGCAGCTGACATCAGCACTGACTGCACACGGTCTTGGGCAGGAGACTGTAAACCGAGGTGCTGCTGGAGGCAGAGGGGAGTGGCTGGCAGTGGTCTGATGGCCACGAGCATACAGCATACAGGGGCAGTGCAGAGAAGACTCGCAGACAGTCCATTGATTCAGCAGCCATCTTTATTTCAGTTGGGTTTTAAGCTGTTACAGGCTGCTCAGTCAATGGCGGTTTCAGTTTACTGAAAAGTGCCATCGTATAATTATAACGCCCCTCCTGCCCCCTCCCTCCCATATCACACACACACACACACACACCGGGAGGGTGGGGGGCAGAGACAGAGAGAGACAGACAGAGAGAGACAGACAGGGGAAGAGGCAGAGACACAGAGACAGAGAAAGAGATAGAAAAGAAAGACAACTAAAAAACAGTCAGAGTGAAAAATAGAATACAGGCCCTAAATTAACTGCTTCAATGTTTCTCATCTTCAACTTGTAAATGAAATGTGGGCGTGTGGCCTGCCTGCCATATACATACATACATACAAATATATATGTGTGTATATATATATATATATATATATATATATATATATATATATATATATATATATATATACCTATATTCATTTATCTCTATTTGAGCGTCATGGAAATGACACACAATACATCTGGGCTGCTCTCAGTCTATAAGCATCATGGTGTGATGTAGATTATATAAATGCCCCCTGAACTTTGGTCCCCCTCGTCGTTTGATTGGATCGTGAAGCATGGAGAAAGATCTCGGTTGCGTCTTCTCTCATGTCCCCCCTACGTCCTTTGGGACATGGGACTGAGTGAGTGTGAGTGAGTTGTTTGATACTAGGTATACAAAAGAGTATGCAATTACTTACACACACACACACACACACACACACAAACACACACACACACACACACAATCAGAGTTATTATGTGAGATAGCCTTGTCTCTGTTGCAATCCCCAGTATTCTCTTTTTGTAAAGTATGATCGTCGGAATCTACATTTTGCTTGTTTTACAGCTGCCGTTACAAGTAGTTCACAATTGTTTGTTTTCCAACTTTAGAGTATTTTTCAATTGTTCGGGGTTTTTGTTAATTTTTGTATTTCTTTGCCATGTTTATGCAACATACTGTTTATATAGTTTGGAATAGTCTTTTAATGTGCATTTATACCAACACGTATCTATTCTACTAAAAAAGCCCTTATCTCATGATGCTGCCCCCCCCCCCCCCCCCCCCCTGCCTCCATCGTCTAATATCACTTTAAGTGAACAGACGTAAAATTGAAGACACACACACACACAATTTGTGCTTCCTTTAATCCGTGTTACTTCCCTTTGCTTTTTAAATCTTTTATTTCCAGAATAATGGAATAAGCACTCATTGCTTTTCTACGTCCAGTCCCCATGTGTATGCAGTTTTGTAAATTTGTTATCCATTCCCAGGGGCACACAATGGCCTACTCTTCCGAAAATCGGAACAGGATTTAACGTGTGCGCAAGATGTTCTGCGTGTGTTTGCACACGGGGCCTCGGTTTATAGTCTTATCCGAAGGAATTAATC
The DNA here is from genome assembly GCA_028751875.1 of Rapana venosa. NCBI lineage: Eukaryota > Metazoa > Mollusca > Gastropoda > Neogastropoda > Muricidae > Rapana > Rapana venosa. Next base: position 540,740 of record CM054154.1, on the reverse strand, counting down.
CATGTTACCTCCCTTAATCCGTGTTACCTCCCTTAATCCGTATTACCTCCCTTAATCCTTTTTACTTCCCTTAATCCGTGTTACTTCCCTTAATCCGTGTTACTTCCCTTCAGAGCGTGCTACCCTGAGGCAGAAGATATTATAGCACATTACTATACATTGTTCTTTTTTCTGACAAAACAGGCTCAAGAAAGAAGTAAACATGTTCATTTCTCACACCACTAGTAAAAATGTGTCACCCACCAAAAAAGAAAAAAAAGCCTACAAATATATAAGCGAGCAAAAAATCCCCAACAACCACGAATGAAAAATAACTTCTAAAAAAAACAGTAGATAGAAAAAAAAATTTAAGAGAAAAACAATTTTCTAAACGTATGCAAGTATCAACATGTAGTCTACAAACTACGAACAGAAAATGAAATGGTGTACCGTCCTTGAAATAAAGACACGAACACAGATTAGGGTCAGATAAAGCATTTGTAACCAAGACAAGAAAAATTTTTAAAAAATAGCAACATAAAGAAGCCTAATAGAAACTACCGTTTAAGCCCGCTAAAAATAAACCGAAACAAACTTGATGTTTTCCAAAGTACTGCCACTGAATGCCAAAGACACAAGAAGACTACAGCCAAACAGAAAGAGTCTGCTTGAAACAAAAATGGAAAGAAAGAGAAAGAGAAAAATAGGTGAAAAAATGTTTAGATTTAAGAGACATAGCCTTCTTCACCAAGCCACAGAACGGTGCCTGCCTGTTATTGCATCAACAAATGAAACCAAGAATGAACCAATGCATGGCTGAATAAATAAAACAAACCAAAAACCTGAATTAATAGCAAAAGAAAGAACCCAAATAGGAACTAAAAACTACAATCATCTAAAATACGAATGAACCCAGAATCAAACAATAATAGCCTCCCCTAGGTGGGAATGCGCTGTCCAAATGGTGGGGGCAAAAACGGCCGCACACACACCACGCACGCGCGCGCGCACAGATAATCATGTATGTGGTGGTGGTGGTGTGTGTGTAGGGGGGGGGGGGCATGGGATGGAGGAGAAAAGGTGTGTGTGTGTGTGTGTGGTGCGTGCGTGCGTGTGTGTACGCAAAACTCCCACCATTGCTGAACCTTGGAACTATAGCCGAGGAACGAAAAAAACAAACCCCAATAAATCAAAACTAAATTCCCTACCTTCACCCAAAAAAACCCCAAGCAAACCCCAAACACAACCTTTCTCTAAATCGACACATTTCCACCTCCTTCTCTATCATACTATCCCCAACCCACCTCCTCCCCTACCCTCACCCCCCCCCCCCCCCCCCCCCCCCCCCATCCCCAGCCCCCCCCCCCCCCCCCCCCCCCCCCCCCCCCCCCCCCCCCCCCCCCCCCCCCAGCCTCACACCACTCCCTATTTTTTCGCCGTGCTGATCACCGACACTTCAGACTCAGCCATGCTGCTCTCGCCAGGACTGCCGCTGACGAAGCTGCTCTCCACCACGCTGCTCTCCACGAAGCTGCTCTCCACCATGCTGCTGTCTACCACGCTGCTGCCCGCCACGCTGCTGCCCCCGCTGCTGCCCCCGCTGCCCCCACTGCCGGCTCGCAGACTGGCGGGGGTGCCGAAGGAGCCGATGTGCAGGTTCTTGGCGATCTCCTGCTGCAGCTCATCCAGCTGCTTCTCCTGCTCGATCAGCCTGCAAAGACAAGGCCAAACAGCCGCTGCTGCCGTCTCTCCCTCACCACTACGACTTGCTTCGGGAAGGACTAGTGGATCCCTCCTGGGAAGACTGCTTGTTCTTAAGAAGACGATTAATTTTACTCTTGGGAGGACTATTGGATCACTCCTGGGAAAACTGCTTGTTCTTAAGAAGACGATTAATTTTACTCTTGGGAGGACTATTGGATCACTCCTGGGAAAACTGCTTGTTCTTAAGAAGACGATTAATTTTACTCTTGGGAGGACTATTGGATCACTCCTGGGAAAACTGCTTGTTCTTAAGAAGACGATTAATTTTACTCTTCGGGGGACTATTTGGAAGACTATTGGATCACTCCTGGGAAAACTGCTTGTTCTTAAGAAGACGATTAATTTTACTCTTGGGGGGGGGGACTATTGGATCCCTCTTGGGAAAACTGCTTGTTCTTAAGAAGACGACTAATTTTACTCTTCGGGGACTATTTGGAAGACTATTGGATCACTCCTGGGAAAACTGCTTGTTCTTAAGAAGACGATTAATTTTACTCTTCGGGGGACTATTTGGAAGACTATTGGATCACTCCTGGGAAAACTGCTTGTTCTTAAGAAGACGATTAATTTTACTCTTCGGGGGACTATTTGGAATACTATTGGATCACTCCTGGGAAAACTGCTTGTTCTTAAGAAGACGATTAATTTTACTCTTCGGGGGACTATTTGGAAGACTATTGGATCACTCCTGGGAAAACTGCTTGTTCTTAAGAAGACGATTAATTTTACTCTTGGGAGGACTATTGGATCACTCCTGGGAAAACTGCTTGTTCTTAAGAAGACGATTAATTTTACTCTTCGGGGGACTATTTGGAAGACTATTGGATCACTCCTGGGAAAACTGCTTGTTCTTAAGAAGACGATTAATTTTACTCTTGGGGGGGGGGACTATTGGATCCCTCTTGGGAAAACTGCTTGTTCTTAAGAAGACGACTAATTTTACTCTTCGGGGGACTATTTGGAAGACTATTGGATCACTCCTGGGAAAACTGCTTGTTCTTAAGAAGACGATTAATTTTACTCTTCGGGGGACTATTTGGAAGACTATTGGATCACTCCTGGGAAAACTGCTTGTTCTTAAGAAGACGATTAATTTTACTCTTCGGGGGACTATTTGGAATACTATTGGATCACTCCTGGGAAAACTGCTTGTTCTTAAGAAGACGATTAATTTTACTCTTCGGGGGACTATTTGGAAGACTATTGGATCACTCCTGGGAAGACTGCTTGTTCTTAAGAAGACGATTAATTTTACTCTTCGGGGGACTATTTGGAAGACTATTGGATCACTCCTGGGAAAACTGCTTGTTCTTAAGAAGACGATTAATTTTACTCTTCGGGGGACTATTTGGAAGACTATTGGATCACTCCTGGGAAAACTGCTTGTTCTTAAGAAGACGATTAATTTTTCTCTTGGGAAGGACTATTTGGAAGACTATTGGATCACTCCTGGGAAGACTGCTTGTTCTTAAGAAGACGATTAATTTTTCTCTTGGGAGGACTATTTGGAAGACTATTGGATCACTCCTGGGAAGACTGCTTGTTCTTAAGAAGACGATTAATTTTTCTCTTGGGAGGACTATTTGGAAGACTATTGGAGCACTCCTAGGAAGATAACTTTCTCTCATGAAGACAAATTATTCTCATGAAGACTATTTACCGATAGGAAGACTATTTGATCTTAGGAAGACTATTTGATCTTAGGAAGACTTATTACTTTTCGGAAGACCACTGTCTTACTTCCAGGAAGACTATTTACTCTGGAAGACTACTTATTCTTAGGAAGACTATTTACTTTTAGGAGGACTACTTACTCTTAGGAAGACTACTTACTCTTAGGAAGACTACTTACTCTTAGGAAGACTATTTACTCTTAGGAATACTACTTACTCTTATGAAGACTACTTACTTTTAGGAAGACTATTTTCTCTTTAAAAAGAAACTACTGTTTTATTCTTAAGGAAGATTTTTTAATCTTAAAAAGACTACCTACTCGTCGGAAAACTACTTACTCTTAGGAAGACTACTTACTCTCAGGAAGACTACTTACTCTTAAGGAAGACTACTTACTCTCAGGAAGACTACTTACTCTCAGGAAGACTACTTATTCTTAGGAAGACTACTTACTCTTAGGAATACTACTTACTCTTACGAAGACTACTTACTCTTAGGAAGACTATTTACTCTTACGAAGACTGCTTACTTTTAGGAAGACTACTTTCTCTTTAAAAGAATCCCTACTGGTTTACTGCTAAGAAAGATTATTTACTCTTAAAAAGACTACTTGCTCTAAGAAAGACTACTTACTCTTAGGAAAACTACTTACTCTTAGAAAGACTTTACTCTTAGGAAGACTGTTTACTCTTAGGAATACTACTTACTCGTAGGAAGACTACTTACTCTTAAGAAGACTACTTACTCTTAGGAAGACTACTTACTCTTAGGAAGACTACTTACTCTTACGAAGACTTTACTCTTAGGAAGACTACTTACTCGTAGGAAGACTGTTCACTCTTAGGAAGACTGTTTACTCTTAGGAATACTACTTACTCGTAGGAAGACTGTTCACTCTTAGGAAGACTGTTTACTCTTAGGAATACTACTTACTCTTAGGAAGACTGTTCACTCTTAGGAAGACTGTTTACTCTTAGGAATACTACTTACTCTTAGGAAGACTACTTAATCTTAGGAAGACTACTTAATCTTAAGAAGACTTAATCTTAGGAAGATTACTTACTCTTAGGAAGACTACTTACTCTTAGGAAGACTACTTACTCTTACGAAGACTTTACTCTTAGGAAGACTACTTACTCGTAGGAAGACTGTTCACTCTTAGGAAGACTGTTTACTCTTAGGAATACTACTTACTCTTAGGAAGACTACTTAATCTTAGGAAGACTACTTAATCTTAAGAAGACTTAATCTTAGGAAGATTACTTACTCTTAGGAAAATTATTTAATCTTAGGAAGACTACTTACTCTTACAAAGACTACTTACTCTTCGGAAGACTACTTTATCTTAAAAAAAAACTACTGTCTTACTCTTAAGGAAGAGTATTTACATTTAAAAAGACTATTTACTCTTAGGAAAACTACTTAACTTAATCTTAGGAAGACTACTTACTCTTAGGAAGACTACTTACCCTTAGGAAGACTACTTACCCTTAGGAAGACTTTAACCTTAGGAAGACTACTTACCCTTAGGAAGACTACTTAACCTTAGGAAGACTTTACTCTTAGGCAGACTACTTACTCTTTGGAAGACTTTAATCTTAGGAAAACTACTTACTCTTAGGAAGACTACTTACTCTTAGGAAGACTTTAATCTTAGGAAGACTTTAATCTTAGGAAGACTACTTACCCTCAGGAAGACTTTAATCTTAGGAAGACTACTTAATCTTAGGAAGACTTTAATCTTAGGAAGATTACTTACTCTTAGGAAGATTATTTAATCTTAGGAAGACTACGTACTCTTAGGAAGACTACTTACTCTTAGGAAGACTACTTTATCTTTAAAAAAACTACTGTCTTACTCTTAACCCTCTTGTTGTTGGATTCTACAGAGCTAAACTGCCTGTAGATTTTGAATTCTTTGCAGGTTTTCTACCTCCATCTGACTTACTTTACTCCTAAGGCAATTGTGTGTGTGCATGACAAGTTATCAAGCTGAAATTTTGTCACAAGCTAGGCATGTCTTTGTACTTGCATTTAGGCGCAAGTTTATGTGTCTGGTCACCAGATGTCTTGTCATTGTCACCTTATTTGTCACCAATCACAGGTAAAAATATGGTATATATGATAAAACAGCAAATTCTGCATGGATTTGACGATAGTTCAAGCATGTTAGTGTTGAATAAGGAAGTGATACCCAGCTGATGTTTTTACCAATAGTTATGTGCAATAGTACTTCCAGGATGTGTCACACAATGTCCCCATAGCACCTGTTGTTTTATGGTATGTCTCGAGGAGACAGAAGTTTTGTTTAACTATTTTTCTTTTGAGAACAAGTCATATTCAATCGACATGTGACCTTTATACTGCAGTTCATATCTGCGTGTTCTACCGCATGTTTGTTAAGTGTACATAAATGTATTATTGTACATGACTGTCGCACTGTCACCATTGTCACAGCACAGGTGTGACAAATTCGAAACAACACAGAACTTCTGTAACTCTACAAAATGTTAATGTTGGTAGTCTCTAAAGTAGTCGTAGTGGTGGCACAGGGTCACATCACATCACAAAAAGCACAAATTATGGATGTGTGTGTGTGTGGGGGTGGGGGGGGGGGTACCCATTGCTCTCACCTGTTGAACCTTGGCAAACGGGAGACCTATTTTCTTTTCCTTCTTGCTATTTTCATTATTGGCATATCTGTTCGTTTCTGCCATTGCAGTTTCAAAGCAAAAGTGTGATAATAATGAGAAAACAGTCAAAAGGCATCACATTTTCAGGCGTCTATGCCGCGGACCGGCCGGGAGGTAAAATTTCTCCAAAGTCCGTGTGTGTAGCACAGGTCAGGAATGTGCCGTGTAGCACGTTATTTTCTGGCTCACTCTTCTCCCTAACTGCAGCATTTCCTTCCTCCTCTTCCTCGTAATCGTTTAATATCGGACTCACTTAACAATTCTCGTTCAAATGTTTCTACTTCCAAGACAATAACATTCAATTTATCGTCGCGCTAATCAGATGAATCATCTGCTACTAAAGAAAACGCCATTTTTTTTCGCCACGCTACACCATTGAAAAGCGTTCCGGTCGCTGGCTGTTATTTCTTCCTTACCTCCCCACTACACGCATGTTAGTGGTCTAGATCTATCACTGGCATCCTCTGACATCCTCCCTGCATTGCCCCACCAATTTTCAGACACATAGTGTGAAAACCACGAGGTCTGTGTGTGATGGAAAAGTACTGCCCACGTGGGCAGCACCAACTGTCGGCTGTGGTCAGATTGGAATCTAGCAGCAGCCTCCGTTACTGTCGGCTGCGGCCGGATCGGGGACAAGAGGGTTAAGGAAGAGTATTTACATTTAAAAAGACTACTTACTCTTAGGAAAACTACTTAACTTAATCTTAGGAAGACTTTAACCTTAGGAAGACTACTTACCCTTAGGAAGACTTTAACCTTAGGAAGACTACTTACCCTTAGGAAGACTACTTAACCTTAGGAAGACTACTTACTCTTAGGAAGACTTTAATCTTAGGCAGACTACTTACTCTTAGGAAGACTTTAATCTTAGGAAGACTTCTTACTCTTAGGAAGACTACTTAACTTAATCTTAGGAAGGCTACTTACCCTAGGAAGACTACTTACCCTTAGGAAGACTACTTACCCTTAGGAAGACTTTAACCTTAGGAAGACTACTTACCCTTAGGAAGACTACTTAACCTTAGGAAGACTACTTACTCTTAGGAAGACTTTAATCTTAGGCAGACTACTTACTCTTAGGAAGACTTTAATCTTAGGAAGACTTCTTACTCTTAGGAAGACTACTTACTCTTAGGAAGACTACTTACTCTTAGGAAGACTACCTACCCTTAGGAAGACTTTAATCTTAGGCAGACTTTAATCTTAGGAAGACTACATACCCTTAGGAAGACTTTAATCTTAAGAAGACTTTAATCTTAGGAAGACTTTAATCTTAGGCAGACTACTTACTCTTAGGAAGACTTTAATCATAGGAAGACTTTAATCTTAGGAAGACTTTAATCTTAGGAAGACTTTAACCTTAGGAAGACTTTAATCTTAGGAAGACTTTAATCTTAGGAAGACTTTAATCTTAGGAAAACTTTAATCTTAGGAAGACTACTTACTCTTTTGGCACGGCAGAAGCTGTAACAGACACAATGACACACAGTAAATGGGGGGGAGGGGTGTGAATTTGTGTGTGTGTGTGAGAGAGAGAGAGAGAGAGAGAGAGAGAGAGAGTATGTGTGTGTGTGAATGTGTGTGTGTGAGTGTGTTTGTGAATTTGAGTGTGTGTGTGTGTGTGTGAGTGTGTGTTTGTGGAGAGAGAGCGAGAGAGAGAGCGTGTGTGCGTGCATGCGTGCGTGCGTGCGTGTGTGTGACAGACATACAGAGATAGACAGATATCACAGAAATGAACACACACACACACACACACACAAATGGCGACACGCATTGTGAAAAACGAATGAAAGAGGGAGTAGATTGACAACGCTGACTGGCCGAATAATGCACACACTGTACAAAGATGGCCATCACGATCACGATTGCTCTTGCCGTGAAGCTGATAAGCTCACGCAGTAAAACGCAACGAAATAACATGACATGGACACCAGGACATTGATCTTCATAATGTACAGCCAATCACGAAACTCTTTACTGTTACGACATTCTGAGCCCTTCTTGTGTCAAGTCTCTGTCACACACACTGTCAGCCAAGGTAAAACTGCAGGAGATCACCAAGAGTCGCACAAATCCCGCAAGGCTCGTGCTAAAGTTTCCCTGTGTAGTATGTTCTGGATCCCTTCCCTTTCCGCAAACTGGCGAGCCTGACACGTTCCTCTTTTAACATGTTTTTGTCTTGCTGTTTAACAAACCAGTACACACACTGTGCATCAGTGTCTGATTTGCATGCGTATTGGATCAAAATGTCATCAGACTCACTTATCACAAAATCTTTACCATCTGAATGATGGCGGACAGTTTTTCTGAAGTGTTTATTTCTGTGGCTGTCTCTCAGTCTTTTCTGAACAGATCTGTCAGTCAGAGTAGCAACGTATCACGTGACAGTCTGTGTGTCAAATCCACCAACACTATTTTCAATCCTCTGTTGAAAGTCCACCTCAGGCTGCACAACACACACATCGGCACCACAGTCAGACACACCTGGGGGTTCCATATCAACCGATGATGGCAACACAACTGATGTTTTCTTGCTGCTATCGTGTGTGTGTACAGTTGACATGTCTATTTCATGTGTATCTGCACATACTGCACTCGACTGTTCCACACCACTGTCAGGTAGACACGAGGCACTGAAGACACAGTCACTGTCACACACAACACCTGCCTGCTTCTCTTTTTGTTTTCTGGAACGCTCCTGGTCACCTCAAATTTGGGAGAAAGGTTTTTTCCTGTAGTATTGCACTTGCCTGTTGCCATTCACTGTAGGGTCCGCCATGTTTGTTGACACTGCTGTGTCAACTGGCTTCAGTGGCAAGACAAAAACCACATTGTCCCCCTCCCTTGCCACCTTCCAGCTGGAGACTGCATTATCAGTCAGCAGGGCACTTAAGGTTTTCTCCACAGTCGCTGGAAGTCCAGTAACTGGCATTTTCAGACAGAATTACAAGTTTTTCTGCAGTTCTGAAAAAGTATGCCCTGTTGCTTCACGTAACGAGTGAGAGCGAACAATATAGATACATAGATAGACAAACAGACAGACAGACAGACAGACAGAAAGATAGATAGATAGACAGACAGACAGACAGACAGACAGACAGACAGACAGACAGACAGATAGATAGATAGATAGATAGATAGATAGATAGATAGATAGATAGAAAGATAGAATAGACAGATAGATAGATAGATAGATAGATAGATAGACAGATAGGGAGAGACAGAGAGAAAGAGAGAGAAAGAAAGAAAGAGAAAGAGAGAGAGAGAGAGAGGAGAAGAGAGAGAGAGAGAGAGAGAGACAGAGAGAGAGAGAGAGAGAGAGAGTAGAGAGAGAGAGAGAGAGAGAGAGAGAGGAGAGAGAGAGAGAGAGCGAGGTGTACATACCTTTGATGAACTTGGTCCTCTTGTTGACGAGGTAGATGACCGACACAATGACAGAGCCCAGGAATCCTGCTGCCCCCACAATGACCGTCAGCAAGGAGGTCAGCGTGTACAGGTAGACTGTCGTCACTGCCAGTGAGCAATGTCACCACTGATGACAGCAGTCAGGGTGTGTGTGTGTGTGTGTGTGTGTGTTTGTTCAGCGTGTACAGGTAGACTGTCGTCACTGCCAGTGAGCAATGTCACCACTGATGACAGCAGTCAGGGTGTGTGTGTGTGTGTGTGTGTGTGTGTGTGTGTGTGTGTGTGTGTGTGTGTGTGTGTGTGTGTGTGTGTGTGTGTGTGTGTGAAAAACACTTGAATCATCCCATGAAGGGCAATTATACAATCTATAATTGTGCAGGCAACGGCTTCATCCTCTGTACTAGGTTCCCCCTTTTGACTAGCGCACTCAGAACAACATCGGAAATAGATCACTCCCTTGAGCTTTTATAGTTTCTGATATACTTTCACCTTCAACAAATATTTAAAGTGTGCATGTTAAGGTCATCAAAATAATGAATTGAAGCGAGAATTATAAGGAAGTAAAAAAAGTTGCCTCACAATGAAAATGCGACAGAAAGCTATCTCACAAATCGAGTCCCAAAGCAATCAATGAAGCACACAGAACAAAACAGACACAAGCACAATAGAAGTATTTCAAAATAATGAAGTAAAAGACAAAACATGCAAAGAAATGTATATGTCGGCAAAGTGAGCTTGTGAAGAGTTCCTGCCAAGGCGAGTGGCATGAATTTTCCATTTTTCTCAGGAAATGCTTCCTGACAGAATGATGATGATGTCTCTATTGAGTGGGCAGGCAACCGTTATGACGCGCTTCACATGATTGTAGCCACAGCATTATCTGTCCATGATTGCAATTCTTCTTCTTCTTCTTCTTCTTATAGATTGCAATTCTTTTTCTTCTTCTTCTTCTTCTTCTTCTTCTTCTTCTTCTTCTTCTTCTTCTTCTCTCCTCCTCCTCCTCCTTCTTCTTCTTCTTCTTCTTCTTTTTCTTCTTTTTCTTCTTTTCCTCTCCTCCTTCTCCTTCTCCTACTACTACCACTGCCACTACTACTACCATTACCACTACTACTACTACTACTACTACTACTACTACCACTACTACTACTACTTCTACTACTACTTCTACTACTACTTCTACTACTACTTCTCTTCTTCTTCTTCTTCTCCTCCTCCTCCCTCTCCTCCTCCCCCTCCTCTTCTACTTCTTCTTTTTCTTCTTCTTCCTTCATCATCATCTTCTTCTTCTTCCCCCCCCCCCCTCCCCCTCCTCCAACGCTCAGACAACAACTGTTGTTTGTGACAATTAGGAAGGAAAATGCCTTGCGCTACCCTTAAGCGCCTGACAAATCAGGCCCAGCGCATCCGACTTGGGCATGGGATAGAATTTTTCTTTTAAGTCTTTCCGGGGAAAAAAGCAGGAGAATGGATCAGGAAGTCAGGAAAAAGACAAGAAGGAGGTGACAGGAAGGAACTGAACCAGGCAGAAACAAAGAGGGGGATAGAAAAGAGGAAATGTGTAGCCAAAACTGTCCAGAAGGTGGGGATGCTGTTTGTTTTGATAGGACCCTAGCATTCCTAAAGAGGAGATGCAATTCGACCAGTCCATTATGCCATACAGCACTTAGAACCAGCTTTGCTTTCTTCTTTTTCTGACACTGACTACAACATTTCATTAAAGCATTTTAGACAGTCATTCCTGTTGCCTTAAATCGTGCTAGTGATAATGTGTAACTGAATGTTGAAAAAACAAACCTTGTATATTTCTACAAAGTGTTTAAAGTACAGAGTAACTAAGACTGGCAAAACCCCCCTTCTTGTCAAATTCTTATTGTACACAGTAATTAAAAACAGCACAGACACTTCTTGTATATTTCTACAAAGTGTTTAAAGTACAGAGTTTCTAAGGGTGGCAAAAACATTCTTGTCAAATTCTTATTGTACACAGTAATTAAAAACAGCACAGACACTTCTTGTATATTTCTACAAAGTGTTTAAAGTACAGAGTTTCTAAGGGTGGCAAAAACATTCTTGTCAAATTCTTATTGTACACAGTAATTAAAAACAGCACAAACACTTCTTGTATATTTCTACAAAGTGTTTAAAGTACAGAGTTTCTAAGGGTGGCAAAAACATTCTTGTCAAATTCTTATTGTACACAGTAATTAAAAACAGCACAAACACTTTTTGTATATTTCTACAAAGTGTTGGAAATACAAAGTAACAAAAATTGGTTATTAAAAAACACCCTTCTTAAGTAGTTCCACAAAGTATTTCACGTACAAAGTAACTAAACATGCCTAAAACCCTTTCTGAGATGTTTGTACGACGTGTTCAATGTACAAAGTAACTAAACATGGCGAAAAATCCCTTCGAGGATACTTCTATGAAGTGTTTTACGTAAAAAGTGCTCTGTCGTGATAATTTTCTTATCTCGTAAAGAACTACTTGTTTATTTGTTTATCAATTGTATTCTTTTATTTCGAAGATAATGGAATAAGCGCTGTATGTGCTCTTTACAGGCAGTCCCCGAGCGTGGGCAATTTTTGTCAATGTGGTTACCTCTTCCCACCGGCACACAATGTCCTACTCTACCGAAAAGCGGGTCAGGTTTTAACGTGTGAGCAAGGTGTTCTGTGTGCACGCACACAAAGAACCTGGACATAGTGAGTGTCTCCTCTGTAGGGAGGGGAGGGCAGTCTGCAAGGATGCCAGCCCCAGGTGGAGGACAATATCCACTGGAACGGGATTCCAACCCGGGTCAGAAGATGACAGGACCAGTGCGCAATGCTCTAATCACCAGGCTATGCCGTACCCCCACAACACACACACACCCCCACACCCACCCACACACACACACACACACACACACACACACACACACACACACACACACACACTCACTCAGAGAGAGAGAGAGAGAGACAGAGAGAGAGAGAGAGAGAGAGAGAGAGAGAGAGAGAGAGAGAGAGAGAGAAGAGAGAGAGAGAGAGAGAGCGTCTAATATCACTAAAAGTGAACAGACGTAAAATTGAAGTCAACAACAACAACAACAGAGAGAGAGAGATTCGAATTGAAATTGAAATTGAAATTAAAATTGGAAACGAAGTTTGGTCAGTATGGGCCATATCCCCTTCTGAATGGGGGTACAGATAAACATCACAACACAAGTAGCACAAAAACATAATCATCACAAAATATTACATAAAAGGATTTTACAAACATCACGTCCTATTCCCTATAAAGAAACTATAGATGATCTAGTATGGGTCATTCCTAACACTCTCAGAACGTCTTATGAAAACTTTATACAGGTATATGCACAAATTCTTGATGAAATGCTCATTTTGACTTGTCATAAGCAAAACTGCTCGAAATAGACATGGATTCGAATAAAATTTAGACGGAATGTATCTTTGCCTGAGATCAAAAATAGCTGGACAGCAGAGCAAAATATGAACTTCGTCTTCGTTATCACTTTTACACAATGGACATATCAAATTGTTATCTTTATTCTTTTTATAACGGTTAGAATGTAGTGCCATATCTGTAATGCCAAATCTAAGCATCGTTAAATAACGCTTCACATGTCTACCAATATCCAGTGACAAATAGAGTTCACACTTTGTAGAAGTTTTAAATGATCTATATAATGAAAATCTTTCACTTTGGTGGACGTGACTATCCCAGCTTTGCCATCTACAATCAATAAGTCTTTGACGAAATTCACGTAAAAAGCCCTTAACATCCTGTACACCTTGATTCAACCATACAAATCCAAACCCATTCAGACACAATACTTCACGAATATTAGCCACCAAAGTGTGTTTTCCATTTTGATCAAGATTTAACAACATTTTATACGCTTGAAGTGGCAGTCTATTTGTATCCATTGGTAGTATTTTAAGCCAATAACTAACACAGCGTACTTGAACAGTAATCCAAATAGGGTATCGACCAGTTTCACCATAAACAAGATCATTCGAAGTTTTTCCAGTTATACCCAAAACCCTTTTAAGTGCATGCAAATGAACACTCTCCATACAAAAAGCAGCTTTATCTAGTCCCCATGCTTCAACACCATATAATGTAATAGGTACAACCTGTGTGTCAAAAATCTTCCGAAGGACTTGCAAAGAATTATTATTTATCACATGCATTTTCCTTAAAATAAATAATAAAGCATGTTTTGCTCTGCTGGCAAGATCTTCACAAGCTGCAGTAAAACTAAGCCTTGTAGAAAATGTTATAATAAAATACTTGGAACAGTTTACAATAGTCATTTCCTCCGCATGAGTCAAGTCAAGTCAAAAACACTTTAATCATCCCATGAAGGGCAATTACAATACTGACAGGCACATTGATACATAGAATTGTCTCGAAAGACACAAGAAAATACATTTCAAATTGGTATGAACAGTCCAAGATAGTTTCAAAAACAAAACAAAACATAACAAACAAAAACCAAACAAACAAAAAATTAATCACACACACAAACACACGTGCACGGGGCGTATGCGCACACACACACACACACACACACACACACACACACACACACACACACACACACACACAACACACATACACACACACCAATGTAGGAATGCAATGTTGTAAGAATCAGCTGCTGTGTTGGTAGGCACAGTGACATCAAGGAATGCTGGGCGAAATTCTCGTGCATAACACAAGACAGGAGGCTGTGTGTTGTCTGGTGACAGGGGTGTGTCAGTGTGTGAGACAGCGCTGGTTGCTGGAGGAGTAGGCATAAACAATAAATGGCCAGAGCTCGCATCATTTGAAACTTCACATGAAGTGTCATCCAACTCTGGTTTCCTAGCTGCCTGTCTCTCCTCCCCCAGGCGTCGCTTGTCTCTCTGCAGCTGACCTGGCGGCTTTCTGCCATAGCACAGGGAGGCAGACTGCTGCTGCGCTTCCTGACACGCCATGCTGTCAACTTCAGAGCTAGTTCTCAGTCGTAGTACGACAGTCATAGTGTCGCCTTCTCCTGTGACTTTCCAGGAGATCAGGTGACTCCCCTCTAGCAGAGCACTCGTGGTCTTCTTCAGCGCTGTTGGAAGTCCGACAACGGGCATGGTGCTGCAGACATTGGTGTTTTACTGCAATGTGATGCAGAGCACAATTTTTGCTTGACTATCGAGAGAGAGAGAGAGAGAGAGAGAGAGAGAGAGAGAGAGAGAGAGAGAGAGAGAGAGAAGAGAGAGGGGAGAGAGAGAGAGACTCTGAATATTTTGTAAAGTACTTTGGCCTTAGGCCAGTGTGTGCGTGTGTGAGTGTGTGTATGCGTGTGTGAGTGTGTGTGTGTGTGAGTGTGTATGCGTGTGTGAGTGTGTGTGTGTGTGTGTGTGTGTGTGCGTGTGTGTGTGTGTGTTTGTGTGTGTGAGTGTGTATGCGTGTGTGAGTGTGTGTGTGGGTGTGGGTGTGGGTGTGACTTACAGTCCTTTTCAGCAGGGGGGTGGCCCACAACTCCAGTGAGGGAGGAGGCGAACAGAGCATCAGGCACGGGCCGGAAGTCCACAATCAGGTAGCAGCGGAAGAGAGTCTCGCTGTGGAGGTGGTGGAGGGGGTACAGGGTCAGAATGCTCTGGTGCAGCTGGCCTGCACACACACACACACATACACACACACACACACACACACATACACACACATACACACACACACAGACACACACACACACATTCACCTTTGCTGGGTGGAGGAGGAGAGGAGGGAGGTCATTGAAGGCAATATTGTCAGTAATGACGAATGCCTAGTATTTTCTAACGTTTTATTCCTGTACCTTTTTTATATCTAAAGTATAAACGTGAAAAAATGGATGAAACAGTAAGTGAAGTAATTTGTTTGTCCTGACGTTTTATGCTTTTCTTTTTTTAATTCTTAAAACATTTTTATTTAAATGTGTGTGTGGACGTGAGCGCGCACAGGTGTGCATGAGTATGTGTGTGCGTGTATATGTATATGTGGTAATTTGTATTTTCAATGTATTTCCTTAACGATTTTTTCCTTTTTTTTTCTTTTTTACTGGTTTAATTTAATGGTAAATGATGCAATAATGTAGTGACTTAGTATAATCATTACGAAATTTGTTCTTAGATAGATGGCTTGATGAAAAAAAGCAAATGCATTGCTTATTCAATGTACCATCTGGAAATAAAATTTTGACTTGACTTGACTTGACTTGACAGACACACACACATACACAGACACACACACAGACACACACACACAGAGACACACACACATACACACACACACAGACACACACACAACACACACACACACACATACACACACACACACACAACACACACATACACACACACACACACACAGTCACTGCGAGCTGCCAGGGAAAGATGCTCACGCTCCATAAGCGAAAGAAGAAGACGATGACGAAGAAGAAGAATGGGAACATACACACAACACAGGCAGGCAGAAACAAAGAAGAAAGACTGGACCACGGACACGAAAGAGAAGCATACAGAGGACACAGACAAACAGACAGACAGACAGACAGACAGGCAGCGGAAATACACAAACGGACAACTGTTCAAAAAAAACAAAGAGTAGACAAGAGACTGGAAGAGACAGTGCACCCCAACACAGACCGAACACAAACACGAATCATTCGTTTTTCTTTTCTCTCCATGCCTCTTCAATGTGCCATCTGCAACTACAAGTTTGACAGGGACTCTTTCCTTGGCCTTCGTCCAACAAACAGCTCAGCCTCTGTGATGCAGACAGCTGTGCTATGTAGGTCCTGGCTGCAAGTCAGGAGAAAGAGGAGGAGGAAGAAGAGGAACACGAAGAAGAAGAAGAAGAAGAAGAAGAAGAAGAAGAAGAAAAGAAAGAAGAAGAAGAAGAAGAAGAAGGAAGAGGAGGAGATGAAGGAGGAGGAGGAGAGAATAGAAGAAGGGGAGAAGAAGAGAGAAGAGAGGAGGAAGAAAAAGAAGAAGAAGAAGAAGAAAAGAAGAAGAAGAAGAAGAAGAAAAGAAGAAGAAGAAGAAGAAGAAGAAGAAGAAGAAAGAAAAGAAAGGAGAAGGAGGAGGAGAGAGGAGGAGGAGAGGAGAAGGAGGAGGAATAGAAGAAGAGAAGAGAGAGGAGAGAAGGAAGAAAAAGAAGAAGAAGAAAAAAAGAAGAAGAAGAAAAAGAAGAAGAAGAAGAAAAGAAGAAGAAGAAGAAGAAGAAGAAGAAAGAAGAAGAAGAAGAAGAAGAAGAAAGAAGAAGAAGAACAAGAAGAAAAAGAAGAGAAAAAAAGAAAAGAAAAAGAAAGAAAAGAGTAGAAGAAGAAGAAGAAGAAAGAAGAAAAGAAGAAGAAGAAGAAAAGAAAGAAGAAGAAAGAAGAAGAAGAAGAAGAAGAAGAAGAAGAAGAAGAGAAGAAAAGAAATAGAAATAGAAAGAGTAAAGAAAAGAAAGAAGAGGAGAAGAAAGAAGAAGAAAAGAAGAAGAAGAAGAAGAAGAGAAAGAAGAAAGAGAAAGAAGAAAGAAGAAGAAGAAGAAGAAGAAAGGAAGAAGAAGAAGAAAGAGAAGAAAAAGAAGAAGAAGAAGAAGAAGAAGAAGAAGAAGAAGAAGAAAAAGAAGAAAGAAGAAGAAGAAGAAAGAAGAAGAAAAGAAGAAAAGAAGAAGAAGAAGAAGAAGAAGAAGAAAAGAAAAGAAGAAGAAGAAGAAAAAAGAGAAGAAAAGGAAAAGAAGAAGAAGAAGAAGAAGAAGAAAGAAGAAAGAAAGAAGAAGAAGAAGAAGAAGAAGAAGAAGAAAAAGAAGAAAGAAGAAGAGAAGAAGAAAGAAGAAGAAGAAGAAGAAGAAGAAGAAATAGAAAGAGTAGAAGAAGAGGAAGAGGAAGGGGAGGAAGAAGAAGAAGAAAAAGAAGAAGAAGAAGAAGAAGAAGAAGAAGAAGAGGAATACAAGAAAAAGGAAAAGAAGAAGAAGAAGAAGAAGAAGAATACAAGAAAAAGGAAAAGAAGAAGAAGAAGAAGAAGAAGAAGAAGAAGAAGTTACAAGAAATGGGGAAAACAGAGCAGACAGAAAGAGAAAGAGACAGAGACAGAGAGAGAGGGAGAGGAAGGGGGGGGGGGGGGGGGGCTGGTGGAGAGGGAGGGAGGGAGGGAGGAGGGAGGGACTACGGGGCTGGCACCTTTACAGCCGGTGGCACCACCGTGTCTTTGAACAGTGACAACTTGGCACCGCTGATTTTGGTGAAGCCAGACACCGACCTCGGGATTGGACTCCCACTGCCAGAAAATGGACTGTCACACACACACACACACACACACACACACGCGCGCGCGCGCGCGCACACACACAAACACACGCACGCACACACACACACACACACACACACACACAACACACACACACGCACGCACACACACGCACGCACACACACACGCACTCACACACACACACGCACACACGAACGCACGCACGCACGCACACACACACACACACACACACGCACACACGAACGCACGCACGCACGCACGCACTACGCACTCACGCGCGCGCACACACGCACACATCTGCAGGAAGCAAATACACCTAAATCGTGCACGGAATATGTGGTCAAGTGTACGTGCAGCCTATTGCTGTATCGTACAAAAGGCTGCTTTTGACCACGGTATTGATATGACACAGTGGACACTGCAGTTTGTACAGTAGTATAGCATACTTCGTGTTATTAAGCACGTATAATGATAATAATGATGATAATAATAATAATGATAATAATAATAATATAATAATAATAATAATAATAATAATAATAATAATAATAATAATAATAAGACATGCAATGTATATAATAATAATAATAATAATAAATGGAATTTATATAGCGCTATATCTTGCAGAGACAAATCAAAGCGCTTGCACTCAACTCATTCTTACACAGTCATACAACCAGTGGCAAGCAATAGTTCCATCAAGTCCAAATGTGCACACACGCGCACACACACACACACACACACACACACACACACACACACACACACACACACACACACACACACACACACACACACAGGTCACACACCCTGGCAGGGCAATAGAATCTTGGTTGTTGAAGGCAGGGGAAAAAAAACTATGAGATGAGGCAGGAGAGGAAAATGTTAGGTTTGAAATAAATATGTCTTGAGACTGGATTTAAAAGTGTCATAAGAAGGCTTTTGGCGGAGAGAGAGAGGGAGATCATTCCACATCAATGGACCAGGTATAAAGGTATAAAGGTAAAAAAGGAAGGTAAAGGAGTCCCATAACCTATAAGGTCGCAGGGGAGCGAGGCATCAGAGACCTCACTTCTCTAGGGCCAGCATATTGAGGGCGGCGCCCATCTCCTCTCCCTCGCTGCTTTACCTTCCCTGACCCTAAAGAGGGTAGGTACCCATTTACAGCTGGGTGAACTGGGGGAACTGTACTGAAGCCAAGGCGCGCAAACGGTCACCCATCCAACTGGTAACCACGCTCGACGCTGCTTAACTTGGCTGGGGGAAAGCGAGTGCTCCGACCACTGAGCTATTCCGTCCCCTATAGCGCTATATCTTGCAAAAACAAATCAAAGCGTTTTCGTTCATCCCACTCATTCACATGTTGTCAGCCAGTTACAATTAATAGTTTTTTTACAAATTTAAATGTATACACACACACGCACGCACACACATAAAGGTTGTACACTCCAGCAGGGTGATGGGGTATGAGCTGTTGAGGGCAGGACAAAAATGAAATGGAACAAGAGGGGAGAATCTTAGGTTCGAAATAAATGTGTCTTGAGGCTGGATTTGAAAGTGTCATAACTAGGCTTTTGGCGAATGGAGAGAGGGAGGTCATTCCAGATCAATGGACCAGAAATAGAGAAAGAGCGACGACCAACGGTGGACTGGTTGAATCTAGGTATAGAGCTACTCTGACATCATAATTTATTAGATCACACCAAATATGTGAGTGTGTGTGTTTGTGTGTGTGTGTGTGTGTGTGTGTGTGTGTGTGTGTGTGTGTGTGTGTGTGTGTGCGCGTGTGTGTGGTTTTCTTTTTCCAAAGATTTTCCTTATAAACCAACACTTCCTGTTCATTCCAAACACTCTGTTTTACAACTTCTTCTTCGTCATCAGAATCAAAATATGTGAACCGGTGTATTGATATCGAAGTGCACGCGAAGATGCTCTCCATCTGTACGTTGTGCACTAGACAGTCTGGAGCAGTCCTCGGGCAGACAACAGAGAGCCTTTGACAGCACCGACATACTTATCCACGCTACAGTCTCCACCAGAAATGTCAGGAAGCACAGCGTCCTCGCTAGTCGTCCATGCAGACACCACTGAGAATGAAGAACAGCAAGTCCAGTGCACATAGCCAGCAGTAAGACGAGTCTGCAGAGTGCGTGAGTGTCACAAAACGAGATGCTTTGTACTGGAAAATGAGAGAGAGAGACAGAGAGAGAGAGAGAGAGAGAGAGAGAGAGAGAGCGAGAGAGAGAGAGAGACAGTGACAGAGAGCGAGAGACAGAGACAGAGAGCGAGAGACAGAGACAGAGAGCGAGAGAGAGACAGAGACAGAGAGAGAGCGAGACAGAGACAGAGAGAGAGACAGAGACAGAGAGCGAGAGAGAGACAGAGACAGAGTCAGTCGATTTTTTTAAACAGGGTAATTGCATAACCACTGTGGGTTTTTCTTTTACAACCAGCCCAGAGAGAGAGAGAGAGAGAGAGAGAGAGAGAGAGAGAGAGAGAAGAGAGAGA
The DNA here is from genome assembly GCA_028751875.1 of Rapana venosa. NCBI lineage: Eukaryota > Metazoa > Mollusca > Gastropoda > Neogastropoda > Muricidae > Rapana > Rapana venosa. The sequence goes on along the minus strand of CM054154.1, from coordinate 520,432 downwards.
GAGAGAGAGAGAGAGAGAGAGACAGAGACAGAGACAGAGACAGAGAAATTCTTTTATTTATGACAAATTCTTTTATTTCGAGGATACTGAATAAGCACCCATGTGCTTTTTTACACCCAGTCCCCGCCCTTAGGGATATATATGATAATAAAATACAATAAAGGCCATAGCAATACTACACTCACACAGTATACGGGAATAAATATCTACACAAAAATCCCCACAAAAATCACCAGAGAGAGAGAGAGAGAGAGAGAGAGAGAGAGAGAGAGAGGGGAGAGAGAGAGAGAGAGAGAGAGAGAGAGAGAGAATGAAAGAGAGAGAGAGAGAGAGAGAGAGAGAAGAGAGAGAGAGAGTAACAACAAGTAAGAAAGAAAGCAAAACAGAAAACACAGAAACAACCGAGAAAATAACAAAGAAACCAAGAGCAAAACAAAAGCGGCAACAGCAACAAGGGGAGAGGGGACAACCAAATAGTCTCCCCCTAAAAAAACACCCCAACCCAAACCAAAACAGAACCAAACAAAGCAAAACCTCCATAATATAAAGGAGAACAAACCACGTAAATAGTTTCATTTTGGCTAACAGAAAGAAACGTCAAAAGTTCTTTGTGCTGTTATGAGAAGCAACAGCAAAAGTAAACTACACAAAAAATATTGCATAAGCAATTTGCATCCCCATGCACACGTACACGTACACACACACACACACACACACACACACACACACACACGTGCACACACACGCGCGTGCGCACGCACTCACACCATGCATCAATGCCAATCATCAAATCTTTATGAATATCCTGTATAGTCATAAAAAGGACATCTGCACTTTGGAATTAGCTATACATAATTGGTACGCTCAAACAAGATATCAAAATAAAACATTCACTAAATCTCAAAGACAGTCAACTTACGCAATAAAACTGAAATATTAAATCTGAATAAAGCATTCAACAGGATAGTAATTGTAAACACGACAATTAAATGTATGACTTAACAATAAAAGGAGAGGACGAGAAAGAGAGAGAGAGAGAGAGAGAGAGAGAGAGAGAGAGAGAGAGAGAGAGAGAGAGAGAGAGAGAGAGAGAGAGAATGAATGAATGAATGAATGAATGAATGAATCTTTATTTTTCAAGGGTAACAGAACAAGCATGTGCATACTTTTTTTCATCCGGCCCTTGCCCTGATTAGGGACTATCAACAAAACAGGTAAAAATCCTAAGAGAGAGAGAGAGAGAGAGAGAGAGAGAGAGAGAGAGAGAGAGAGAGAGAGAGAGAGAAGAGAGACAGACAGACAGAGAGACAGAGACAGTGACAGAGAGAGAGAGAGAGAGAGAGAGAGAGAGAGAGAGAGAGAGAGAGAGGGAGAGCACAGTACATTTTGAATCCATATGATATTGCATATAGTTTTCAATTCATCAACACTATCATCATTAGCACTCACTGTGATTTAACATTGTACATGTTAAGATCGTCCTAGAGTAATAATAAAGAAGTAGGATAGTGGAAAAATCATTTCTAGAAGTCATTTTTCAACAACACAATAGCGATATACAAGTAAAACATTCACACTTATACAGAGAGAGAGAGATAGAGAGACAATGACAATGACAATGACAATGACAAATTCTTTTATTTCGAGGATAATGAATAAGCACTCATGTGCTTTTTTACATCCAGTCCCCGCCCATAGGGATACATCTTAATAATAACCCAACACTTATACAGTCTCACAGTAGAAACATGGGGAAATAACCCTTTCCAAACAGCCCCCCCCCCCCCCAACAACTCCCCCCCCCCCCCCCCGAAAGCAAACTAATAAAAGAAAACCCTAAAAACATCCCCCATCACCCCACCCCCACCCCCACCCCCCAAAAAAAACCAACAACCAGCCCACAACCAAAACAAACAAACAAAAGAGAAAGAAAACCAAACCAACAAAAGAAGAAAAAAAGAGAAAAAGAAACAACAACTACAAAACCAAGAAGAATAACAACCAAACTTAATAAGTCATAAAGATAAACATCTACACATTATCAAATGGTACATATACTTGTTACACATAACAATAAGATATTGAAATAGGGCACTCGTTAAGACTTAAATGCAGAGGACAAGTCCAATAAGTATTGAAAATATAAAATATGAATCCTTCATCAGGATACACCATAACTATAAGCAAAACGATAAAAGGTGAGAGAGAGAGAGAGAGAGAGAGAGAGAGAGAGAGAGAGAGAGAGAGAGAGAGAGAGACAGAGACAGAGACAGAGTGTGTGTGTGTGTATTTCAAAGATAACATCCAATTTATAATTCCCAAAACAGTACACGATCACGAGAGAGAGAGAGAGAGAGAGGAGAGAGAGAGAGAGAGAGAGAGAGAGAGGCGAGGGGGAGAGAGAGGGGGATAATTTGGTATAATGTAAGGGAGGATATATGTACTTTGTTTCCAACATATCAATTGTGGATTTTTATTTTTGATGCATCAAGTGGATGAAAAAATGACTTTTGAAGATTGTTAATGATTGGTGTTGTTTAAATGAATCAGGAAGGGAGTTCCACAGCACAGGGCCTGAGTAAAGTAAGCTAGATTTGAACAAATCTATTCTTGGTATTGGGACACTCGGCTTTTCAGTATTTCTGGAATGATTCATTGGGAACTTGTCTTTTAAGGATGAGGGAAAAGTTCCTGTCATTATCTTAAACATCATGATGCCTTTGTTAAATCTTAGTCTTTGGTGTAGGGGAAGAATATTTAACTGAGTACAATCCACTTCTAGTAAGGTAGTCTTCTTCAGAAGAACCAGTTTAAGAGCACGTTTATACAGACTTAATAATGGTTTCATAGTGTTTGCACTAGCATAATCCCACAGGGTTGAAGCATAATCTATTGAAGATTGTATATAAGCTATAAGAGGAGAGAGAGAGAGAGAGAGAGAGAGAGAGAGAGAGAGAGAGAGAGAGAGACAGACAGGACACAGAGAGACACAGAGAGACAGAGAGAGAGACACAGAGCGATACAGAGAGAGTGGGGGGGGGGGGGGGGGGGGGGGGGGTAACTAACACTAGGTTTAGTTCTGGGATCTGCAGGGTCCACTACTCCGTAGATCTGCCTACAGGTGAAGACGAGTTGCTCCCCTTCCGACACATTCCTCATTTTCTTGTCAGGTTTGAGGGTCAGCGTGGCTGCCTGTGTTCCATCTGCACACACACACACACACACACACACACACACACCACAAACACACACACACACACACACACACACACACACACACACACACGTTATACATTTCAGCAGGGTGATGGAATTTTGGCTGTTGAAGGCAGGGACAGATACGAGATGAAACAGGAGGGGGAAAATCTTAGGTTTGAAATAGGTATGTTTTGAGGCTGGATTTAAAGCTGTCGTAAGTAGGCTTTTCACGAAGGGAGAGAGGGAGGTCATTCCAGATTGTTGGACCAGAAGTAGAGAAAGAGCGACGGCCAACGGTAGATTGGTTGAATCTAGGTATTTGTAAGCCCAAGGTATCTGCAGCAGAGCGGAAGGAACGAGAAGGAGTGTACAGGTGAAGACATTCACAGAGATAGGAGGGTGCAGTTTTGTATAGGCATTTGTAACAGAGGGTACTGATCTTATAGTTTACTCTCCGTGGCACAGGCAACCAATGGAGAGATTGCAGGAGAGAAATAATATGCTCAGATTTTTTTTCTTTTTGAGGTTTTATCGAGCTGCAGAGTTTTGTATGCGTATAATGGTCAACCCGGGACGGGTACCACGTTGTGGGAAAACCACATCAACAACACATAAAATGAGATAACACCCAAACCAGATTCCTTCAAACAACCGTGTTCTTTGTAACCAACGATAACAATGTCACTCATCAGACGGGGGAAAAACACGATTCTTTCAGGAAATCAAAATTCGTCCTAACCTGAAAGAAGTTCTCCCTCTTCTTCTTCTTCTTCTTCTTCTTCTTCTTCTTCCTTCTTTGTCATGTTTCTCCCAAGGGAGGTTTGACATTGATGATCCTTCTCCATCTCTCTCTGTTTTGAGCTTCCTCCTTATTTATGCCCCTTTCTCTAAGATCATCTGCAATACAGGCAGCCCAGGTTTTGCTAGGTCTTCCCTTTGGTCTCTTTCCATCCATTACGAAGTTCATTGCTTTTTTATGATGTGGTAATCTGCTTTTTGTTGAACGTGCCCAAACCAGCGCAGTCTATTGGTACTAGCTACAGACTTCAGATCATCAACTTTGCACATCCTCCATAGTTCTTCATTCGTGATCCTGCCTTCCCATTTGATCTTTGTCATCTGTGTGTCAAAAACCGAAGAGAAGCGACAGTGCTCACCAGGCTACACACGGGTCATTGTCATATCACCCACGTTCATTTACTTCAAGGAGAGGGAACCCCATGGGGTGTGACTTGTGGTGTGCGGGTAACCATCAAGCATCTGCTTCCAGAGTGTCCAGATGTCCAGGATATCAGGCACAAGCATGTAACTGCAGACTGCCTGAAGATCCTCTTGGTGAGACACCGCTGTGAGCCTGTCAGACAGGGAGGAGGTGCAGCAGACACCGCTGTGAGCCTGTCAGACAGGGAGGAGGTGCAGCAGACACCGCTGTGAACCTGTCAGACAGGGAGGAGGTGCAACAGACACCGCTGTGAACCTGTCAGACAGGGAGGAGGTGCAGCAGACACCGCTGTGAACCTGTCAGACAGGGAGGAGGTGCAGCAGACACCGCTGTGAACCTGTCAGACAGGGAGGCGGCTGACTGGAAGTAAGGAATGGCGGACACAGATCCTTGTTGAAAAAGAAGCTGTCTTGAGGCTGGGGTTGAAAGCCTCAAATGAACGATGCCTTTTCTAGCCCCCCGGCCCCCCCCCCCCCCCCCCCCACCCCCCCCCCCCCGTCGTTAACATCAGTGCCGACTCAACTCCACCCCCCCCCCCCACCCCCCCACTTCCTGAGAAAGTCCTTCGGATGAGACTATAAACCGAGGTCCCGTGTGCCAACGCGCGCAGAAAACTTTGAGCACATGTTAAACCCTGCTCCGCCTTTGAGGAAGAGTAGATCATTGTGTGTCAGTGGGAACGGACAAAACAGTTACAAAACAGCATGCACAGGGGTCTGACTGTAAAAAAACAAACACGCGAGTGCTTATCCTAATATCCGCGAAAAAAACAAAGAATAAAACAATAATGAGATCCATTCAGTCTAGTTTTTCTCTATCGCCTATGTCGTCGGTAGGAGCTCCACGCAATGCCACCACCAGGGTTCGCCATCTCTCTCTGTCTCTGCTGAGTTCTACGATCTCCTGTAGCCCTCCTCCCAGACCACTGACCTCAGTGATGTTGGCAATGTAGGATGCTGTTAGTGGTCTGCCACGTTTCCTTCTGCCCTCAATCTTACCTTGGAGAACTGTCGTCATCAGATGTGTCTGTGTTTCTGTGTGTTAAAGGTAAAAAGGTAAAGGAGTCCCATAACATATAAGGTCGTAGGGGAGCGAGGCGTCAGAGACCTCACTTCTCTAGGGCCAGCATATTGAGGGCGGCGCCCACCTCCTCTCCCTCG
>CM054154.1:489852-507352 GCA_028751875.1 Rapana venosa | reverse complement strand
ACACACACTCACACATACACACACACACGCTCACACACACAGAGTCACACACACGCTCACACACACTCACACACACGCTCACAAAACACACACACACTCACACTCACGCACCACACCACACACCACACACGCGCGCGCTTTCACACACACCACACACACTCACACACAACGCTCACACACACACACACACACGCTCACACACACGCTCTCACACACACACACACACACTTTCACATACACACACACACACATACACACACACAACCACGCTCACACACACCACACACACACACACACACACACACACACACACACACGCGCGCGCGCGCGCGCGCGCGTGTGTGCGTGTGTCGATTTTTTTCCTCTTTTTTTATTGGTTTAATTTAATGGTAAATGATGCAATAATGTATTGTCTTAGTATAATCATTACGAAATTTGTTCTTAGATAGATGGCTTGATGAAAAAAAGCAAATGCATTGCTTATTCAATGTACCATCTGGAAATAAAGTTTTGACTTGACTTGACTTGACACGCACAACACACACACACACATACACATACACACACACACACACATACACATACACACACACACACACACACACACACACACACACACAGGGGGGGGGGGGAGAGGGGGCGGGACGGATAGCCTAGTGGTCAGAACATTGCGTTCGCAATCTGACGACCCAGGTTGATTTCCGTTCAAGGGATAATTTCCTCTGGAGTTAACATCAGTGCAGACTCCACTCTCCCCAAAAGTCCTTCGGATCAGACTATAAACCGAGGCCCCGTGTGCGAACGCACACAGAACATCTTGCGCACACATTAAATCCTGTTTCACTTTTCGTGAGAGAAGGCCATTGTGTTCGATGGGAATATGTGACAGAATTCACAAATTCGCATATACACGGAGACTGGATGTAAAAAAGCACTTAAGTGCTTATTCCACTATCCTCGATACAAAAGAATAAAATAAATCTAAAAAAATAAAAACCACACACACTCACACCCTTCTCTTCTTTTACTTTCTTGTTTTTCTGCTGGGGGAAGATTAACAAAACATAAAGTTTCCTATAATTATTGTAACATGAACACCTAATCCTCCTCCATGGCATAAAGAGCACAGACAGCGCGTAAAGAAAACACACTGACAGACAGACAAACCAACCAACCAAGGCAGACACAGACAGACAGACAGACAGACAGACGTGAAGTAAGACAGACAGGCAGACACACAGAGAAACCAAGGCACAGAGGGAAAGAGCATAGACAGCACATGAAGAAAGCAGAAACTGGCAGACAGACAGACCGAGACAGATGCAGACCCAGACACAGACCCACACACAGAACACAGAGAGAGAGAGCGAGAGAGAGAGAGAGAGAGAGAGAGAGAGAGAGAGAGAGAGAGAGAGAGAGAGAGAGAGAGAGAGAGAGAGAGAGAGAAATGACAAATTCTTTTATTTCGAGGATAATGAATAAGCACTCATGTGCTTTTTTACATCCAGTCCCCGCCAGTAGGGATACATCTTAACACTTATACACTCTCACATTAGAAACAAGGGGAAATACCCTTTTCAAAACAGCCCCCCCCCACAACCCCCCCCCCCCCCCCCAAAAAAAAAACACCTTAACCCCCCCCCCCCCCCCATCCCTCCCCCCAAAAACCCCGAACCAAAACAAACAAACAAACAAGGAGAAAGAAAAACCAAATCTACAAAAGAAGGAAAAGGAAAAAAAAAGAGAAAACAAACAGCAACAACAAAACCAAGAAAAATAACAACAACCAAACTTAATAAGTCATAAAGATAAACATCCACACATTGTCAAACGGTACATATACTTGTTACATATAACAATAAGATATTGAAATAGGACACTCATTAAAACTTAAGTACAGCGGACAAGCCCAATAAAGTATTGAAAATATAAAATAGGAATCCTTCGTCAGGATACACTATATAAGCAAAACGATAAAAGATGATATATACAGAGACAGAGAGACAGAAGTGTGTGTGTGTATTTCAGATGATATCCAATATATAATTCCCAAAACAGTATACGATCACCATCAACACTCATTTTTGATTATACTCGTTCAAATTATATGTCATGATAATGAAATAAACCCGATACCCATACATTCACATAATAAAAACAAGAAACAAAACAAAAGAACAAATCTAAACCTATACAGTCATTGACAGAGAGAATGTGTGTGCGTGTGGTGGTGTGTGTGTGTGTGTGTGTGTGTGTGCGTGTGTATGTATGTATGTGTGTGTGTGTGTGTGTGTGGTGTGTGTGTGTGTGTGTGTGTGTGTGTGTATGTATGTATGTGTGTGTGTGTGTGTGTGTGTGTTTTTAGGGATAATACTAATTATATAATACTCACATAGCACACGATAACATCAACACTTTTTTAAAATATACTTATACAAATTGAATATTATAATGATAAAGTAAGTGCAATACCCATATACTCACACAATAAAGAGGGGAGAAAACCCCAATAAAGTCATAAAAAGAACATCTACACATTGTAAGTAAGAGAGACTTTTTTTTTTTACCAGAATAAGGAATAAGTACTTATGTGCTTTTTTACATCCAGTCCCCGACCGTAGGGTCACATATTAATAATGAACCCAATACTCATTCTTTCAAACAGTAGAAGCAAAGGGGGAAAAACTTTTTTTAAAGAGAAAAAAACACACACACACACAAAAACCCAGACAGACAAAAACAACAACAAAACAAAAAACAAAAGAAAAAAAAACCAACAAAAACAAACAAACCAACCCAACAACAAAACCCCACCTCCCAACAAACAAACAAACAAACAAACAAACAAAGAAGAAACAAGAAAAAAGCAGCAACAAACAAACAAAAGAGAAAAAAGAAGAAAGAAAAAAAGAAAAGAAAAACCCCACTCACACACACAAACCCAACATCGCCCCCCCCCCCCCATAACACACAAATAATAATAATAATAATAATATATGAAATTTACATACACCAAAAACAAAAACGAACAAACAAAAAAAAGCAAAACAAATCAACTAGAGAGAGAGAGAGAGAGAGAGAGAGAGAGAGAGAATGCGAGTGCGAAAGTTTTATTCATTATAGGCCTTGGCCCCTCATGTATGGGGTGTGTGTATATAATTAACATTCCAAAACTTGTTGCATAGGAAACATTTATGAACAGAAGAATAATACCTCAAGTACAGACAGTATTTCTAATTTTAAAAGCTTTATACAAATGTACTGCTAGTCGCTTATTAATGCGTTCGTTAGTAAATGACATAAGTATACAAAGTCTAAACATGGAAGGACAGCTCATACATTTTTGTAGTATCAACTGAGTTCTAAGATCATTTAATAAGAGAGAGAGAGAGAGAGAGAGAAGAGAGAGAGAGAGAGAGAGAGACGAGAGAGAGAGAGAGACAAATTATTTTATTCCGAAGATAGTGAATAAGTACTCATGTGAATTTTACATTCAGTCCCCCGCCCGAAGGGATACATCTTAATTATAACCCAATTCTTACACTCTCACACAGTAGAAACAAAGGGAAATAACCATTTTCAAAACAAAGAACCAACAAAAAACCAACAAATAAAATAAAACCCCTAAAAACCACCCCCCCCCCCCCCCCCAAAAAAAAAAAAAAAAGACCCAAAACAAACAAACAAAAGAAAAAGAAAAAAAGAAAGAAAAGAAAAACAAACAACAACAACAAAACCAAGAAAAAACAACAACCAAACTTATAAAGTCATAAAAACAAACATCTATACATTGTAAAATGGTACACATAGTTGTTACACATAACAAAAAGATATTGAAATAGGGCATTCATTAAAATTTAAGTACAGACGACAAGCCCAATAAAATATTGAAAATATAAAGTATGAATCCTTCATCAGGATACACAACAACTATAAGCAAAACGATGAGAGAGAGAGAGAGAGAGAGAGAGAGAGAGAGAGAGAGAGAGAGAGAGAGGAGAGAGAGCGAGAGAGAGAGAGAGAGAGAGAGCGTGTGTGTGTGTGTATTTCAGAGATATTAAATATATAATTGTGTGCGAACGCATGCAGAACATCTTGCGCACACGTTAAATCCTGTTCCGCTGTTCGAAAGAGTAGGCCATTGTGTGCCGGTGGGAACAGATGACAAAATTTTAAAAAAGCGCATACACACGCATTTTTAAACAAAAATCTGAGCACTTTGATTTGTTGCTTTACAAGATTCAGTGCTATATAAATTCCATACATTATCATTATTATAATTCTCAAAACAGTACACGATCACCATCAACACTAATATCATTTTTTTACTTGTTCAAATTATATGTCATGATACCCATACACCCACACACTAAAACATAAAGAGAGCGAGAGAGGGAAAGAGAGAGACAGAGAGCAAGATAGAGATTATTTTAAAATTTATTCTTTTATATCGAGGATAATGGAATAAGCACTTAAGTGCTTTTTTACATCCAGTTCCCGTGTGTATGCGGTTTTGCAATTTTCGTCATCTGTTCCCACCGGCACACAATGGCCTACTCTTACGAAAAAAGGAGCAGGATTTTACATGTGCGCAAGATGTTCTGCGTGCGTTCGCACACGGGGCCTCGGTTTATAGTCTCATCTGAAGGACTTTTTGGGAGAGTGGAGTCTGCACTGATGGTAACTCCAGGGGAAAATATCCCCTTGAACGGGAATCGAACCCGGGTCGTCAGATTGCGAGAAAGAGAGAGAGAAAGAGACAGAGAGCAAGAGAGAGAGAGAATGAGAGAGAGAGAGAGGGGAGAGAGAGAGAGAGAGAGAGAGAGAGAAACAGAGAGACAGAGATACAGAGAGCAAGAGAGAGACAGAGAGACAGAGAGCGAGAGAGAGAGACAATGACAAATTATTTTGACAATGGCAAATTCTTTTATTTCGAGGATAATGAATAAGCACACATGTGCTTTTTTACATCCAGTCCCCGCCCGTTAGGGATACATCTTAATAATAATAACCCAATACTTATACAGTCTCGCAATAAAAACAAGGGAAATAACCCTTTTCCAAACAGCTCCCCCCAACAACCCTCCCCCCCCCCCCCCAAGCAAGCAATTAAAAGAAAATCCTAAAAATACCCCACCCCTACCCCCACCCCCCCAAAAAACCCTAACCAAAACAAACAAACAAACAAAAGAGAAGAAAAAACCAAACCAACAAAGATGATAAAAAAGAGAAAAACAGACAAACAACAAGAACAAGAACAACAACAACAACAAAGCCTAGAAAAATAACACAACCAAACTTAATAAGTCATAAAGAGAGAGACAGAGAGAGAGAGAGAGAGAGAGAGAGAGGAGGAGAGAGAGAGAGAGAGAGAGAGAGAGAGAGAGACAGACAGACAGACAGACAGACAGACAGACAGAGATACAGAGAGCAAGAGAGACAGACAGACAGACAGAGACAGAGAGAGAGGGAGAGAGAGAGCAGGGCCACGAACAGTGGGTTGGCCGTCATTGACTGTGCTGTCGGAGGAGGCCACCAGACTGCCGGCCTGGCCTTTGGTCAGACGGAAGGAGTAGCGGCCAGCAGTGGACTGTGTGTCATAGCAGCGCACAGTGACAAACGTTTCCGCGTGGCTGCCCTCTCCAAGGCGTGTCCGTTCAGGAGTCAGCTGAAGTTTAGCCCCGCCCCACTCTGTAGGGAGCACAAAATACAAACTGTATAATAATAATAACAATAATAATGTATGGAATTTATAGAGCGCTGAATCTTGTAAAGCAACAAATCAAAGCGCTCAGATTTCATTTCATACCACTTTAAGTCACGGCAGATTTCTCTCGGTGAAATTCGGGCTGCTCTCACAAGCGCTGCTGCCACCCTTCTTTTTTTTTTTAAGAGAGAGAGAGACAGATAGAGAGAGAGAGACAGAGAGAGAGAGAGGGAGAGACAGAGAGAGAGACAGACAGACAGACAGACACTGAGAGAGAGTTAATTCTTTTATATCGAGGATAATGGAATAAGCACAATATGTGCTTTTTTTTACATCCAGTAACGTGTGTATGCGGTTTTGTAAATTCTGTCATCTTTTCCCACCAGCACACAATGGCCTACTCTTATGAGTGAGAGAGGAGGAGGGAGGGAGAGAGAGAGAGAGAGAGAAGGAGAGAGAGAGAGACAGAGACAGAGACAGAGAGGTAAGGGATAGCTCAATGGTTACAGCATTCGTTTTCTTTAAGCTAAAGTTATTTCAGCTGCATGAGCGTGGTTACCAAGTGAATGGGCGATCATTTGCCAGTCTTGGCTTCAGTACACTCCCCCAGTTCACCCAGCTGTCAGTGAGTACCTGGGCTCTTTAGGGTCCAGGAAGGTTAAGCAGCGAGGGAGAGGAGATGGGCCCCGCCTCAACATGCTGGCCCCTGGAGAAGTGTTTCATTCTTTCAACAGACCACACTTTGAACAGAGTTCAGCTTCTACATCTTTACTCGATGCTATCTCAATCCCAACTGGCAATACTAGTGATGCAACTATTAACATACGTCATACTACCATTAACATACGTAATATAACATACTACTATTAACTTACGTCACATCTCCCTTTCTTCAGGAAAAATAGAAAAGCACAAAATTCAAAACAGTATCATCTAAATCCTTAAACCGTCGGTCCCTTTAAAACACATATATCTTTCCCCTTTAATAATTTTTCCCCGACCCCTTAACCTAAACCACTATTCATTATGTCCATTCCTTTGGTTGCTTATTCTTAATCAAATTACAGTTCAGGGTTCTTTCTTTATGTCGGATAGCACTATTTGCCGTTTTGTTTGTTTTACAACACAGAGGAGGTTCATTTTGCTTCATATCTCAGGAAATCTGGCTTCTTGCTTTCTCTGCCAGACCTTGTTCGGTAAGGGGTAACTGGTTTGGTGGGTTGTTTGGTTGGAGTCTTGGCAAGTTGTTCTGGCTCCTTAGCGGTGACTGTCTCTGACTGGTCGGTGGCTGCAGCTTGGTCTGGAAGGTGGTATTGGAATGGCTGTTCTGAAGTACTGGCATCTGTCTGCTCTGCCCGTGAACTCCTGCTGCCTTCATCCTTCTTTCTCTTCTTTCTCTTGTCGGATCCAGCTTGTCTCCCACCGTTGTGTTCAGGATGCCGCGCTCCTGCTTTCAGTGCCTCTTGTGACGGCTTGCTGTTTGCCTGCTGCGTTTCCGCCATCTTCTGCTGCTGGTTCCTCGGGATGACTTGCTGTTGCTGTTTGAAAATCTGTCTTTCCAGCTCGTCGGTGTTAACTGTACGCGGTAGCTCCATTTCTGGCGTGTCCCGTAGCTGTCGACGGTTCCTTCTGTACTGACGCCCATCCTCTGTACGGATATTGTACGACCTGATGTTTACTTTGCGGTCTACTTTGGCGCTGATCCACTTCTTAGATCCTGGAGGCTGAAACTTCACTATCTGTCCCGGAATCAGTTCAGTCAGTTCCACTGCACTTTTGTTGTAGTAGTGTGCCTGTTTGAGCTTTCGTTTTGCAAGCTCTTTCTCGACTGGTACGACCGCAGGTTTGAGTAGTTTCTTTGAAGTTGGCACCAGAGTTCTTGTTCTTCTACTAAAAAGTCGTGGAGCTGGCGAACTGTTCCCAATCTTTGTAGGGATATTTGGTAATTCCAGTAGAGCCAGGAAAGGATCTTGATGACTGTGTTCCGCCTTCTTCCTGCACATCTTTGCCGCTTTCACAGCGCTTTCAGCTTTCCCGCAAGACTGAGGGTAATGAGGGCAGCTTGTGACATGGTCTAATTCATATGTTGTGCAGAACTTTTCAAACTGGTTGGATGTAAATTGAGTTCCACAGTCTGTTGTCAGTCGTTCTGGGATTCCATGTCTTGCAATGTGTCTCTTCAAACAGGTGATAACTTCCTTAGATTCTCTTGTTTGCAGACGATCAAGCTCGAAGAACTCTGAGTAGTGATCTACCGTAACCAGGTACTCGTGACCGTTGTGTTCAAAAATGTCACAGGCGATGTGTTGCCAGGGTAGTTGAGGGATCTCTGTGCTTATGAGGGGTTCTTTTTGCTGTGCACGTTGGAATGTGCTGCAGGCTTTGCACTGTTTGAAAAAAGTCTTCGATGTCAGAGTTCACCCTGGGCCAGAAGACAACCTCTCGCGCTCTTCTAATGCAGCTCTGGATTCCTGAGTGGCTTGCATGGAGTTTCTCCAGGATATCGGCTCTTTCTGCTTCAGGAACCACCACTCGATGCCTTTTGAAGACAAGACCATTCTGTACAGAAAGTTCTTCTCTGAAAGGGAAATAGTCTTGCAGCTGTTGTGGAAGCTGCTGTTTTTGTTCTGGCCAGCCTTGTAGGATGACAGCTTTGAGATGTCTCATGGTTGCATCTTCTTCGGATGCTTGCTGCAGACTTATGAGTCTCTCTTGGCTGATGGCCAGTTCTTGACATGGATCTGCGTTCTCCAGTTCTGTGTAAAATATTGCTTCTTTGTGTGTGGTTAGCTGTTCTGCTTTCCCACTAACTGCTCTGCTGAGGGTGTCAGCCAGGTACATCTCAGCTCCACGTTTGTACACTACAGTGTACCTGAACTTCTGAGTTCGAAGTAGCATCCGCTGGATTCTCTTTGGTACTGAGAGTAGGCTCTTCTTGTGTATTGTTTCCAGTGGTTTGTGGTCAGTTTCCACCAGGATGTCTCTTCCATAGACATATCTCTCAAACCTTTCCAGGCCGAAGAGTATTGCCAACATCTCCTTCTCTATCTGTGCATAGCTCTTCTCTGTTTCAGTCAGTGCTCTTGATGCGTACTGGACAGGTTGACCATCCTGCATGAGGCATGCTCCTAGCCCATGCTGTGATGCATCACACTCAAGTGTGGTCGTGCACTTTCCCGAAGAGTCAAAGTAGCGAAGTACAGGTGGCCCGGAGAGAATGTTCTTCACTTTGCTCAGAGCTGTTCCATGTACATCCTTATCCCACCTGAAGTGGACGTTCTTCTTCACCAGTTCTCTGAGTGGTGCTGCTGCTTCTGACAGGTTTGGCGCGAACCTCTGAAGGTAGCCAACAACACCAAGAAGTCTTTGTACTGCTGCTTTGTCTTCTGGGACTGGCAGTTGTTGAACTGCATCCAGTTTCTTTGGATCGGCTTTCAAACCTTCTCTTGAAAAGATGTGTCCAAGGTATGAGATTTCTTTTTGCTTCAGCTCTATCTTTTCCTTGTTGAGCTTCATTCCAGTGTCTCGGCATCGTTGTATTAGCAGTTTCAGGTTGGCATCATGGTCTGTTCCTCCTGCTTCATCTGTTGCACCTTGGCCAAAGATAAAGATGTCATCATGGACAGCCACCACACCTGGCAGTCCTGCCAGAGCTGAGTCCATCCTTCTCTGGAATTCCTCTGGGGCTGGTGAAATTCCAAAAGGCATTCTTTTCCATCGGTACTTGCCGAAAGGTGTTTGGAACGTTGTTAGGTAGCTACTTTGCTCGTCTAGTTCAATATGCCAAAACCCGTTTCTAGCATCCAGGTGTGTGAAGTACTTTGCATCTTGAAGCAGTGGCAGTACATCATCAATAGTTGGTATGGGATACTCATTTCTCCTCAGAGCCTTGTTCAGCGGCTTAGGATCAATACAGAGTCTGATATTCCCATTGCTTTTTGTTGCTACGACGAGACTACTGATCCACTCAGTAGGGGTATCTACCTTGGTGACAACGTTCAGTTGTTCTAGTCGTTTCAGTTCCTTCTTCACTTTCTCCTTTACTGCTATTGGCCATTTTCTGCACGGCATCTTCACTGGCGCAATACTGGGATCTGTTTCAAGGTGGAGTTTTCCCTCCAGCTTTCCTTCTCCTTCAAAGACATCTTTGTACGTTTTCAGTATGCCCTCAGTGCTCGTCTCCTGATCCCCCTGGACTTTCTGGTCTGCTGTTATTGTTGCGATGTTATCTTCGTTGATAGTTAGCAGCTGCATGCCCTGACCGGCTTTCAGTCCTAGTACTGGTTTGCAGTCGGTTTCCGTCACCACAAAGTCGACCTTGTATTTCTTTCCTTTCTTCGGGTTCTTCACTCGCAGTGCTTTCTCCCCCACAGATTTCATTTCCGCTCCGTTGAACATCACCAGTCTTTTCTTTGTGTCACTCAGGTCAGAACATCTTACATCTCCAGTAATTTCTCAATACAGGCTCTCAGACATAACGTTTGTTGTTGCTCCTGTGTCAAGAAGAAATCTTACTTGCCTTTCATTGATCAGCATTCTTGCCCGTATATTTCTATCATTTTTCTTTGTTTTGTCATCAATCTTGAGAATCTCATCTTCACTTTCCGTTTCTGTCTCTTCTCCTTCGAACTGTCTTATTCTTGTCTTTTTCTGGAAATGCTTGGGTGTTTTGCAGCACAAAGCGAAGTGGTTATTTGCTCCACAGGCTTTGCATTTCTTTCCAAAAGCTGGACATTTTTCTTTTGCTCTTGGGTGCTTTCCACCGCAATATCTACATTTCATTCCTGTTTCTTGTCCGTTTCCTTTCCAAGAAGATTCTGCTGATTTCTTTTCTCGAAAAGCTTGGATTTCTTGTGCATCATGTGCCTTCCTCCTCGTCATCTGCATGGTTTGGTGCTGACTTGTTTCATATGCTCTGCACATGTCAATGCATCCTGTTAACGTCAGTTGTCGGACTTCTAGGAGTTTTGATCTCAGCATCTCATGACGTACACCAAGCACAATCTGATCTCTCAGCAGTCTATCTTCTAATGGGCCGTAGTTGCAGGTTTTGATCAATCTTCTCAGCTCTGCTACATATTCTTCAATGGACTCACCTGCTGACTGGTATGGTTATCTTCGTTGATAGTTAGCAGCTGCATGCCCTGAACGGCTTTCAGTCCTAGTACTGGTTTGCAGATACCAGATAGTACTGGTTTACTAGCATTACCAGATAGATGAACTTGAATGCTTCAAAAGTCTCGTTTGTAGAGCCCACACAGTATTCTTCGAATTTTTCTAGAACCACGTCTATATTGTTTCTTTCCGCTTCATCTGCGAACAACAAACCTTCATAGATGTCCAAAGCATCAAGGCCAATACATGACAGAAACACTGCTGTCCTGTACGTCGAACCTTCAACCCTTTGATTTGTGACAATTTCATAACTGTCACAAAGTCTCTTGAATTTTCTCCAGTCGTTTTGCAGGTTTCCTCCCTTCACATCGAGTTTAGGGGGTAGAGGAATATTCGCCCCTCGTCGATTTGATCCTCTTTGCTCACGTTCGTCCTCCATAGCTGAATTTCAGTCTTCTTTGTTCTGTGTCCAGATTACAACGTCTGATCCCACTTCTGACACCATGTTTCGTTCTTTCAACAGACCACACTTCTAACAGAGTGCAGCTTCTACATCTTTACTCGATGCTGTCTCAATCGCAACTGGCAATACAAGTGATGCAACTATTAACATACGTATACTAGTGATGCAACTATTAACATACGTCATACTACCATTAACATACGTAATATAACATACTACTATTAACTTACGTCACAAGAAGTGAGGTCTCTGACGCCTCCCTCTCCAAAGAGCGTACAGTTTATGGGAAAGCATTCCCGTTTACGTGTGTAACACGTTTGATGACCCATCTCTCGCTCCATGCTCTAGAAGTAAAGCAAGGTCTACACAGCAACAAGTCACTGGATGGACGCCGCTTTGAACCTGAATTTTCCCCCACCGTTCAGACCTCGAGAGGCGGTCTAGGTGCTAGTGTTTCGAATAAGACGATAAACTGAAGTCTAGTTTGGAAGACGCATTCAGCACACGTAAAAGACACCATAGGCAGTCGGGCATGGGCATAGTTTACCAGACACAAAGCCTTCGGTCATGGGCATAGTTTACCAGACACAAAGCCTTCGGTCATGGGCATAGTTTACCAGACACAAAGCCTTCGGTCATGGGCATAGTTTACCAGACACAAAGCCTTCGGTCATGGGCATAGTTTACCAGACACAAAGCCTTCGGTCATGGGCATAGTTTACCAGACACAACGCCTTCGGTCATGGGCATAGTTTACCAGAAACAACGTCCTTTTCTGAGGGAAGCAGTGCCACAGGCATGGCGGAGAAAGACTGTGACGGAAGAGGGGGTGGCGCTACCAGAGCACCTCGCGGCTCTAGGCAGGGAGAGGCAGGTGAAGGGCGCCGCCCAGGAGAGTCACTGTCCGGTGTGACTCTGCAAGGCGCGGCACTACCATGCCTACAGTACCACACAGTGTCCCCTGCCACACCTGGGGGAGACTGCCATGCAGGGAGGGACTGCTGTGCCTAGCGCTCCTCCCCTCGCTCCCTGACAGACTGAACACAGTGAACAGTGAACAGACTGAACACAGTGAACAGACTGAACACAGTGAACAGTGAACCGACTGAACACAGTGCAGCCGCTGTTGGCCCTGACTTAGGGGGCTGGTCTGACATGTGTACATCCATCCATTACATTACATTACATACATTACATTACATACATTACATACATTACATTACATACATTACATTACATTACATACATTACATTACATACATTACATTACATTACATTACATAACATACATTCATTGCATTACAATACATACATACATACATACATACATACATACACACATCCATCCATCCATTACATTGCATTAAATACATTACATTACATCCATACATTACATACATTCATTGCATTACACTACATACATACATACACACATACATACATACATACACACATACATACATACATACATACACACATACATACATATATACATACATACACACATACATACATCCATACATTACATAAATACATTGCATTATATACATACATTACATTAAATACCTACATTACATACATACATACATACATACATT
The DNA here is from genome assembly GCA_028751875.1 of Rapana venosa. Taxonomy (NCBI): domain Eukaryota; kingdom Metazoa; phylum Mollusca; class Gastropoda; order Neogastropoda; family Muricidae; genus Rapana; species Rapana venosa. The sequence goes on along the minus strand of CM054154.1, from coordinate 494,469 downwards.
ATATTACATTACATACATACCTACATACATACATTACATAACATTACATACATACATACATCCATCCATCCATACACACATACATACACACATACATACATACATACATACATACATACATACATACATACATATATACATACCATACATATATACATACATTATATTACATACATACGTACATACATACATTACATTACATTACGTACATACATATACTGCATTACATAGGGAAACAAATACAGCTGCAGAAAAAAAAAAAAAGGGTGAAAGGGTGGCGCAGCGCTAAGTGGCGACGCGTTCTCCCGCTCTCCCCGGGGAGAGCAGCCCGAATTTCACGGAGAGAAATCTGCCGTGACTTAAAGTGGTATGAAATAAAATCTGAGTGCTTTGATTTGTTGCTTTACAAGATTCAGCGCTATATAAATTCCATACATTATTATTATTATTGTTATTACATTGCATTGCATATATTATTGCATTGCATTGCATTGCATTACATTACACCACATCCATCCATCCACCACCTCACTTCTCCAGGGCCCAGCATATTGAGGGCGGCGCCCATCTCCTCTCCCTCGCTGCTTTACCTTCCCTGACCCTAAAGAGGGCAGGTGCCTATTGACAGCTGAATGAATTGGGGGACTGTACAGAAGCCAAGGCAGGCAAACGGTCACCCATCCACTTGGTAACCACGCTCGATGCTGCTTAACCTTAGCTTGGGGACAGCGCGTGCTCTTTGAGGTGAAGGAAAACTGCCTGATGTTGGACATGAGACGTTCTTTCCCCTGCTGTCTGTGCCTGCTATGCTTTGTCCAGAACACCGGACTTTTAGCCACTGTCCAGTGCCTGTTTTGTTTGAATGAATGAATGATTGGAACCACCTCCCCCCCCCCCCCCCTCTCTCTCTCTCTCTCCTCCTCTCTCTCTCTCTCTCTCTCTCTCTCTCTCTCTCTCTCTTTTTTGTTTTTTTGTTTTTGGTTGTTTTTTTTTGGGGGGGGGTTCTGGGGTTTATTTTGTCTTTTGCTCGTCCGGGGTTGTTTGATTGTTTGTTTGTTTTTTCTTTTTCTCTCTTTTTCTTTTTAAACAAAAAAGAGCTTTTTCCCTTTGCTTCTACTGTTTGAAAATATGAGTACTGAGTGCATTTTCAAATGTGCCCCCACGGGCGGGGACTGGATGTAAAAAAGCACATGAGTACTTATTCATTATCCTGAAAAAAAAAGAAGTTGTTTCTATTACTTACAATGTGTAGATGTTCTTTTCATGACTTTATTGGCTTTTTTCCCCCTCTTTATTATGTGAGTGTATGGGTATTGCACTGATTTTATTATCATGACATTCAATTTGTATGAGTATAATTAAAAAGTGTTTGTGTTGATCGTGTGCTATGTGAGTATTACATATTAAGTATTATCCCGAAACACCCCCCCTCCACCCCCCCCCCCCCCACACACACACACACTCACCCACAACACACACACACACACACACACACACACACACACACACACACACACACACACACACACACACACTCACTCACTCACTCACTCACTCACTCATATTCTCTCCCTCAATGACTATATAGGTTTAGATTTCTTTCTTGTTTTATTTCTTGTTTTTATTGTGTGGATGTATGGGTATTAAATTTATTTCATTATCATGACATATAATTTGAAACGAATATAATCTAAAATGAGCGTTGATGGGATCGCATACTGTTTTGGGAATTATATATTGGATATTATCTCTGAAATACACACACACACACACTCTCTGTCTCTATCTCTGTCTCACCTTTTATGGTCTTACTTATATAGTGTATCCTGATGAAGGATTCTAATTTTATATTTTCAATACTTTATTGGACTTGCCTCTGTACTTAAGTTTTAATGAGAGCCCTATTTCAATATCTTATAATTATGTGTAACAAGTATGTGTACCATATGGCAATGTGTAGATGTTTATGACTTATTAAGTTCGGTTGTGTTATTTTTCTTGGCTCTGTTGCTGTTCTTGTTGTTGTTGTTTGTCTGTTTTTTCTCTTTTTTATCTTCTTCTGTTGGTTTGGTTTTTCTTTCTCTTTTGTTTGTTTGTTTGTTTTGGTTAGGGTTTTTTTGGGAGGTGGCGGTGGGGGGGTATTTTTAGGGTTTTCTTTTATTTGCTTGCTTTGGGGGTGGGGGGGGGGGGGTGTTGGGGGGGAGCTGTTTTGAAAAGGGTTATTTCCCCTTGTTTTTATTGTGAGACTGTATAAGTATTGGGTTATTATTATTAAGATGTATCCCTAACGGGCGGGGACTGGATGTAAAAAAGCACATGTGTGCTTATTCATTATCCTCGAAATAAAAGAGTTTGTCATTGTCATTGTCTCTCTCTCTCTCTCTCTCTCTCTCTCTCTCTCTCTCTCTCTCTCTCTCTCTCTCTCTCCTTCTTTATATATATATATATATATATATATATATATATATATATACTGTCACAGGCAATAACAAAGTAACAAACAAATTTTTTTGTAAACAAAGTATATATATATTTTTTTATATATACACTTTGGGGGGTTGTTTATTTGTTATATATATATATATATATATATATATATATATATATATATATATATATATATACTTTGGAGTGGGGGGGGTGTTTATTTGTTTGTTACTTTGTTTGCTATTGCTTGTGACAGTGACTGTGATGATTTGCAGCCAACTGAAGCCTGGAGGCCGTCACCTGTCCGTCATTAGCTGCTGCCTGACACCCCCCAGTGTTGCCTGACACCCCCCAGTGTTGCCTGACACCCCCCAGTGTTGCCTGACACCCCCCAGTGTTGCCTGACACCCCCCAGTGCTGTCTGACACCCCCCAGTGTTAGCTGCTCTCTGACACCCCCAGTGTTAGCTGCTCTCTGACACCCCCCAGTGTTAACTGCTCTCTGACACCCCCAGTGTTAGCTGCTCTCTGACACCCCCAGTGTTAGCTGCTCTCTGACACCCCCAGTGTTAGCTGCTCTCTGACACCCCCCAGTGTTAGCTGCTCTCTGACACCCCCCAGTGTTAACTGCAGAAAGAGCTGAACCCAGCCCCTGAAAATCCACACACTGCCCCTCACAGCTCTGAGAGAGACGGTGGGGTTTTAACAGCAGCAGCAGCAGCAGCAGCAGCAGCAACAAGGACAATACGCATACACTTACGCACACACATATATAGATCTGTGTGTGAATATATATATATATATATATATATATATATATATATATATATATATATATATATATATATATATATAAATATATACATATATATATATATAAATATATATATATATATATATATATATATATATATATATATGTGTGTGTGTGTGTGTGTGTGTGTGTGTGTGTGTGTGTGTGTGTGATCCTCCACCTACTGCAGGTCGTCTGCCAGTTCTCTGTTGCTTCCTATCTGTTTATTTATTTATTTATTCTTTTATTTCGAAGATAATGGAATAAGCACTCATGTGCTTTTTTACATCCAGTCCCCGTGTGTATGCGGTTTTGTAAATTCTGTCATCTGTTCCCACCGGCACACAAGGGCCTACTCTTTCGAAAAGCGGAACAGGATTTAACGTGTGCGCAAGATGTTCTGCATGCTTTCGCACACGGGCCTCGGTTTATAGTCTCATCCGAAGGACTTTGACATTCAGTTCGATTTTTTTTTGTCAAACTGGGAAGAGCGGGCGAGGCTGGGATTCGAACCCAGAACCTCACGGTTTACTTGTTGGCAGGCAAACGTTTTAACCATCCTGCCACCTTCCTTCCTTCCACCTACACTACAACAGACTCACCAATGCGGCTGAGGAAGAGGAGCAGCAAGACAAGCCATCGCATCTCCCCCGAAGTCAGAGAACAGATAGCCATACATGCAGGACCTTGGGTTTGTCTTGCCGATGACGTCATTTATGAGCGAAACATGTGACAGTATGACGTAGGAGCTGACGACATTCATATAGTGCGTCATGTGGCTTGGACTTTTTTTTGTTATTCACTATTATGTCTTTCTTGTGCAGATTTTGTGATTGTTGCTTATTTGTTTCCGAAAAAAACAGACCGCTGTTATTGTACTTTCCCTAGTTATGCGTGAAAAATAGATCTAACACTTTCAAGTACCTTCAGTGGTATTTTTAAGTGAACGTGTGTGTGTGCGTGTGTGTGTGTGTAAAAAACTACACCAAAAAGAGAATTGTCAAACATTTTGGAGATTAAATAAAAGTATCAAGAAGGTTTTGACGAATTCAGAAGCCATGTGAAAGAGAACAGGATAGACTGATTTGGAAAATAAACAAACAAAACAAACACGACAAATTCATGTCTTATGCTTTGTTGAAAAACAGCCAACATTATCCAAAAGGACCATTTCTAGAATCACAAGGGGACGGGATAGCTCAGTGGTCAGAGCACTCGCTTTCCCCAGGCAAGTTAAGCAGCGTCGAGCGTGATTACCACTTGGATGGGTGACCGTTTGCCCGCCTTGGCTTCAGTACAGTCCCCCAGTTCACCCAGCTGTTAATTGGTACATGCCCCTTTAGGGTCAGGGAAGGTAAAGCAGCAAGGGACGGGAAACGGGCGCCGCCCTCAATGTGC
>CM054154.1:462352-484852 GCA_028751875.1 Rapana venosa | reverse complement strand
ACAGGTAGCCAGTGGAGAGATCGCAAGAGAGGGGTAATGTGCTCAGATTTGTTCTTTCTGAGGACTAGTCGAGCTGCAGAGTTTTGAATACGTTGAAGGGAGTGGATAGATGATGCTGGCAGACCAGCCAAAAGAGAATTGCAATAGTCCAGACGTGAAAGAATAAGAGATGCCACGAGTTTGGATGTTGCGTCTGTGGACAGGTACTTTCGAATTTCACTAATACGCCGTAATTGATAGAAGCAGGACTGGCAGGTCTGGGTGATGAATTTTTGCATAGAGAGTGTGTTGTCAATAATGACCCCTAGATACTTTACAGCAGTGGATAGGGGGACTGATGCATTGCCGAATTCTATTGAAGCTGTTGTAATGGAAGAGAGTTTGTTTTTGGTCCCTACAAGCATGGCTTCAGTTTTATCAGCATTTAGTTGTAACTTGTTCTCTATCATCCAGTTTTGGATATCTTGAAAGCAGTAGGCTATATTCATCAAGAGGGAAGGCAGATTTTCAGGAGTGTCACTGCTTAGAATCTGAGAGTCATCTGCATAAAAGTGATGGTTGATCTGATGACGGTTAATTATATGTGACAGTGGAGCGGTGTAGAGAGTGAAAAGAACAGGGCCCAGAACTGATCCCTAAGAGAACACAAACCATGCACTGATGCATGCACACTCACCAGAGAGACAGAGCCGGTAAGGGGGGGTGGGGTGGGGGGGTTGGAGTGGAGGGATGGACCCAGTGCAAGTAGCAGTTCTGACTTTTTTCCTCATTCTAAAATGATGTTTTGAATACTTGGTTCTAAAAAGAAAGAATGAAAGAGAGATGGATATTTACAATTGATGATGACAGTCTTGGCTGTTCTGCAATTCAGGGTCATTGATTCAGCAAGAAGGGATTCATAAGTTATAGCCCTTGGGTTATTGAGGAAGACGCAGCACTAGCTAGCATGCCCCTGGCAACGCCGGGCCTGTCAGGATAAACAGCACCCCCTCTGCTGTCAGGATAAACAGCACCCCCACCCCCTGCTGTCAGGATAAACAGCACCCCCTCTGCTGTCAGGATAAACAGCACCCCCTCTGCTGTCAGGATAAACAGCACCCCCACCCTCTGCTGTCAGGATAAACAGCACCCCCACCCTCTGCTGTCAGGATAAACAGCACCCCCACCCTCTGCTGTCAGGATAAACAGCACCCCCACCCTCTGCTGTCAGGATAAACAGCACCCCCACCCTCTGCTGTCAGGATAAACAGCACCACCACCCCCACCCTCTGCACATTCTGTGCTAGCCATTCCTTGTCTTCTCTGCCTCTCTTTTTCTGCCTTGCTCATGTTCTTCCAGTCACTTCCTTCTTGTCCATTTTCTGCCTTCTTGGTCCATTCTCTTCCTCATGTTCCCTAGAAAGACAAAGAACACAATTCGTCAATGGAGAAGACTTGCACCCCCCCCCCTCCTCCTCCCCCAGTCTTGATGTGCAGCGTGCAGGCCATCAGTGTGGAGACGCCCAGGACCCAGCCCAGGTGAGGGTCACTTACCCAGAGGACAGACACCCCCATGGTGGACCAGGCGAAGAGGACGACCTGTCTGCCAACAGCTATGGAGGCAGAGGAGGGGGGTGGCCTCAGGCGAGACTGGATCCGCCAGACTGTGAAAGCAAGTAATAGGCAATAAGGATATATAGATAAGTGTATGTGTGTGTGTGCGTGTGTGTGTGTGTGTGTGTGTGTGTGTGTGTGTGTGTGTGTGTGTGTGGAGAGAGAGAGAGAGACAGAGAGAGAGAGAGACAGACAGAGAGAGAGAGAGAGAGAGAGAGAGAGAGAGAGAGAGAGAGAGAGAGAGAGAAATACAGCCTGCACCAACAGAAACTGTACCACGTCTTCATAGACTTCAAAAAGGCGTTCGACAGTGTATGGCGCAATACGGACCTCAATGAAGAAGTAAGACACGGAACAAAAGATCACCAGACCATTAAACAGCTAAAGACAAAAGCCATCTGCGCAGTGAATGTCCTAGGCACGGTCAGAGAATGGTTCCATACCTCAGTGGGAGTCCGTCATGGCTGTCTCCTATTGCTGACAATGTTCAATGTCTTCCCTGAGCGCATAATGACTGATGCCTTAGAAGATCACACTGGCACAGTCAGTATTGGAGGGTGGACAATCACCAACCTTAGGTTTGCTGATGACATCGACGGACTTGCAAGAAATGATTAGGAACTAGCCAACCTAGTGTGCCACCTTGACAAAAGATCCTCCAGATATGGCATGGAGATCAGTGCCGAGAAAACAAAACTCATGAGAAACAGTGCCCAGCCAATCACCACCAAGATCACAGTCAGTGGAAAAGAACTTGAAGTTGTAGATCACTTCAAGTACCTTGGAGCTATTATTAGTGAAGAAGGTTCAAAGACCAAAATCCTAGCAAGAGCTGCACAAACAGTAGCGGCAATGGCGAAGCTCAAGACCATCTGGAAAGACCGGAACATCTCTCTCAGGACCAAGGTCAAGCTACTGCATGCACTGGTCATCTCAACATATCTGTATGAATGCGAATCCTGGACATTGAATGCAGATCTACAAAGGAGGATCCAGGCTCTAGAGATGAGATGCCTCAGAAGACTCCTTGGCATTTTATACATGGACCACACTACCAACGAAGAAGTCCGACAAACCATCACCCAACAAGTACAGTGCTATGAAGACCTGCTGACAACAGTCAAGAAAAAGAAGCTCAGATGGTATGGGCCTGGCGGCTGCATGGTGTGTGTGTGTCTCTGCTTGAGTGTGACATTGATGTGTTTCCTGGACCTCTTTCTGTGGAAGTTTTGTATCTTTGTGTTTGTGATGGCACCTGGAGTCCTGCAGTCAGAGCAGTTTTCTTTTGTATTGTTTGACTTTCGACTTATTTCAGTTTATACTTTTTCTTCGTTTGATATTCTTTCTTTTCTTTCAAAATTTCATTGATGATTTGTGTTTTCCAGATCGAGCAAGTCTTCATGACCCTTTGTACTGTGACCCTGCTGCAGTGTGCACATTTGTACATGATTCACGATCTAAAACCACCCCCTCCACCACTGCTCTGTATTTGTCACTCCACTGCAATGACTTTAACTGTTTCAGACTTGACAGCTCTTTTCTCACGTGGGTTTCACCACATGCAAAACGGACTCAAAGAACATATTGTAAACCTTGGAATCCACCCCCGGAAAACCAGACGAGGAATACGTGCGGGCATACGTCATCACTGCAGCGTGCTTCCCTACATCTGCCCCCCCCCCCCCACCTCACTTCTGACGTCACCACGACAACAACTGTTACCAGCCACAACACTGCTTCACTGTCTTGTCCTCCAGATGCTTCATCCTTTGTCTGTGACTCTAACCGTTCTATCCCTGAAGTGGGTCATGATTTTCTTGAGACTCTGAATCCCCTGACTGACCCAGTTCTTTTACCATGTTCCACACCCGACTCACCACCCAAACTTCTGTCTGCTCCTCCACTGCACACATCCCTACCATCACCCTCATCTTCTTCCTCTGATAGTCATAGTCACTCACCACCGTCTTCTCCAACTTCTCTGCCTCCCTCAAACCTTCTCCATGTTTGTCTTCTTTAATGCGCAATCTATCTGCTCTGATGGTACAGCCAATTTTATTTCTTATTTCATATCTGAACACAACATAGATCTAACCTTTCTTACAGAAACTTGGCTAAAACCACTGGGTCACGAACCAAAGATAAAACAGCTGACTCCACCTGGCTACAAAACTCTTTCTTTCCCCCGACTCTCCCGTGGAGGTGGCATTGCCATCATCTACAAAGACACTCTGCATCCAGCTCTTTCTATCTGTCACTCCCTTCCTTTTTCACCTGAATCTTTCAAAGTCTGTGAACTCAACCTCTCCTTACCCGGCTACTCTGTTACTTTAATAATAATAATAATAATAATAATAATAATAAATGGAACTTATATTGCGCTATATCTTGCGAAGACAAATCAAAGCGCACTTTCTCTTGCCTTTACTGTCCATCTCCCAACCGTAGAAACAATTTAACATCTTCAGTTTTCCACCAAGAGTTTCAGTCACTCCTTGACCCTTACAGCCTCTCTCTCAAGAAACTTATTATACTTGGTGACTCAAACTTCCACTTCAACAACCAGTCATCTCCTGATATCAAGCATCTTTGTCTTTCTTTGTCAAATCACTCTTTCCCAGCTAGTAAACGAACCAACACACAGATCAGGTCACATTTTAGACTGGTGTGTGTGTAGTCAGAGCCATTTACTATTTACACACACAAACACACACACACATACACACAAACACACACACACATACACACACACACACACACACACATACACACACACACAGCACCACCACCACGACCGCCACCACCACCCGCCACACACACACACCCTCCTCCCTAAACACACACACAACCACCACCACCACCACCCTACCCCACACACATCTCCCCCCTTACACACACACACACACACACACACACACACACACACACACACACACACACACACACACACACCACAACCACAACAACCTCCCCCCCAAACACACACACAGCACCACCAACACCACCCTACCCCCCCCTTATACACACACACCATCACCACCCTACCCCCCCCCCCCCCCACACACACACACACACACACCACAACCACAACAACCTCCCCCCCAAACACACACACAGCACCACCAACACCACCTTACCTCCCCTTATACACACACAACACCACCACCCTACCCCCCCCCCAACACCACCACCACCTTACCCACACACACACACTGCAACCGCCCCCCCCCCCACACTTCATTGCCCCGCCCCCCTACAAACACACACACGTACACGCACACACGCGCGCGCGCGCGAATTAAATTCTGTTAATCTTACTTGTTAATAGGTAGTTATTTATGTGCATTTACATTGTTTGTCATGTCGTCCATGTCACATAATCAGCATGGACGTTAATTCAAAGACTACTACCCCTACTACTACTACTACCACACACACACACACACACACACACACACACACACACACACACACACACACACACACACACACACACACACACACACACATAAACACACACACATACACACACACACATACACATACATACACACACACATACATACATACACACACACACACATACACACACATACACACATAAACACACACACACACACATACATAAACACACACACATACATAATAATAATAATAATAATAATAATAATAATAATAATAATAAATGGAACTTATATAGCGCTGTATCTTGCACAGACAAATCAAAGCGCTTGCACTCAACTCATTCTTACACAGTCATGCAACCAATAGCAAGTAATAGTTCTAACAAGTTCAAATGCACACACACACACACACACACACACACACACACACACACACACACACACACACACACACACACACACACACAGGTTATACACTTTGGCAAGGTGATGGAATCTTTGGCTGTTAAAAAGCAGGGATAGCTATGAAATGAAACAGGAGAGGAAATTCTTAGGTTTGAAACAAATATGTCTTGAGGCCAGATTTAAAAGTGTCAAAAGAAGGTCTTTGGCGAAGAGAGATAGGGAGGCCATTCCAAATCGATGGACCAGAAACAGAGAAAGAGCGACGGCCAACAGTGGACTGGTTGAATCTAGGTATTTGTAAGCACAAGGAATCTGCAGCAGAGCGAAGGGAACGAGAAGGGGTGTACAGGTGGAGACATTCACAGAGGTAGGAGGGTGCTGTTTTGTGGAGACATTTGTAACAGAGAGTACTGATCTTATAGTTTATTCTTTGTGGCACAGGCAGCCAGTGGAGAGATCGCAAGAGAGGGGTAATGTGCTCAGATTTGTTCTTTCTGAGGACTAGTCGAGCTGCAGAGTTTTGAATACGTTGAAGGGAGTGGATAGATGATGCTGGAAGACCAGCCAAAAGAGAATTGCAATAGTCCAGACGTGAAAGGATGAGAGATGCCACGAGTTTTGATGTTGCGTCTGTGGACAGGTACTTTCGAATTGCACTAATACGTCGTAATTGATAGAAGCACGACTGGCAGGTCTGGGTGATGAATTTTTGCATAGAGAGTGTGTTGTCAATAATGACCCCTAGATACTTTACAGCAGTGGATAGAGGGACTGATGCATTGCCGAATTCTATTGAAGCTGTTGTAATGGAAGAGAGTTTGTTTTTGGTCCCTACAAGCATGGCTTCAGTTTTATCAGCGTTTAGTTGTAACTTGTTCTCTATCATCCAGTTTTGGATATCTTGAAAGCAGTAGGCCATATTTATCAAGAGAGAAGGTAGATTTTCAGGTGTGTCACTGCTTAGAATCTGAGAGTCATCTGCATAAAAGTGATGGTTGATCTGATGACGGTTAATTATATGTGACAGTGGAGCGGTGTAGAGAGTGAAAAGAACAGGGCCCAGAACTGATCCCTGCGGGACTCCACATTCCAGTCTGGCAGGTACTGACTGAATCTTATTTACTGTGACTGTCTGGAGTCGGTCAGTCAGGTATGAGCTAAACCAGGTGAGGGCCGTACCAGTAACACCAAACGTTTCTTGAAGACGGGAGAGAAGGATAGAGTGGTCAATAGTGTCAAAGGCTGCAGATAAGTCGAGTAGAGTGAGGAGGGAGATTTTCCCTGAGTCAGAAGCAAGTAGAAGCATGTTTAAGGTGTGAACTAGGGTGGTTTCAGTGCTGTGGTTGGCGCGATAGGCAGACTGAAACGCAGGAAGAAGACTGTTGGAGAGAAGGTGGTTGTTGAGCTGTTTCAGAACTACTCTTTCAAGGACTTTAGAGATAAGAGGAAGGTTGCACATACACACACACACATACATACACACACACACATACATAAACACACACACATACACACACACACACACACACACACACACACACACACATACATACACACACACATACATAAACACACACATACATACACACACACACATAAACATACACACATAACACACACACACACACACACACACACACACACACACACACACACACACACACACACACACACACACACACATATACACATACACACATACACACACACACTTCCTTGTTGTGGTACGAAACAACCAGAGAGAGCAGGCAGCGCCTTTGAAGACTGGTATGAGGAAAATGTCGTTCTGACTGACTGTTGTACCCAGCCACTGTCAGGGGGGGGGGGGGGGGGGGGGGGGGGGGGTGGGTAACGTGAGGGGGGGGGGGGTGAGGAGGGGGGCAGGACAGGAATCGATATTAGCAGAACCAACAGACCGACAGAAATCTTTTCTAGCGCACAGTGCAGAGCGGAATGTCATTTTCCTCGCCTTCCTCTTTCGTTTTCTTCCTTCAAATCTGTGTCCTTAGGTCTTCGCTTGTCTTGTCTGTCCTGCCACATGAGTGCTTATTCCATAATCCTCGATATAAAAGAACTAAATGAAAAATAACACACACACACACACACACACACACACACACACACACACACACACGCGCGCGCGCGCGCGCGCGCGCGCGCGCGAGCACTATATCCACTTTCAATGGATTTTTTTTCTTTGTTTTTGAAATAACTTCTGAAAGTGGAAGAGCGTGCAGAAAGAAACGTGCCAGCTCTGGGTGCTCACTACCCGGGGTGTCCGACCCATCAGCCTGTCGGGTGTGTTGAAGAGGACATGATGTATTGATGTCGGGTGTGTTGAAGAGGACATGACGTATTGATGTTGGGTGTGTTGAAGAGGACATGATGTATTGATGTCGGGTGTGTTGAAGAGGACATGACGTATTGATGTTGGGTGTGTTGAAGAGGACATGATGTATTGATGTCTGGTGTGTTGATGAAGACATGACGTATTGATGTCTGGTGTGTTGATGAAGACATGACGTATTGATGTCGGGTGTGTTGAAGAGGACATGACGTATTGATGTTGGGTGTGTTGAAGAGGACATGATGTATTGATGTCTGGTGTGTTGATGAAGACATGACGTATTGATGTCTGGTGTGTTGATGAAGACATGACGTATTGATGTCGGGTGTGTTGATGAGGACATGACGTATTGATGACTGCATTGACTGTGATATGACGTATTGATGATTGCATTGACTGTGATATGACGTATTGATGACTGCATTGACTGTGATATGACGTATTGATGATTGCATTGACTGTGATATGACGTATTGATGACTGCATTGACTGTGATATGACGTATTGATGACTGCATTGACTATGACATGACGTATTGATGACTGCATTGACTGTGATATGACGTATTGATGACTGCATTGACCGTGATATGACGTATTGATGACTGCATTGAATGTGATATGACGTATTGATGACTGCATTGACTATGACATGACGTATTGATGACTGCATTGACGGGGACATGACGTATTGATGTCTGGTGTATTGATCAAGACATGACGTATTGATGTCTGGTGTATTGATGAGGACATGACGTATTGATGACTGGTGCATTGACTAGGACATGTCGTATTAATGTAATTTCAAGAGGTACATAGATTTGGGGGGGGGGGGGGGGGGGCCAAAGAGATCTACGTTAATAAACATACTCAAATAAATAAAAAATTAAGATGAAAATTGATACATTGATTATAATTAGGTAATATGGACAAAGTAAAATAGAGGGGAGACAGCAAGAAGCAAGAGAGAACTCTGAACTCTGAACTCTGAACTGGTTTAATGGTACATCGGCCTTAGGCCACAATACACCAGGTGAGGGGTTGGGGGGTGGAGGAGGGCAGGGATGTGAGTGTAATGAAAATGGAAGCATAGGATAAACTTCACACATACTATAGTAATGAAAAATAAAAGCATGCGATAATTTTCACACATAAAAGCATGGGAAAATTTTCACACATATTATAGCAATGAAAAATGAAAGCATGGGATAAATTTCACACATACTGTAGCAATGACAAATAAAAGCATAGGATAATTTCACACATACTGTATCTATGACAAATGAAAGCATGGGATAAATTTCATACATACTATAGCAATGAAAAATGAAAGCATAAGATCAATTTCACACATACTATAGCAATGGAAAAGGGTAGCATAGGATAAATTTCATCCACACTGTAGCAGTGGACAATTGTAGCATGGGATAAATTTCATCCACACTGTAGCAGTGGACAATTGTAGCATGGGATAAATTTCACACATACTTTATCTATGACAAATGAAAGCATGGGATGAATTTCACATATACTATAATCAATGTGTATACAAACACTTCTAACTCTCCATGTGAGACTATCTGCTTATTGCAACATTCATGCAGTTTTACTACATCCATAATAGCTAGGAATATCAGCATACACACATATTGAGGGTTGCCTGATATACACATATATAAAGTTGGTGGATAATCGACATCTTTTTCAACATAAATAAACCACTAGCAAAAAAACTTAAGTACCATTACACTGAACAATAACAACATAGCATCATTAATGTCATCATAATCATCTTTAATCATAATCTACTCAATAAAATAATGCAGAAGAAATACCAAATCTTCAGAGTAAAGCATTCAGTTGAAATGACTGGGTGGGGTAAGGGGGGAGGGGTCAGGGGGGGAGGCAGTGTGGGAGATTGGTGAGTTTAGGGTAAACTGCATCATGAATACCAATCTTACTTCCTTTCCAAACAAAATACCAAGTATGCCATTTCAAACTAATAATAAGAAAACACACACACACACACACGCACGCACGCACGCACGCACGCACGCACGCACACACACACATACACACACACACACGCACACACACACACACACACGAAGAAATATAAATGAGGTCTGAAACAGATTTTCCCAAAAGAGCCCGACACATAAACTCTTTAATGACAAAAAGTACATACACATCAGATCTTTACGAGCGTTCTGAAATTTTCAAATCTGATGTAGACTCACAAAGAGCAGTTTCAGTCTGTCCTGTTTGGGAAATGAAGCAAGCACACGTTGATGTAGATTATATCAACATGAAAAAGAATGAGAATCCAAATATTATGGCAGTTTATGTTCATTCACATATAGAACATAATTACTCTCATTGTCTTAAATGTTATACAGATGGCTCACTTTTAGACAATCATCAAGCAGGTTCAGCATTCGTCATACCAGCACTAAAAATAGAAAAGTCGTATTATGTTGGTAAAAATCGATCTGTTTTTACAGCTGAACTGATCGCTATTCTTATGGCTTTGAATTTCATTTTAGATCATCCATACTCTTTCTTTCACATATTACTTTGTGTGGATTCAAAATCAGTTGTATATGCCTTAAATTCTATAACTTATAAGCAATCTACTAAACTTATACTAAATATCAAATACTTCATAAATCTGCGTTTAAGAGGAATTCATGTTTCCTTTTGCTGGATTCCTTCACATATAGTACTATTTTCTAATGAGTGGGCTGATCGGGCTGCGAAGAAAGGTGCACGTAATATAAAGGGGTCTATAGTACTGCATGTCCCTCTATCCATTGCAGAGGGTTATCAGTTGTTAGAAGAAGCTTCCTTAAACAAATTCATAGAAAAGCATCGGCAAATCAAGCAGCTTTCACATTCAACTCCGAGTGGGAAGAACGTAATTGAATACATTGATCACTTACAGATTCATACACATGCTGTCAAAGAAAGACAACTCAAGGCATTATTTTTCAGGATAAGATTAAATGCATTCACAACAAAATTCAGCAAGGATGTTAAATGCTTATGTGGTGAATATATTTCAAATACCCATATCATACTTGAATGTGAGAATTTAAAACCTTGTCTCCCTGCCTTTTCTGAGAATACCATTGACGAAGTTTTGAACAATGTAAAGCTAACGTTTGACATTGCTAAAGGTTTATTGTTAAGTCCTATAGGGCAGTTATTGTAGTTGTAGTTCTCTTCGAATTTCTTTTTTTTTTTAAGTTCTTGATCTGTTTATGCTAATAATACTATTGTGTATTTCTCTTGTTATTACTCTTTATTACACACACACACACACACACACACACACACACACACACACACACACACACACACACACACACACGCACACACACACACACACACACTTATACACACGCATGCACCACCACACAGAGTAGATCGATCGATCGATCGATCTATCTATCTATCTATCTATCTATCTATCTATCTATCTATCTATCTATCTATCTCTTTCATTCAGTCTCCTATTTTAGGGCCGTCTGGTATCACTTAAAGTGGAAAGACGTTAAAATTGAAGACTTACTTACACACACACACCAGGGGGGATAAAACAAAAGAAGCAAGAGAGAGAGAGAGAGAGAGAGAGAGAGAGAGAGCCATTAAGCGCTCGCTTGAGTGGTCGGGGGCGGGGGACACTTGCCGTTCAGGGAGGAGAGAGGTAGTGAAGGAGGTACGGACGGAGGGAGGGAAAGGCTGGGTGACAGAACACTAACCAAGAAGGAAAGAACCAGGTAGCTAATAAGGACACAGACCAGCTTTGTGTGAGAGCCAGCATAACACCCCACCAGGGCATGGCCATGTGACAGGCCTGTCAGCTTTGACACACACCACTCACACTCTCACTTATCTGTCAGCGCTAGAATATATATATATATATATATATATATAATATATATATATATATATATATATATATATATATATATATATATATATATATATATATATATATATATATGTGTGTGTGTGTGTGTGTGTGTGTGTGTTCTTTTTTCTTTCGTTTAATTTACAATTAAACCAGGCCTATAGGCCTATGCTAGCAAAGTGGAGTTTAATTAGGATTAGTCTGAATCTCTTGGAGGGAAGAGAAATTAGGGGAGATGTAGCAGTGGAGCTGAGTGACCACTGGGCTGACAGCAGGGAGGGCATGGTCACCAGGAGTATCTCACAGCAGTGGGCAGGGCGTGCAATTTCTCTTCCCTACAAAAGAGTCAAATTAATCATAATGAAACTCCATTTTCCAAGCGAAGGCCTAGTTTAATTATATACTTATTTCTCATCAATTTCTCATACAGAGAAGATCCCCGAGGCGTTAGTGACCTAATGGACATACAATTACAACAACTTACAAGCCACATCCAACATACCTCATCCAATGAAAAAGAAGGTCTGCAACAAACTGATGAAGCATTGTTCAGTGAAGACTCACTATATACAATAAAACCCAACTCAGATATGACACATTATTGTTTTGTAAGGTAGGTGTCCAAAACTGACTGTCCAAAGTTTGGAGTCACAGCTTTGTTATGATATTTACAAAGCAGTTTTCTGACTGCTCCAGCCTGCCGCCTTCATGATTGACGCAAGGGATGCACCATGACTGACCACAGCTGTGTTCTTCTAGCACCCATGTACCAGTCAGTGTTTCAGCGCCTTCAGCCCATGGTCAGGACCACACAAAATGGACTGCCGATAGCATAGCTAGTCTGCAAGGCTGCTTGGATTGCACTGACTGGGATATGTTTCACAATGTGTGCTCTGATTTGAATGAGTTAACTGATATTGTTTCTTCCTATATTTCATTTTGTGTCAGTGGTGTTATTCCAACAAAGGTGATAACTATTTACCCCAATAACAAACCTTGGGTTACAAAGGACCTAAAACGTGTAATAAACAAAAAGAAAGTAGTGTTTTACACAGGAACAGAAGAACAAAAGAAACAAGTGAATAAAGAAGTTAAAGCTGCTGTTGCACAGGCTAGACATGTATATAAAAATAAGATAGAAGACAAGTTTGCAGGGAACAATTTTCGTGCTGCCTGGCAGGGAATAAAAAATATGTCAGCAGTAAACATGGCAGCTGCCCCACATAGGTCGAAGATTAGTCTCCAGGGGGTCTGTGACAACAACTTACCAGACCATTTAAATGCATTTTTTACTCGCCTGGAAAAGCATGATTTTTTGAATGAAATAAATGGCCGGAAGCAATCTCTACCCTTTGAGAATAGCGTCATTGTTGACGAAACAGTTATTTGTAAACACTTCAAGGCAATAAATATCAACAAATCTCCCAGACCAGATGGCGTATGTGGCAGAACGCTTAAGTTCTGTGCTACTGAGCTTGCCAGCGTCTTTCAGCACCTGTTCCAAGCCTCGCTGGACACTAGCCAGATACCAGTTATTTGGAAGACTTTCAATTTAACACCTCTTCCAAAGAAACCAAATTCTTCTCGGCCCAACGATTTCAGACCTGTAGCCCTCACATCACTTGTGATGAAAACATTAGAAAAGATCATAGAATCTCTCATTCTTTCCACTACAGAGAAAGACCTTGACCCACTACAGTTTGTCTACAGGACAGGACGAGGTGTTGAAGATGCCAAACTATTCATTTTGAACAAGTTGTATAACCACTTAGAAGCACCTGACTCTCATGCCAGAATATTGTTTGCTGACTTTAGTTCAACTTTCATTACAATGCAGCCTCATGTTCTTGTTCACAAAATACTTTCAGAATTTGATGTAGACTATCAACTTGTTCGTTGGCTGATGGAATTTTTAACTAACAGACCGCAGCGGGTTTTTGCCAATAAGATATCTTCATCAGTTAGATTTACCTGTACAGGTTCTCCACAGGGATTCTTTCTCTCGCCACTTCTGTACATTCTAAAACAAAGAGTTGGGAGAACACTATGAAAAATTTCTTTTTTTGTAAAAAATTTCCGATGACAGTGCTCTGTTTCCCCTCTTAAACTGGGTCGTCCAAAACATGGTCCCAAACCCCCTAAAAACGAAAAATTGACCCAAAGACAAAGACAAAGACAAATTCAACGGGAAACTAAATGGAAAAAACCCCACAATTGGGGGTCTATAAGCAAACAATAAAAAAGGGCGATTGGGTAGAAAAGGGAGAGAAAAGAGGAAAAGACAATGACAATGAACCAAGGGCAATTTAAAAAACCCTTTTTTTTCGAGGAAAAATGAAAAAAAGCACACCATGGGGCCTTTTTTTCAAACCACTCCCCCGCCCTTAAGGAAAAAATAGAAATAAAATAAAAAAAAGGCCCTAGCAATAAAACTTAAACAGCTTACGAAAAAAACATCAAAACCAAAAAAAACCCCCAAAAATCACCGAAGAGAGAGGAAAAAAAAAAAATAAAGAAAAAAAAAAAAAAAAAAAAGTTAGCAACAAGGGAAAAAAAAAGGCAAAACAGAAAACACAGAAACCCAAAAGCAAGAACCAAGACAAAACAAAAACGCAAACCAAAAAAGGGGGAAAGGGAAAAAAAACCAAATTAAATCCCCCCCAAAAAAGCAACAACAACCCCAAAAACCCAAAACCCAAAAAAGAACCAAAAAAAGCAAACCTCTAAAAATAAAGGAGAACCAAAACCCCGTAAAAAAAGTTTCCCTTTTGGCTAACAGAAAAAAAAACGTCAAAAATTTTTTTGTGCTTTTTTGGGGGGCAACAAACAATGAAAAATACATTTAAACAAATATTGGGGAGAAGCCCAATTTTCATCCCCCGCCCCACCTTAAAACACACACGAAACACCACACACACACACACACAACACACACACACACCCACACGGCCCCGCACGCCCCGCACGCACACACCCACAACACATTCCCCCACGCGCGCGGGGGGCGCGCACGCACTTTACACCAAAGCACAATGGGCAACATTTAAAAACTTTTTGAAAATCATTATAGTTAAAAAAGGACCCTGCATTTTTTGGGTTTTGCTATACATTTAATTTTACCTCAAAACAAGATATCAAAATAAAACATTCACTGAATCTCAAAAAACAGTCAAATTTTGGGGGTAGAACTGAAATATTAAATCTGAATAAGCATTCAACGGGATACTAATTGTAAATGCAACGATAAAATCTATCAGCAAATAATAAAATGAGAGAGAGAGAGAGTGAGGGAAAGAGAGAGAGATGAAGAGAGAGAGAGAGGAGAGAGAGAGAAGAGAGATGAAGTGAGAGAGAGAGATGAGAGAGAGAGAGAGAGAGAGAGCACAGTGCATTTTAAATCCATATGATATTGAATATAGTTTTCAATTCATCAACACTATCACCATTAGAACTCACTGTGATTTAACATTGTACATGTTAAGATCGTCCTAGAGTCATTATAAAGAAGTAGGATAGTGGAAAAATCATTTTTAGAAGTCATTTTTCAATAACACACATAGTGATATACAAGTAAAACACTCACACTTATACAGAGAGAGAGGGAGGAGAGAGATGAGAGAGAGAGAGAGAGAGAGAGAGATAGGAGAGAGAGAGAGAGAGAGAGAGAGGAGAGAGAGAGAGAGAGAACTCTCTGAACTCTGAACAGTTTTAATATGTACATTGGCCTTTAGGCCACAATACACGGAGTTTGAGGGGGAAAAGAGGAAAACCAATATATTGGTATGCAAATTTTGATCACACAAGGAAAACAACCGATCCTTTGAGGCTCATATCTCGAACAAGGTTAGCATTTGATCACATTCATGACATACTGCATCAATACTTTAGACAGTAGACATCAAAATCAGTATCAGTCAAAATGCAACATTAAAATTCAGGATCTGGATCATTACATGTGCATACAAAGCTTTAACACACCCATCATTAACTGATATTTTGACACAGCAATTTCTTCCTTCTATTAATAGAATGAAAAATATATCTGGATAGATAATGACTACGTTCTCTATTTGATGTTATAAGGAGAGAGAGAGAGAGATGGAGAGAGAAGAGTGAGAGAGAGAGAGCGGAGAGAGAGAGAGAGGAGAGAGAGAGAGAGAGAGACGAGAGGAGATATAAGAGAGAGAGATAGAGGAGAGAGAGAGAGAGAGAATATTTGGTATAATGCAAGGGAGGATGTATTTACTTTGTTTCCAACAGATCAATTGTGGATTTTTATTTTTGATGCATCAAGTGGATGAAAAAATGACTTTTGAAGATTGTTAATGATTGGTATTGTCTAAATGAGTCAGCACAGGGCCTGAGTAAAGTAAGCTAGATTTGAACAAATCTATTCTTGGGATTGGGACACATGGCTTTTCAGTATTTCTGGAATGACTCATTGGGAACTTGTCTTTTAAGGATGAGGGAAAAGTTCCTGTCATTATCTTAAACATCATGATGCCTTTGTTAAATCTTAGTCTTTGGTGTAGGGGAAGAATATTTAACTGAGTATAATCCACATTCTAGTAAACGTAGTCTTCTTCAGAAGAACCAGTTTAAAAGCATTTTTTACAGACCTTAATAATGGGTTTTATAGGTTTTTTACTTGAATAAACCCATAAGGGTTGAAGCAATAATCTATTGGAAATTGGATATAAGCTTTTAAAAAATAGTTTTTTTGAAAAGAAAGTCAAGAAAATGTTTGATTTTTTGTCGTTTGGGGATGCTCTTTGGACAATAAATTTTTCCAAAGGGGGTTTGGGATATACGATGGTAAACCAAAATTGAAATTTTTTAAAATTGGGTTTCCCCCTAAAAACTTTGTGGTGAGAGGCTTGGTTTTTAATTTTTTTTCCTTTTCAAAAATTTAATTAGAAAATTTAAATTATGAGGGTAGATTTTTTTTCGCTTTTTTTGGTTTGAAAAAGCAAAGAAATTTTTTTTTTGGGGGTGTTTTAAAACATTGTTTATGTTCAGTCCCCTTTGACAAGATCAAACAGTTCTATTTGCAATTTTCTTTTCCAAGGGTTAATGGCGTAAAAGGGTTTTTTATTGGGTTTTGGTTGTGCGTTTAGGGAAAAAGTTTTGCATTTTTGATTTTTTTTATGGGGGAATGTTCCCCTTTAAAGTATAAAGAAAAGAGAATTGGTCCTAAGATGGATCCCCCGTGGGTACCTTTCCCTAATGAATTTGGGGTTTTTTGTGTGGATTGGACGTAGCCCATTGAAACAACCCTTTTGCCTGGGTTTTTAAAAATAAAAGAAAAAAAAGTTCAAGAGGGAAATTTTTAGAGAAATTTATATTTTAAATCTTGCTTTTTTAAAGAAATCCCGCGGTCAACTGGGTTTTAAAAACTTTTTTTGGGAAAACTACAAAAATACTCCCCAAAATTTTTTTTTCAAAATGGTTTTTGCAGCCAATTGTCTAAAGACTAAATTTTCCCCCGTAAAGGCACGAGTGATTTTTTTTAATCCAGACTGATTTGGGTGAAGAAAATTGTTAATAAACAAAATATTGGGGGTTTTGTTTTTATTCATAATTTTTTTCCAAGGGGTTTTTAAAAGGTAAGGGTAAATAAGAGATTTGGGGGAAAAAATTGAGGGAAACCCGAAGTGCTCCAGAAATTGTGGATCGGAAACTCCCCTTAAACAATTTTTGGCGCGTTGGGGAAATAGTTCTTATGTAGTACAAAGGTTATAGATATGTGTCGAGTGTCTTTGGGGCTGAGGGGTTTCAGTATTCGCCCTCTTTTTCCCATCCAAAAACCCCCGAAAATTGATTGTTTAGGAAGAGAGTAGAAGAGAAGAAAAGAGAGAGAGGGGAAGAAGAGAGAGAGAAAAGAGGGAAGGAGAGAGAGAGAGAGACAAAATGACAATTTTACAAAATTTTTTTTTAATTTCCCAGGATTAAGAATAAGACCCCAAAGGTTATTTAAAAATCCCCGTTTCCCCGCCCCTTTGGAAATTAAATGATTTAAAAAAAATAAATAAAAAGCCCAATTTGGGAAAACACTTACACAGCTTTTTGCGAAAGGGAAAAAAATTTAACAAAAATCCCCACAAAAATCACCGAAGGGGAAAAAAGAAAAAAAAAAAAAAAGTGCAACAAGTAAGAAAAAAAAGCAAACAGAAAACACAGTAAACCAACCTTCAAAAAAAAAAGCAAGAAAAAGAGCAAAAAAAAAAACCGGCAAAAAAACAAGGGGAAGGCGGAACAAACCCCAAAAAAAATCCCCCTCAAAAAAGCAACAAAAACCCCCAAACCCAAACCAAAAACCCGAACCAAACCCAAAACAAAACCTCTATAAAAAAAAAGGAGAACAAAGAAGAAAATTGTTTATTTTTAACAAAAAAAAAAACGTCCAAAAGGGTTTTTGGGCTTTTATGGGGAAGGGCCCAAAAGAATATTTAAATTTCATGAAACGAATATTTTTAGAAGCAAAGGGTTTCATTTCCCATGCACAGGTTTTCCCCCACACGCACCACACCCCACACACACACCACCCCCAACACACACACAACACACCACAACCCAAAAAACAAACAACACAACCCAAAAACCACGCCCTCGCGGGGGCGGGGGGCATCACTCACACCCTGCTTTAAAGTCAACATAAATCTTTATGAATATCATGTATAAGTCATAGAGAAGGACATCTGCATTTTGTGAATTAGCTATATATAATTGGTTACCTCAAAACAAGATAGCAAAATAACAACATTCACTGAGAAGAGAGACAGATAGAGAGACAGAGAGAGAGAGAGAGAGAAGAGAGAGAGAGGATGAGAAGAGAGAGAGAGAGAGAAAAAGAAAAGAGAGAGAGAGAGAGAGAGAAGGAGAGAGGAGTAGCACAAAGTACATTTTAAAATCCCATATGATATTGAATATAGTTTTCAATTCATCAACACTATCACCATTAGCACTCACTGTGATTTAACATTGTACATGTTAAGATCGTCCTAGAGTCATAATAAAGAAGTAGGATAGTGGAAAAAATCGTTTCTAGAAGTCATTTTTCAATAACACAATAGCGATATACAAATAAAACATTCACACTTATACAGAGAGAGAGCGAGGGAGAGGGGGGGGGGAGGGGGAGAGAGGGAGAGAATATAATTTGGTGTAATGTAAGGGAGGATATATTTACTTTGTTTCCAACAGATCAAGTGTGGATTATTATTTTTGATGCATCAATTTGGTGTGATGGGGCATATCTGGAGCTAAATGTTTCTAAAACTAAAGATCTTCCTATCGATTTCAGAAGATCGGGTCACACTTCTGAGCATGTAACAATCCATAGTCAAGAAGTTGAAAATGTTTCGAAGTACAAGTATATGATTTGTTGCTTTACAAGATTCAGCGCTATATAAATTCCATACAATATTATTACTATTATTATTATTTTTTATTATTATTATTATTTTTATTATTATTATTTTTGATCACAAATTAAACTGGGATGCTAACACTGACGCTAATATCAGAAAGGGACAACAACGTATGTATTTTCTGAGGAAGCTTAACTCATTTTTTGTTGACAAAAAGATTCTTTCTTTGTTCTACAAGTCCTACATCGAGAGTGTTGTAAGTTTTGCTTCCATCTGTTGGTACAACAACCTTAGTGTTAAAAACAAGAATTGTCTTCGGAGAATTGTTAGAATCTGCTCAAAAATAATTGGAGAAGAACAAAGAGATCTCAAGCCGTACTGCGATCAGCAGCTTTTGCGCAAAGCGACTGCCATCTTGGCTGATCCATCCCATGCTATGTCTTCGGAATTTCAGTTATTGCCTTCAGGACGCTGCTTTCGGTGCTCCAACAGTAAAACAAATAGAACAAGAAATTCTTTTGTTCCAGTAGTCATTCGAATTCTAAATTCAAAACAGCACTGACCAAACAGTTTTACATTCTCTGATATACCCCCCTGATTGTCAAGTGCGTGTGCGTGGGTGTGTGTGTGGTAATGAAAATAAATACTCCTGTTATCTTGCTTTTGGCTTTCAAGAATGATTTCTAAATTGTTGTGTGTGTGTGTGTGTGTGTGTGGTGTGTGTGTGTGTGTGTGTGTGGGTGTGTATGTATGTGTATGTTGTGTGTGTGTGTGTTTATGTCTTTACTAGATAATGGTCATTATGGTGCCCGGAGGCACATATGTGTGTATGTGTGATAAAACTGTGTTCATATATTGGTGTGTGTGTGTGGGGGGGGTGGGGGAGGTGCGCGTGTGTGTAAATGTGTACGTGCGTGCACGCGTAAAAGAAATAAAAATAAAAAATATAAAAAGTTTATATCTTTTCCAATCAATGGTTTTTCAACATTGTTTTCCTCCCATTGGTTGTTGTTGTTGGTTGTTTTTTTGTGTTTTTTGTGTGGTGTGTGTGTACGCGGTGCGTGTATGTGTGCGCGCCCTGGGTTTGAAATAGGAAAATTTTTTTTAAAACCCTATTTAAAAACGTTTAAAAACCCAATCTGAAATGTTTTTTTTCTTCGTTTTTTTTTTCTTGTGAGTAATTATAGGTATAAATTTTCCCCCTGTCAGTTTTGCAATGCCCTTCTGGGTGTTTAAAAGTGTTTTGATTGACTTGAGGCATAGATAGGCCAGTGGGTTTCAGTCCACAAAAACCCGGGACTGTGGCCATTACCCCGGGCAAGGGAACCCCACACCCCCTTTGACTTACAACAAAAAAATCTGCAGAAATAGAGAGGGGACACAGTAAAACAGTTTTGGTCCCCAAAAACAGCCGGGCACACAGAAAACGGAGGTGGTTTTCCCAATGACGGTGTTAATTTTCACAACTTAAAGGGCCAGGGCCAAAATAATTTTACCCTTCCACAAACACCAGTAGTGAAATGCGAGTGGAGGGAGGGGTGGATGGAGGGGGGTAGGAGGAAGGAGGGGGGGTGGAGAAAAAAAAAACGCAGGCACAAATATAACTCTGAATGAAAAGACCCCAAACACACCCCACCCACACAGGTTTTTCTCAAGGCCTTGGGGTTTTGCTACAACGGGTTTGCCGGGTAGGCTGGCTTTAGCTCTTCCCCCCTCGTTGGCCCCCAGGATAAGGCCCCACAAAACAGGTTTGGGTTTTTTTGAGGAAAAAAAAACGTTTGTTTAGGGGCCTTTTTCTTTATAAAAAACCCGATTAAAAAACAAGCTGTAATGCGTAAAAGGTGAAAGTGTTCAGTTGGGGGCAAAATCTAAAGGGGGCTTGTTTTGCTGTTGTTTTGCCACGGGGTCAAACATCACAGTGAGGCTGCCCTAAGGTTTGTTCCTAAACCCTCACTGTTCAGGTGGGAGATTTTTGTTTTTTTTGTGTGTGTTTGGTTTGTGTGTGTTGTGTTGTGTGTGTTTGTGTGGGGTGTGTGTTTGGTGGTTGTTTTTAGTTGTTTTGTGTGTGTTTTTTGTGTGGGGTTTTTTTTTTTTTTGTTGGGGGGTTTTGGGTTGGTTGTAGTGTGGTGTTTGGTTTTGGGGTTGTGTGGTTTTTTTTGTTTGTGGTTGGGGTTGTGTGTGTTTTGTTGTGGTTGGTGTGTGTGTGTTTTGGGGTGGGTGTGTGGTTGGTTTTAGTGTGTTTTTTAGGTTTGTGTGTGTGTTGTGTGTGTGTTTTTGTGTGTGTGTGTGTGTGGTTGGTGTAGTTTTGTGTATGTTTTGTGTTTGTGTGTGTTTTCCCGTGTGGGTTGGTGTAGGGTTTTTGTTTGTGGTTTGGGGTAAATGTGTGTATGTGTGTGTGTGTGTGTGTGGGGTGGTTGGTGTAGTGTGTGTATGTGTGTGTGTGTGTGTGTGTGTGTGTGTGTGTGTGTGTGGTGTGTGTGTGTTGTGTGGGTGTAGTGTGTGTTTGTGTGTGTGTGTGTGTGTGGTTGGTGTGTGTGTGGTGTGTGGTGTGTGTGTGTGGTGGTGGTTGTGTTGGTGTGTGTGTGTGTGGTTGGTGTAGTGTGTGTGTTGTGTGTGTGTGTGTGTGTGTGTGTGTGTGTTGTGTGTGTGTGTGTGTGTGGTGTGTGTGTTTGGTTGGTGTAGTGTGTGTAGTGTGGTATGTGTGTGGTGTTGTATGTGTGTGGTTGGTGTAGTGGTGTATGCGTGTGTGTGTGTGTGTGTGTGTGTGTGTGTGGTTTTGGTTTTTTTTAAATCTTTTTTATAGCAAATATTTTACATTTATAATACAACATACGCACACAAAGGAACATTAAAGCCATGAGACATTCAACAATCAGCAACCATGGATAGATGTAAACAAACTCTTCAATGTAAACATAGCAATGAAAATACTCTAACGAGTTTGCAATATTCTCACAAGTTTGTCAGATTTTCTTATACATACGTCTGATCCGTTTCGAGTACAATTGGTTCAAATGCACTCCAAGCATTGAGAAAGTCTGTCAATTTGCCACTTATTCTTGCATTAAATTTTTCTATTGCATATCTAGCTTTTAGTTGGTTTTGAATATACAAACAAATTTGGGATTTTGCTAGTCATTTTACACTTAAATATATATAGTTTACCAAACATTAAATAAAATCCAATATATCATTTGTTTCTAGATACTATCAACTCCAAAAATGACAAGTTCTCGTGACATCTTAAGAGAGTGAATATTATGACATTTTTCATTCAACAAGTGTTCAAGCGCATTCCCCAAAAAGAACGTACAAAGTCCCAGTTCCATAAAAAAATGTTCAATAGAGTCTCGTTCCTTTCTGACAAGTGAAAATTGTGCAGTATCTGTTACACCCATAGCATTTAAGAATCAATTAAAAGCAATTATTATGTACGATTCTAATTTGTAGCCATTAATTGTACATC
>CM054154.1:430708-461852 GCA_028751875.1 Rapana venosa | reverse complement strand
ATGGGAAAAAATAAAAGAAATCAGTATTTTTTTTTGTGTAACAAAAAAACGTAACAGCCTAAAACAACAAGAAAGTAAAAATCCAAAACGAACCAATTACACAACACACACGCACTTAGACACGTGTACACACACACACACACACACACACACACACACACACACACCACACACACACACACACACACACACACACCAGATTTAAAGCGTGTTGGGTTCGATATCATATCAACCCATATGTAGATCAATGCTTACACATGTACTTTATATGAATATGAAAACTTGGGTCATACCTGATTTTAATGACAACAATAACTTAAATCACTCTCTTAAGTTTACAAGTCGTGTTCTGAACTTTTATTCATGAAATATCTTTTTAGATGTGTTTTATACTGATTTTTGCTTTTAATACATTTCAAATTTTGGGGAGTTTATTGCACAGATTACCGCCTGAATACAAGAGGCTCGATTTATATAGGTTATTGCTGGGTCTTGGAAATGTTAACAAATGGTTGTGTCTATGTTGGTTGACTTTGAAAGCTTTGGTAATCTTCGGAGGTGCATTTTGATTATCAACTTTTTGCATAAACACAGCTTTATTGAATAAAAGTCGGTTTTGAAAAGTCAGGACATTTATTTGCTTATAATCCTCAATTGTCAGGATGCTTGTTTTTAACAATACAAGTTTTACTGCTCTTTTATATAAATGATGAATGAATTTCAAGTTCGTTCCAATGCAGGTATCCCAAATAGTTGACGCATAGTCAATGATTGGTAGAATGTGACCGCAAAAAATAGTTTTCGAGAATGATTATTTACAAAGTGTTCTATTTTGGATAATTGAAGTAGCCTGTGAGCTAGGCGTTTACCTAGTGACATTATGTGATCAGTCCAAGTCATATTTTTGTCAATGGTAACACCTATTTTATGAAAGTCAGCTTCTTCAACTCTTCGTTATCCAATAACAGAGGTTGAAACCTATCGTTCATTTTTTGCCTTTTCTGTCTTGCTGATACGTACATATACTTTGTGTGTTTTTTGCAATTAAGGACATGTGGTTTAATTAAGTCCAAATAATCAATCTGTCAATACTGTATTGAAGTTTGCGAGTTAACCTGCAGGAGTCTGAATCACTACAAAAGAGAGTGGTATCATCAGCAAACATTTCACAGCTACATTTAATAAAACAGGGTAAACCATTTACATAGACTGGAAACAAGAGTGGTCCCAATACTGAGCCTTGTGGTACCCCACATCTAATGGGTAGTAGTTCTGATGTTTGATTATTTACAGATACAAGCTGCTGCCTATTAGACAAAATGTTATAGTAGTTGGATAACTTCAGGTGTCAGATTGTACAATTCTAAGTTGCGCAATAACAGTGTTGATCACATCAAATGCTTTTTCAAGGTCAACCGAAAGGACGCCTGTAAACTTATTGTCATTTATATTGTGTAGGAGACTGTCAGTGAGCTGAGTTAGAGCAGTGTGACAGGAGTACTTTTTACGAAACTCTGATTGATCCTCGTGCAATAGACTTTTTTTTTATAAAGTAAGAATTTAGGGATGTTTGTATGTGTTTTTCAATGGGTTTAGATAGTACAGAGAGAATTGAAATTGGCCTGTAATTTGAAGGAGAAGAACAGTCGCCTGATTTATGGACTGGTATAACTTTTAAACTTGAGAGGAAAACACCTTTTCTCAATACACAAGTTGTATAGATATGTCAGTGTTTCAACAATAACCGGACTAGCGAGTTTTATGATCCACGCATCTAACTTGTCTAGATCACGTGTTCTCGAATTCATTAGC
Organism: Rapana venosa; assembly: GCA_028751875.1. Classification (NCBI taxonomy): domain Eukaryota; kingdom Metazoa; phylum Mollusca; class Gastropoda; order Neogastropoda; family Muricidae; genus Rapana; species Rapana venosa. The sequence goes on along the minus strand of CM054154.1, from coordinate 460,040 downwards.
ATTTTTATGCTTTCTAATACGTCAAAGATTGTCAGTGTTTGTGTGTGTGTGTGTGTGTGTGTGTGTGTGTGTGTGTGTGTGTGTGTGTGTGTGTGTGTGTGTGTGTGTGTGTGTGTGTGTGTGTAAATAGCGTTAATTACACTCCCTTTAGTACACGCAGAATGATCCCTTAAGACACAAAAGCATCAAGCAGGCAAATAAGACATCAATCCACCAACACCTGCAATCAAAATATGTCATTTCAAAAAGCGTAAGATGTAGCAAATTGCATACAAAACTGCATGCGAGCATATTTAATGTATAATACATAAACACGAAAAAATCATCCTTAAAGAATGTATTCTTTATACATGAAATGAATGATTCATCTATGGAAAAACTATGTACATAATTATCAAAAACTTGTGGAGGGTAGGAAGGAGGGGTGGGGGTGGGTTGGGTGGGAGGGTGGGGGTAGGGAGGGAGGGTAAGAGCTTATTTCGACCATGTACCTCAAACCAAGCTACACCATAACACAATGTTTGTAGAAAAATGTCTGATTAATTTATTCAACATGAACAAAAAACCAAAACAATCTAGTCACTACGTACATTGTCCTATTTATAAAAAAGACTTCAGTTTCGATGCAATCGCATCCAATGGCTTGATACTGATTATGTAGTATAGACCAAAACCTATGTCGGTTATTGTTGTAAGCAAAGTGCTAACTGCATTACATATTGTTATCCTTTCAAATACTATTTTGAGATGGCCTTCAGCCATGACAAGCTCTCAGCATCACAACACGTACTCTTCTTTGAAGGAGAGAACAATAATCTGAAGTTGGGGTATGGCTGCCTATATAGCAAGGCTCCCGACAACCTTTGCATCCAGTGTGCACTTTCAGTCTGACAGTGATTCCAAAGTGGTGAGGGAGACAGACAGGGTGCATGTTCTTCTGGGGAATGCCTGTACACAATATTCATGTCATCAATCTTTGAGTTTTAGTTTTTACATTTCACAAATGAAAGCATTTGACCCCTAAATGAAACTACATAAAGCATTCAAACATACGGATGACAACATTTACAAAACTGCATACACACGGGGACTGGATTAGAAAATCACATGAGTGCTTATTCCATTGTCCTCGAAATAAATAAATAGATAGATACATAAATAAATAAATACACAAGAGTACAAAACAAACATTGTTGTAAATTTGATTCAAACTTTCAAGCTGTTGTGTGGTTCAATGCAAAATGTGTGAGAGACCAAATTGTTGCAATGTTTCCATGGCGTTCAGATCAAACCTTTTCTCTTTTTTATGTTTTAGGCTTTAAAATTGATCTTGGTATTTGTGCTGTCTAGGAAGTGTATCAACCTGCACCTTTGTGCTGAGGAGAAGTGCTGTGCTTCACCTGTCCGCGTGTTCATAGACATCCAGGCTGCAGATTGTCAGACAGGTCTCCCAGTCCTTCAAACGTCTTCATACCCTCTTTCTTGTCATCACCGAAACTTTCATAGGTCAGCCATACAAATCAGTCATTTAGAAGTTTTGTATCTGCCCTTTTTTGATGCGAAAGGACTCCAAATGTACCCACGTTTGTGTATTTTTGTTTTCTGTTGTTCTGTTTTCAAGATAGATATTAATGTAGTGTGCTTTCCGCCCTGATGGTATTTTAGGTATTCAGACAGACTGTAATTCTTATAACAAAGCCACGTCCTTTGCTGTGTGGTGAACTTTCAATCAGCAGTCTTCTATCTAACTGGACAGTATTCCTCCTGCTGTTGAACCTCTGAGGACTGCCATGCCTATATCCCTTCCACATCATCAAGCCCCTCAGGGTAGAGTTCTGTTCATGACAGGCTGGTAAAGGTTGGGGATGTCATGTCTAAGCTCCACAGTCTGACTCCTTGTATGGTGTCTACAGAAAAGTGCTGCTTTCTAAACCAAGATCAAAGAGGCGTTTGAGTGATGACTAGGGTTGCCAATGACTGTGTGATGACCGAGGAGTGTGCTCGCATCTCCTGACGACTGACTGTGGCGTTGCTGTTCTCCAGCAGGACAGGCTACAGGTGGTGGCTGTCTGGTGCTCCAGCAGGACAGGCTACAGGTGGTGGCTGTCTGGTTCTCCAGCAGGACAGGCTACAGGTGGTGGCTGTCTGGTTCTCCAGCAGGACAGGCTACAGGTGGTGGCTGTCTGGTGCTCCAGCAGGACAGGCTACAGGTGGTGGCTGTCTGGTTCTCCAGCAGGACAGGCTACAGGTGGTGGCTGTCTGGTGCTCCAGCAGGACAGGCTACAGGTGGTGGCTGTCTGGTTCTCCAGCAGGACAGGCTACAGGTGGTGGCTGTCTGGTTCTCCAGCAGGACAGGCTACAGGTGGTGGCTGTCTGGTTCTCCAGCAGGACAGGCTACAGGTGGTGGCTGTCTGGTTCTCCAGCAGGACAGGCTACAGGTGGTGGCTGTCTGGTTCTCCAGCAGGACAGGCTACAGGTGGTGGCTGTCTGGTTCTCCAGCAGGACAGGCTACAGGTGGTGGCTGTCTGGTTCTCCAGCAGGACAGGCTACAGGTGGTGGCTGTCTGGTTCTCCAGCAGGACAGGCTACAGGTGGTGGCTGTCTGGTGCTCCAGCAGGACAGGCTACAGGTGGTGGCTGTCTGGTGCTCCAGCAGGACAGGCTACAGGAATGTGGGCTTCGTCCCTCTCGTCGTCAAGGTCACTCTTTCGCCGTCTCTTGGTCAGTTTGCGGGTCCTCTTTTTCGGTTTGGGGGCCTCAGCCGTGGAGGGTGTGGTCCCTGACCTCAGGGTGAAGCTGGATTCATCCTGGGATTCCGGGAGTGAGAGGGCGTCCTCACTGTCCGCCTTCTTCCTCCTGTGCCGGGTCAGACTGGCCGACCCCTGTGTGCTGACCTGCCTGCTGCCCTCTGGCTGCTCCCGCTCTCCCGGGAGGTCTTCCTGGCGCTTTTTGAAGAACCTGTGCAGCTGTCGAGTTTGCAGCGTTTGCTCCGAGTTCTGGGTTTGCCCTCCTTCTGTCAGCGTGTGCGCTTGATGCCGGGGCTGGGCCGCCAGCAGTCTTTGGAGGTCTGCGTCCTGCTGTCCTCCTCCTCCTGCCTCTGCAGTGGTGTTCCCGCCTGTGCCTTTGTCCGGACAGCCGGGGGCAGGGTCAGTGTTGGTGGCGCTGGACCTGGCTGCTGTGTCAACGCCTGGTGCTGGTTCCTCTGCTTCCTTCACCTTCGCCCCTGACTTTGCTGTTTCCCCCGACCATCTCTGCGGCTTCTCTCTTGGCTGAGGCCTTTCCCGTCCTTTCTTCTCCACAGCTGGTTTGGAACCGGCCTCTCCTGGGACAAGGACGTCTTCGTAAGCTGCGCTGTGGTAGGGGTAGGTGGCGGGCTCGGAGTCCGGCCTTGTCTTGCTGGGTGTGTCGTAGTCGTTGACCGTGGCTGCATGACCCGGCATCGCCTCCACACAGTCTCCGTCCTTGTGTGCAGCAAAGACTTCCTTTAACAGAGGTCGTGTAGGAGCCTTGCCCTCCTTCCCTGCCTTGTTGACCACAGCATACTCATCGCCCAGAGGACCCACGGAGAGCGAGTCCCCAGATTCCTCCCGCCCGTGGGACTCGGCATCGGAGGACTGTTTGGGCAGGTAGATCTTGGTGATGAAGGTACGTGAGCGAGATCCTGAGGACACCAGACTCTGCAGAGGAGAGGAGTCTGGGCCTGGCGGCTTGAGGCCCGTGCTGTGGCCTTCCTCCGCACCAGGCAGCAGACGAGGAGTGCTTTCCAAGGACTCCGGCGCAGAGTCCATCCACACGATGTCGGCAGCCTCGCCTGCCGGAGCCAGGCTGCCCCTGTCTCCACCACAGCCAGCAGGGCCAGCAGGGCAGCCCCCGCCTGGGGCAGGGATGGGGGGACACTGGGGGCTCTCCGCCTCGCTGTCTGCCATCTTCTCTTCAAAGAGGGCATCCTCTTCCACACCGTCATCCTCGGCCTTCTTCTCTCCCCCCTCCACCTCTTGCTGGGAGGGCCCTGCAGAGAAGAAGGGGGAGACTTGAGCTCTGGGGAGAGGGGAGGAGGAGGAGGTCGCGAAGTCCGAGGCCCTGTGCAAGAGACTGGTCAGCACCGGCAGACCCTCACTCTGCGCGCCGAGCGACTCCGACCTGGGCCCCCCGTCTGAGGAGAGAGAGGGCAGGATGTGGGAGAAAGGAACCGGGCCCTCAGAGGGGTTGGTGCTCTTGAACTGGATGTCTGAAGAAATGGGCCTGACCTCCACAAAGGGCACGCGGGAATTGGAAGGGTCGTCGTCTGCCTCCATCACGAAGGCAGCAGCCAGGGATCGGCGGTTCGACACTCGTGTGCACTCCACGTCTGCAACACGGCATAACACAACATGATCGCCCACTGCTTCGCACCGAGCTCAGATGCGCTGGGCCTGACCTGTCAGGAGTTTAGCGGCAGCGCAACGCCAATTTCGATCATATGACAGACAGTAATAGTTGCTGAGTGTTCGACGAAGAAGAAGAAGAAGAAGAAGAAGAAGAAGAAGAAGAAGAAGAAGAAGAAGAAGAAGAAGAAGGAAGAAGAAAAAGAACAACAACAACAACAACAACAACAACAACAAGACTGCTTGGGTTTTTCTGTCGTTCCTCAGTTCGAGTTATGAGGTTCATCAATGGTGATGGTTTTGAGGAAGCGACTGTTCTTACCCACCATTAAGGTAGCCGCATGCTGGCATCGTTACTTAGGCTGGTAAGTTTGTGCTTCCGTAACACACCGAACGTTGATATGAATGAATGACCTCATCTTTAACGTGCATATGTGATATGTTGCATATGTATATCCACGAAGGGAATGAAGGCAGGTCTGCACATCCATTTGACCTGGTAGATGGTGAAAATCCTTACCCACTAATTCACCAGACGCCACCAAGATTCGAACCCACGACTTCATGGACCCATGAGATTGAGGTGAAACGGTCCTAGCCACACGGCTGTAGCATCCGGCATAGCACTTATTGGAGATTGGAGACATCTGGAGAACAAGACCCATGTGCTGTCAGCACACGATAACCATCCTTTAGAAGAAGCAGTGTATGTTCAAAAACACGATAACCATCCTTTAGAAGAAGCAGTGTATGTTCAAAAACACAATAACCATCCTTTAGAAGAAGCAGTGTATGTTCAAAAACACAATAACCATCCTTTAGAAGAAGCAGTGTATGTTCAAAAACACGATAACCATCTTTAGAAGAAGCAGTGTATGTTCAAAAACACAATAACCATCCTTTAGAAGAAGCAGTGTATGTTCAAAAACACAATAACCATCCTTTAGAAGAAGCAGTGTATGTTCAAAAACACAATAACCATCCTTTAGAAGAAACAGTGTATGTTCAAAAACACAATAACCATCCTTTAGAAGAAACAGTGTATGTTCAAAAAAAACAAAACCATCCTTTGAAGAAACAGTGTATGTTCAAAAACACAATAACCATCCTTTAGAAGAAACAGTGTATGTTCAAAAACACAATAACCATCCTTTAGAAGAAACAGTGTATGTTCAAAAACACGATAACCATCCTTTAGAAGAAACAGTGTGTGTTCAAAAACACAATAACCATCCTGTAGAAGAAACAGTGTGTGTTCAAAAACACGATAACCATCTGTTAGAAGAAACAGTGTATGTTCAAAAACACGATAACCATCCTTTAGAAGAAACAGTGTGTGTTCAAAAACACAATAACCATCCTGTAGAAGAAACAGTGTGTGTTCAAAAACACGATAACCATCTGTTAAAAAAAGAAACAGTTGTAGTTCAAACAAACACGAAAACCCTCTGTTAGAAGAAACAATGTATGTCCAAAAACACGATAACCATCTGTTAGAAGAAACAGTGTGTGTTCAAAAACACAATAACCATCCTGTAGAAGAAACAGTGTGTGTTCAAAAACACGATAACCATCTGTTAGAAGAAACAGTGTATGTTCAAAAACACAATAACCATCTGTTAGAAGAAACAGTGTATGTTCAAAAACACGATAACCATCTGTTAGAAGAAACAGTGTGTGATCAAAAACACGATAACCATATGTTAGAAGAAACAGTGTATGTTCAAAAACACAATAACCATCTGTTAGAAGTAAGAGTGTGTGTTAAAAAAACACGTTTAAACCATCTGTTAAAAGGAAACAGTGTGTGTTCAAAAACACAATAACCATCCTTTAGAAGAAACAGTGTGTGTTCAAAAACACGATAACCATCTGTTAGAAGAAACAGTGTGTGTTCAAAAACACAATAACCATCCTGTAGAAGAAACAGTGTGTGTTCAAAAACACAATAACCATCTGTTAGAAGAAACAGTGTATGTTCAAAAACACAATAACCATCTGTTAAACGTAAGAGCGTGTGTTCAAAAACACAATAACCATCTGTTAGAAGAAACAGTGCGTGTTCAAAAACACAATAACCATCCTGTAGAAGAAACAGTGTGTGTTCAAAAACACGATAACCATCTGTTAGAAGAAACAGTGTGTGTTCAAAAACACGATAACCATCTGTTAGAAGAAACAGTGTGTGTTCAAAAACACGATTAACCATCTGTTAGAGAAACTGTGTGTTCAAAAAACACGTAACCATCCTGTAGAAGAAACAGTGTGTGTTCAAAAACACGATAACCATCTGTTAGAAGAAACAGTGTGTGTTCAAAAACACAATAACCATCTGTTAGAAGTAAGAGTGTGTGTTCAAAAACACAATAACCATCTGTTAGAAGTAAGAGTGTGTGTTCAAAAACACAATAACCATCTGTTAGAAAAAACAGTGTATGTTCAAAAACACGATAACCATCTGTTAGAAGAAACAGTGTGTGTTCAAAAACACAATAACCATCTTTAAATAAAAATTGTGAAAAACACAATAACCATCTGTTAGAATTAGAAGGGAGTTTGTTCAAAAACCACAAAACCCATTTTAAAAAAACAGTTATTTCAAAAACCGAAAACTCTTTTAAAGATTAGCCAGGGGGGGGGGGGGGGGGGGGGAGGGGGGGGGGGGGGAGGGGGGGTGGGGGGATATCACGTAAGGACCAAACTGGAACTTCAAAGCTTCAATACCTGGGAAGCCTTTGTAGCCGACCAGGGATCCAACCAGAGTATATGCGACAGCACAGACAATAACAGCTTGCAAAACGAAAACACCATCTGGAAATAAAATATCTCACTTATCATCCAAGATCAGACAATGCTCCCCTGTTCATAATCCATAGTTCTGTAATCCTGTGAATCAGGACCCTGACTGCAATTTGGTAGATGATACAGGCATGAAAGAATGCTTTCGGAGACTACTTGCATCTCCGACAAAGACCACATATGCAACAGTAAGCGTGCATAACAAAATCCACAATACCCATTGACCCTATGAGACCTTACTAACGATCGGAAAGAAGCGTAAACTTAAGTGAGCAATGTCACAAGATCCCAAGGAATTACAAAGACGTTTTGCAAGGCACTTCCAAAGGAGGAAGAAAAAGCAACAAGAAACTGGGGAGTAACATCAGTGAAATGGACATGCCTAGATACTCAACAAAACCCCGAGAAAGGCAGAACAGAAGAAGAATGGAGACTGTTGCTGGAGTGCTGTGAGGTCCCCCCCGGTCGTCACTACGGGGACCAGATAAGATAATAATAGATTTTCTCTGTGTTCATCATAAATTGTTACTGACATCATCTTTTTGTATAGTTCGCTATGTATAGTTTGGTTATTTCTTCGTTTAATCAAACATAAATCATTTTTTGTATGTTGTTGGCAGTTGCTTTCCAGTGATATATTGAATGTTACACACTGGTCCATCCTGATCCCAACAAAATGTTTTGTGTCACTAGGCCAAGGTCTTTAAATCATTTCAGAGTTCAGAGTTCAAGTCTCTCGCGCTCGCTCTCATCTCGCTCTCCTCTCCGCTCACGTTCCTGCTCTCACTATCCTCTCTCTCCTCTCTCCTCTCTTCCTCTCCTCTCTCCGCTCTCTCTCTCTCTTGTGCTGTCTAACTGTCATTGTGCAGCGTGTGCGCTCCAGGTCTCTGGGTGGCCCTCCTTCTGTCAGCGGGGTGCGCTTGATGCGGGCTGGGCGCCTGCAGTCTTGAGGTCTGCGTCCTCGCCGCCCTCCTGCCTCTCATGGTGTGCCCGCCTGTGCCTTTGTCCGACAGCCGCAGACAGTGTTTGGGCGCTGACCTGGCACTGCTGTTCAACGCCGGGTGTCTCTGTCTCTGCTTCCTTCACCTCCCCCTGAACTATTTAGCTGGTTTCCCTTCCACCCACCATCGCTGCTCTAGCTTCTCCTCTCTTGCTGAGTAGGCCTTTCTCCCGTCCTGTCTTCTCACACTGGTTTGAACCGCTCTCCTGGTCAAGGACCTCTTTCGTACGGCGCTTGTGTATAGTGGCTGGCTCGAGCCCCTTTGTCTTGCGGGTGTGTCGTAGCGTGGACCGTGGCTCATACCCGCTCGCCCCGCCACACATGCCCGTCTTTGTCATGCAAAGGTATCTTCCGTTTCAAGGCTGTAGTGTCCTTGCCTCCTTCCCCTGCCTGGTGACCAATATATAAACAGCATAACCTCTTCGCCCAGAACCCACGGAGCGAGTCCTCCAATTCCTCCGCCGTGGACCGGCTTCGAAACTGGTGGCTGTTGATCTTGTATCGAAGTACGGGACGAGACCTAGACAACAGACTCTGCAAGAAGAATCTGGCCTCGCGTGAGCCCCTCTGGCAGTCCCTCCGCACCAGCCAGACTAGGAGCGTTCCAAACTCCGGCTCAATCCCTCCAACTTCGCTCCTCGCCTCCAGCCAGGCTCCTTCTCCACCACACCAGCAGGGCCAGCAGGCAGACCCCGCCGGGGCCAGGATGGGGGGACACGGGGCTCTCTCGCCTCGCTGTCTCCACTTCTCTTCAAAGAGGCAGCCTCTTCACACCTTCAGCCTCGCCTACTTCGCTCCCCCCCGCCACCTCTTGCGGAGCCTGCAAAAGAAGGACTGAGCTCTGGGGAAGTGATAGGAGGAGGTCGCCGAATCCGAGCCCTTGCAAAGACGGGTCAAAACCGGCCAGACGCCTCATCTCCGCCGAGCGACTCCGACCTGCCCCCGCTGAGGAGAAAGCAATGGGAGAAAGGTACCGGGCCCGCAGAGGTTGGGGGCTCTTGAACTGATGTCTTAAATGGGGCCTGTACCTCCACAAAGGCACGCGGGAATTGGAAGCGTCGTCGTCTCCGCCTCACAAGCATCTACCAGGATCGCGGTCGTTCGACACGTGTGCACTCCACTCTGCAACACGCAAACACTACGCGCAACACTGCTTCGCACGGAGCTCAATCTCTGGCCATGAACTGTCAGGAGTTTAGCCAGCGCAACGGCCAATTGCGATCATATGACTGTCAGTAATATTCTGATGTTCACGAAGAAGAATAAGAAGAAGAAAGAAGAAAAGAAAAGAAGATAAAAAAAGAAAAAAGAAGATGAAGAAAAAGAACAACAACAACAACAACAACTCCACAACAAGACTGCTTGTTCTTTCTGCTGCCTCATTTCGTATATTCAATCAATGGTGTTTGGTAGAACACGCTCTGACCCACCATTAAAGCCGCTTGCTGCAACGGGTACTTAGGCTGTAATTGTGCTTCCTAACACACCGAAACGTTGATATGAATGAATACCTCAACTTTACCGTGCATATGTATATTTCATATGATACCACGAAGAATGATGGCAGTCGCACCCCAGGTGACCTTAAGGGAGGGGGGGGGGGGGGGGATAGGGGGGGGGAGGGAGGGGGTATAACCCGTACCACACAATTCTCCAGACCAGCCACAAATTCTTCCCACGACGACATTGGAACCCATGAATGAGGTAAAACGTCCTAGCCACAACGGCTTAGCATCCCATACACACTTATTGAGGAGATTGGAGACTTCTGGAGAACAAGACCCATTTGCTGTCCTACCGATAACCATTCCTTTAGAAAAGCATATGAGGTTCAAAAACTCACGATAACCATCCTTTAGAAAACAGTGTATGTTCAAAAACACAATAAACAACCTTTAATGAATGCAGTGTAGTTTCAAAAACACAATAACCCGCCTTTAAAGATGCAGGTATGTTCAAAAACACAGAACCACCGTTAGCAGATCAGTTAATTTCAGAAAAACACAAGAACCATCCGTTAAAATCATTTGCAAAAACTCAAATAACCAGCCGTTAAGGAAGATGCATGGTATGTGCAAAAACACAATAACCATCCTTTAAAGATAATAATGTAAGTCAAAAACACATACCATCCGTCTAGAAGATTACATGGTTTTGTCTATAACTCAATAACCAGCCGTTAAGAATCTGGTAGTTCAAAAACACAAGAACCATCCGGTTAAAAAACATGTATGTTCAAAACACAATAACCAGCCTTAAAAAACTAGTTAGTGGGCAAAAACAATATTACCATCCGTAAAGAAAACATGTGTGTGCAAAAACCATTAACCTTCCTGTTCGAAGAAACAGTGTGTGGCACAAACACATAACCATGCTTTAGAAGAAACAGTGTATTTCAAAACACATAACCATCCTTTAAAGAAACCAGTTGTCAAAAACCACAATAACCCATCCTGTAAAGTAACATTGTGTTTCAAAAACACGATAACCATCTGTGAAGAAACATTGAATGCAAAAACACGATAACCATCAGTTAAATATCTAGTTTCCAAAAACAACAGAACCATCGTTAGTAAGAAACATGTGTTTCAAAAACCAAGAACCACCATGAAGAAACATGTTGGTTCAAGAACACGATAACCACTGTTGAAGAAAACAGTGTATGTATCAAAACACAATAACCAGCTGTTAGAAAAACATGTATTCAAAAACACGATAACCATCTTTAGAAGAATCAGGTGTGAGCAAAAACACGATAACCATATGTGAGAAAAAACGAGGTATTTCTAAAACACAATTACCGCTGGTAAAGTAAAGAGTGTGTTTCCCAAAAACAGCAAACCATCAGTTAGAAATACAATGTTTGCTAAACACAGAACCATCCTTTAAAAAACATGTGGGGCAAAAACTCATAACCATCGTTAGAAGAAACAGTGTGTGTTCAAAAACACAATAACCACCTGTAGAAATTCATGTGTTCTAAAACCACAAGAACCCTCTGTTAGAAAAACATGTATGTCAAAACACATAACCACTGTTAAACGAAGAGCGTGTGTTCCAAAAACACAGCTAACCAGCTGTAGAAGAAACAGTGCGGTTCCAAAAACACAATAACCCATCCTTAGAAGAATCAGGTGTTCAAAATCTCATAACCATCTGTTAGAAAAACATTGTGTTTTCAAAAAACACATGAACCATCTGTTTAGAATAAACATGTGTGTTCAAAAACAACGATAAGCCATCTGGTTAGAAGAAACATGTGTTTTCAAAAACACGATAACCATCCTGTAAAGAAACAGTGAGTTTCAAAAACACGATAACCATCTGTTAAAGAAACAGTGTGTGTTTCAAAAACACAATAACCATCTGTAGAAGTAAGATGTGTTTCAAAAACACAATAACCATCTGTTAATTAAGTACGATTGTTTCAAAAACACAATACCATCTGTTAGAAAAAACAGTTCTCAAAAACGACGATAACCATCTGTTAAAAAACAGTGTTTTCAAAAAACACAATAAACCCTCGGTTAGAATAAGAGTGTGTGTTCAAAAACACCATAACCATTCTGTTGTAGAATTAGTAAAGTGTGGTTCAATTCACAATAACAAGCTGGTAGAAAAAACAGTGTATTTTCAAAAACGTCGATAACCTTACTGTTAAAGAACATGTATATGTTCAAAAACACAAAACCCAACTGTGAAAAAAAACGTGAGTTCAAAAACACAATAAACCCTCCCCTTAAAAGATACAGTGTGCGTCAACAACACAGTAACCATCTGTTAGAAAGAAACAGTTATGTTCATAAACCAATAACCATCTGTAAAATTAAGATACGTTTGAAAAACACAGTAACCATCCTTTAGAAGATACATGTGTGTTCAAAAACACGTAACCAACTGTTTGTAGACACAGTGTTTTCAAAACCAACATAACCAATCGTGTTAGATGTTAGACTTGTGATCCAAAAAAACAAAATAACCACTGTTTAGAAGATAAACTAGTGCGTGTTCAAAACACACGATAACCATCAGTTAGAAAGAAGTGTGGTGTGCAAAAACCACGATAACCATCTGGAGAAGAATCATTTTGTGGGCAAAAACACATAACCATCTTAAAGTTGAGTGGGGCAAAAACACGATAACCATCTTTAGAAGAAACAGTTGTTTTCAAAACACATAAACCATCTGTTTTAGAAGTATAGTGTTTGTTCAAAAAACTCATATCAGCGTTAGAAGTAACATGTAGGTTCAAAAACACAATACCCATCTTTAAAGTACAGTGTGTGGTCTAAAAACTCAATAACCATCTTTAAAGAACCAGTGTGTTTCAAAAACACATAACCACTGTTAGAAGATACAGTGATCCAAAAACACTTAATCCTTCTTGAGAAAAAAACATGTGTGTTCAAAAACACACTAACCATCTTTTAGAAGAGTGTGTGTCAAAACACAGTAACCATCTTTTAGAAGAAACAGTGTCTGTGCAAAAACACAATAACCATCCTGTTAAATAGATGTGGGTGCGCAAAACATCAATAACCATCTTTAGAAGAAACATGTGTAATCAAAAACACAATAACCATCTGTTATATATTGATGTTTTCAAAAACACATAACCATCTAGTTAGAAGTAAGACTGTGTGTTCAAAACACAATAACCATCTTTAGAAGTAAGGAGTGTTTTCAAAAACAAATAACCATTTTTTAAAGAACATGTGGATGTCAAAAACACGATAACCAACTTTTAGAAGTAAGTGTGTGTTTCAAAAACACATTAACCATCGTTAGAAATAACAGTGGCGTTCAAAAACTCAATAACCATCGGTTAAAATTATGAGATGTAGTTTCAAATACACGATACCATCCTGTTAGGAAGAAACATGTTGGTCAAAAACACGATAACCATCTTTTAAAGTAGAGTGTTGTTAAAATCACAATAACCATCTGTTAGAAGAAACAGTGTGTGTTCAAAAACTCATAACATCTTTAGAGAATAACTTGTGTGTTCAACACACGATAACCACTGTTTAGAAGTAGAGTGTTGTTCAAAACAACAATACCCTCCGTTAGAATTGAATGTTTTGTTCAAGAAACACAATAACCATCGTAAGAAGTAACAATGTGTGTCAAAAACACAATAACCATCTTTAAATAAGATGGTGTGCAAAAACCCGATATACCATCTTTAAAAAACATGTGTGTTCAAAAACTCATAGCCAGCTGTTAGAAGTAAAGTTGTTTCAAAACACTTGATGATAATCGTTGAAGTAAGATGTGTGTTCAAAAACTCAATAACCATCTGTTAGAAAAACATGGTTGTCTTCAAAACTCAATACCATCCTTAAAGAAACAGTGTGTGTATCAAATACTACAATAACCATCTGTTTAAAGCAACAGTGTGAGTTCAAACAACGAATAACCATCCTAGTTAAAAAATGTGGTGGGCAAATACACAATAACCTTCGGTAATTAACAGTGTGTTTCAAAAACACAAAACTATCTTTTAAAAAACATTGTTAAAAACACGAACCCATCTTTAGAAAGTATGTGTGTGTGTTCAAAAACACAGTAACCTCCTTTAGAAGAAACAAGTTAATGTGTCATAAACACAATCACCATCTTTAAAAGTCTAGTGTGTCAAAAACACTATAACCAGCGTTTAAAGAAACAGTGTATTTTTCAAAAACTCATAACCAGCTTTTAGAAGTAGATGTGTGTGCAAAAACACGATAACCATCGTTAAGAAGTTTAGTGTGGGAGTCAAAAACACAATAACCAGCTTTAAAGGTACATGTGTGTCAAAACTCAATAAAACAATCTGTTAGAGTAGTTGTGTTCAAAAACGCAGTAACCATCTGTTAAAAGACTGTATTTCCAAAACACAATAGACCAGCTGTTAGAATAAGGATGTTTCAAAAACCAATAACCATCGGTTAGAAAAACAGTGTGTGTCAAAACACAATAGCCATCCTGTTAGAAGATACTTGTGGTTGTGTCAAAAACTCAATAACCACCTGAAAGAAACATGTGTGTTCAAAAACACGATAACCATCTTAGAAATTAAACATAATGTTGTTCTAAAACACAAATAACCGATGTTAGAATAAATGTGTTGTTCAAAAACCGAGGAGATTATCTTAGAATATATGTTGTCAAACCAATAAACATCGTTAGAAGAAACATTTGTTCAAAACACATAACCATCTGTTTAAAGTAACAGTGGTGTTCAAAATCTCAATAACCATCTGTAGAAGTAACAGTGTGTGTCAAAAACACGATAAACCAGCGTTTAAAGTAACCGTGTGGTGTTCAAAACAACATGATAACCATCTGTATAGAAGTAAAGTGGTTGTTTAAAAACATCATAACCATCTTTGAAGTAAGAGTGTTGTTCGAAAAAACACAGTAACCACTTGAAAAAACAGTAGTATGTCAAAAACACAATAACCATCTGTTAGAAGTAACATGTTGTTCATAAACAAAATAACATCTGTTAAAGTAGTGTCTAACTGAACTTTCAAAGTCCTTCGAGTACTAAAACCGAGCCCCGTGTGCGTAAACCATGCAGAACATCTTGCCACCCGTTAAATCCTGGTCCAGCGTTTCTGAAAAGGTAGGCATTGTGTGCTGTGGAACCGATGACAAATTTTACAGTATAACATCACTCCATAAATTTTTTAATTATCTGAGCGCTGTTTTTGTTGCTTACACAAGATTCCGCGCTATATAAAGTCCATACATTATAATATAAATTTATTAATATTATTACTATTATTAAAGCAATATTGTCGATCAGGTAAAAAGGCAGAGTCGGGAATCAACAGACAAAAGCATACCACAACACAAAAAGAATGCTTTCCAAACACCCACAAATAGGGTATTCGCCAGCCACTTTATCCAAAAGCATGTTCGCAATAAAAGAGGACTTGTTCAGTTCAGGTTAAAATGAAACGAACCTGTGTACAAAATAAATAATACTCATTAAATTTCTCAATGTCATGTAAATTCTACTCCAAAGATGAAAAATGTTAGTGCATTAATTTTTCTTTCTTACTTCGGTATGATTCATTGTTTAACTGAAACATTTGTTTGGTTTTTGAATTTGAAACCGGTCCTATTAAAATAATTTTAACTTTCACCTCTAAGGCAAAGAAATTACCCATCATAGATACTCAGGGGTGTGAGTGGTTAAGTGAAAAAACATTTGCTAGTTATAGAATATGTAGCCATGATCGGAACAAGAAAACTTGTGGTGTTTAAAACTGATACAATGTCGTTTTGGACACAGATTAAACAATTCTGTGATTGCTTGATATTCCCTCCGTATGATTCTCCATTCTGGAAATGTCAACGTGATGATTGGGCGTAGAGGGTAATAACAATGTGAGCATATCTGGATGATTTGCATATGATTTTTAATATTCTGTTTAAATGGAGATTTGAAGGCCAATCCGCACATGGAAGTATTCTTTCAATGGATAGCAACTGGGGATTTTGGAAGAATATTTTTCCAATAATGGACCAGTTCCGAAGAAATCACAATAGTCTTTAACAGTTTGGGACACAACGGATTGGAAGTTTGTAACATGTAATGATAGTCTGTATAGTAAATGCGAGTGAAACAAACAGATTTTTGATGAAAGATTGTACAATGTTTTGGAAAAAATTTTACACAGGAAAGCACTGAGGAGTATTTTTTTTCATCTGTGAACGTTTTTCTTCACTCAAATATTTACCTTTGATTGTGAAAATTTCACAGGAGTACTAAACAGGTACCCTGTCCTAAGATAAAGAAACTGGAAATGGCAATGCTTCCTGATAACAGAAAAAGGGGATAAATGAAATTGCCTGTTGTTTGAAAATTTTTCTGAATGGAGCAACAAGAAAATGAATCAAAAATCGTGAAGCAAACCTGTTCAAAATAGATTACGAATGCCAATAAATAACTTAATAGGACGGAAATAAACGTTAGATATATTGTAAAAGCTAAAAATCTACGTATGTTTGCTCAAAAGGATGTCGTATTAAGACTAAAAGAACAGAGTGGTTTGCAGTGAATCCGTGAAAATAAAAAAAAATGTAGAAAAAAAATTAAAATTGGTTAGACAAGTCGAAAAGAAGAGATAGACAAATAATCCTAACTGCAAGGAAACAAACAGACATCTGTTGAAAGCCAAAAACTAACTTTTAGAAAACAAAAAGACTGAAGCATTAGCAAATAAATTACATGTTCACACTTTTGGAATGAGCTAAAAAAATTGGTTGTACAAACAAGAAAATAGTAGTTAAAGATTATTAGTTACAGATAGGGTTTAAAATTTCAAAACTGGTTTTCCAAGGAATAATGAAAAACTGAAAGGAATGACGTATTGAACTTGAACCTCATAGAAATAGATAATACTTGAATACAAAATATTTGAAGTAGTAATTGCTCACGGCAATAGATAAACGTAAAATTGTAAAGCGAATGGATAGATACATTTTACTAAATGTCACAGACAGTAAATATTGTAATTTTACAAACAAAATGATTATTGATAGTTTTGAACGAGATTTACCAAATGCAATAGCATAATTAATCCATGCATAATAAAGGAAACCTAAAAGATAGATAACTACTGGGAAGAGCTCTCTTAATATTATATCCAAATCTAACTTCAAATACTAATACATACTATACACTTGGTTAGAGGAGCAACAACTTATTTCATAATTCAACCAGATTTCGAAGAAAAATTTCACAGTTGATCATAAATTTTCACTATATGCAGTAGTTCAAACCAACATAAACAAAAAAGGAAAAAAACGCTATTTTTTGGTAAAAGTTCAGAAAATCCTTTGATTCAGTTCAGCATAACAAACTCAGGCATGCATTCAATATCAAGGTGTACGTCACTTCTGGCTGCACGACAATCTATTACAGGTCATTAAAACATGCTGCGAGCAAATTTTAATGTGCCGAAATGTTTGTTTGACACCATTGTGGGTAAGCAAGGCGTGCTAGCCAGACACTGTTTTCACTATTTTAAAACCATTACAGATCAAAATTAACAAAAGGTAAACATGGTACAGTTAATGTTCCAATAGAAGGAATTCAATTGTTATTTAGCAGATATGTCATTGTAGATCAACAACACCGATGGTCCTCAAATCATTAATGTTGTAAAAACATTGCTTAATAAATAAAAGTTAGATGTAAACGATAATAAAACAAAAGTTAATGTATTGAAAAGCTTTTGGGGTAAACCAAATGAAATGGTTCGATGATGGTAATGCTTAAGTAATAATCAATTATTCTATTAGTTCAGTTTCACAACTATATCAGTGCGAACTACGGTAACACAACATCTAGTAACAAAAGGAAAGGCAGATTCAGCTTAATATAGTTTTTCGAAATATAAAAGATAATAATAATAATAATTACTATGAATTATATACGCTGAATCTTGTAAAAAAACTTACAAATCGAAGCGCTTGCACTCAATCATATACAGCATCAACGCTCCTTAAAACAAATGACAACAGGTTGTTTTCTAAAACCAGCGCGCGCAACATATGCACGCATGGACGCACATACACGCACACACACACACACACACACACACACACACACACTCACTCTCACACACACACACACACATCACACACCCGAACAACACTTAGAAGTGAAAGATCTTTAAAAAGTTAGGGACAGATATTTGGGGAAAGCCGCAGTAGGAAATAAGTGTGTTTTACGGGAGTTAAGTATCAATAAGCTTTTGGCGAAGGAAAGAGAGGTCATTCCAGTGGATGACCAAAACAAGAAGGAGCCACGGCCAACGAGTGGTTATTTGAATCTGGGTGTCGAAAGCACAAAGTATCTGCGCAGACGAAGGAACATATGACAGATAAGACAGTTACAGAAAAATAAAGATGTGGAGACATTTGAAAAAGAGGTATTGATGTTATTCTCCCTCTTTTGGTGAGACAGACACCAGTGAAGAGATCGGCAGAGAGGAAGTGATTGTTTCAATTTATTCTTATCTTAACCATCGACTTCAAGTGTTTATCGTTGATGAGAGTAGATTGAAATGATGCGTAGGCCAGCCAAAAGAGAATACGTAGGTCTATACGTGAAAAGAAAAAATGTACTACTTGAAGTTGCATCATGACTATACTTCAATCTCGCTTATGCGCCGTAATGGATAGGACAAGACTGGCATCTGGTATAAATGGTCCATAAATGTTGTCAAGAACTACTCAGAAAACGGCACAGAGTGACAAAGAATAACGTTTTGCCGGAATGCTATTGAATTTTTTTGCGAGAAGGAAATTATTGGGGTCCCTATGATCATGTGACTTGGTTTTATCGCATTAAGTTAAACTTGTCTGAGGCATCCATTTGAATGTCTTGAAGCATAGACAGAGTCCGTCAGAGGTAGCAATTTTCAACAGGAGCACGGCACTGAAGCTGAGTATCATCGCATAGAAATGATGATCAATATAGGTGGTTTTTATTATATTGAATGAGCAGTTAGTGATAAAAGAACTGGCCCAGACTGATCCCTCACTCCACATTCCATTTTGACAGTCTTTGATATTGAATTTTGTTTACAATACTTTCTAGAACGTCTGTGAGGAGGAAGTAAACCAGTGTTGGCTGTGCCGGTAAGACCAAACGTATTTGAGGCGAGAAAGAAGAATTGATGATCAAAGTATCAAAGGCTCCGATAAGTCAAAGAGGAGAGAGAGTTTTTCCTGCATCAGAAGCAATAAAGGATCGAAAGGTGGACCTAGGTTCGGCTGTGTTGGACGATAGGCAGATGAAAAGTGGAAGGCGATGATTAAGGACGTGAACTGTTAGCGGTAGAGAACGAGTTTCTATATTAATACAAAGGGTAAAGTTTGAGACTTGGCCTATAATTCTTTCAAATGTTGGATCGAGTCTGCTTTTTCAGTAGAGGGTTGACTCTGCGGTTTTAAGAGCTGATGAAAGTTTCCTACACAAAGAGAAGAATTTACTTATGTGATGATAATAGGTACAATTTGGAAGCATGTAGAAAAACAGGAGCAGTTTTACATGAATCAATGCATGATTTTATAGTCATTTCCTGCAGAATTTCCATGATTCTTTTCACTTGTGGATGGAAGAAAAAGAGGATCCAGTAGACTGGATCAGGAGCGCACTGGAAGTGCGATCGATCCATCTGGAGCGTAATGTTTCGAACTTGTCAGAAAAGAAGCAGAAAAATAGGATGGAATTTTCAACAGCTTGGGTTTTAGGCAGAGGGAGTATTAGTTTTTGCATTCCTAGAATTTGAGTAGGAAAAAAGAGATTTTATGGATTACACTGAATTTTTTGGGAAGATAGGATCTGTCTTTGCTGATTGATTAAGATATGACTTGTTTATTATGTTTTCGGGAAACTGTTTGTTTGATTTCCGTTGTATGTGGCTGTCCCGCAACTGCGTTCTAGTTGTCGCGGTTGGCGCTTCGCTATCAGATGTTCTTGGTTGACATAAATACTTTTTGTAAAACAGTTTTTGAATATAAAAAAAATACAGCCATGTATTCTATATGCGCAGAATATGGGAATAAACCAGTTAGAACATATTGAAAAAGTCCCACATGATGCATACAAAAGTTGTTAGTGTACCAACCAATACACCAAACAAAATGAATATTAACTTGTTAAGTATCCTCTCTATGTAAATTCTACTCTGCCCTTATAAATATTGTTTAAATACTACAAATGATTAATGGACGGTTACCAATAAACTATCAAATCTGTTGCTGCGAACATTTCCCGGAAAACATGCTGGATTCGGGAAAAATAAATCAAGGACATGGACAGGATTTGAACATTGTTGGGTTGCAGCAATGTGGGGATGTGAAAAAAAGTTTCTAAAGCATATTAAACAATGCTCATCGAGATTGTAGTCAAGAATGGTCAGAACTATAAGAGATCGAGAAAGATACAACCATATAATCATTTAAGACTAAGTTCGTATAAGAAAGTATATGTTCTTAATATGGAAAATTATGTGTTACGGTCCATCTCCAGTTGAGTTAATGTAACTTCCAATGAAAACAACGTACATCGCTATACAAATCTATTCATGAAAATTCCTGCCTTTTGGTAAAACAATCAGAAAAGAAAAACATTTTGTTTTATTTTGTAAGGGTCCCAAAGTTCTAAAATTCAATAGAACTTCCTCTGCACATGTTACGTAAGCCACTGATCCGATCCACAATACAATTAATCTAGATAGTGTTTCGTGCAAGCATAGGCGAAGAAAATACTTCAAGTCTACAATAACTTAATCCAGATGACTCTTTAAACCACTTAAACTTGTTTACCACCTTTGTTTATATCGCGTATTATCATGAATTCGTGGCATAACAGTGCATGATCTTCCTGTTATCTCCCCTTTTATATTAAGGTCTATGACTTGATCATTTCGATTTAGGTGAAATGGTAAACGGTGAGTTTGACAACTATCCGTATAAAGTGAACCGTAGTAGTATTGATGTATAGATTTTCAGGTATCCATGATTGTAGAATATTGATAGGTCTGCTAAATAAAAATTGTCCTATTTTCGTTTGATCTATATTGAATTGTGCCTAAGGCCAATGTTCAATAAAGATGTCAAGAGTTTCAGAGAGAGTTTGCGCACTCGCATCGCACAAACACTTTTTGGAAATACCCTACGATTTGGATATACTCATTGGATATTTTTCTAGATAGTCATCTTCTCTTGCTATCTTGGGTTAGGGTTTATTGAAGTTTATAATCATGTAATTTTCTTGTAGTCAGTCAGAGACTCCCCTTCTTACTGGTAACCATGTAACCCATACCACCTGCCACAGTGTGAGTAAAACCCAACCAAAAAATACACCTGATGTTGGCACCGGGGGGGCATTTTGGAATTTTGCCCCAAGATACAACTAATGACAAAACACCAGATCTCCTAACCGGGATCGTCGGTCGCCCGTTACCAAGGACCGCCCTCTGTTGCTCATCAGACAATGCGAAAGTAGCTACTGGAAAAAAATGGTAAAACGGCAGCAAAATTCGTCCAGAACACCAGACACCATCATTGCACATGGAAGACGAACACTAAGAAGCTGCAGCCCAAAGGGAAGAACTGGACACATGATATGACCAAAATCATTGGCAATATCCTGGGCCTCTGCGAATCCAGGTGGAAAAACATGGAAAACAACGACCCCGGAAGTACCACAATTTATACACAGGGGAAAACAGATAAACATGAACACGCGTGGTTTTCTCGTGTCCACAAAACACCGAACACCGTCATGAGCGGACACCTTTCCCAGCTACTTATTACCAATCCGCGAACAACCCCCTGGAACATAACTATATACAGGAATACGCCCCACAGCAGACTGCACAATAAGCCGTAGAAGAATTTTATACCACTACAAGTGATCTTTCAAACACCCAAGGAAAGACATTCCGCTTGTGCAAGCTCTGAACGCCAGTAGGGAGAAGATCATGAAAACGGAGCGTTCTTTGTGCCACATTTAAGACCTTCTAATGAAAAATTGAGACGCCTGATTGCCAGAAGAACATCCACCTCCAGCTAGTGAATACACTGGCCCACAACAAAAATCCAGAAAATGTGACATGTATAGCCAAATGGAGACACCACAACCTAATAGATTTCAGGAGGTGATTATGACGGTGTGCATTCGACGTACATCGCACAGACATCGAATTTTCCAGAGCAACTAGAGGAATGATCATTTCTTGTCTATACTTTTCCGATTTTCTACGTCCAAGAAAACCACAAGCGTATCAACATCAGGATCAAATTTGACCTCGAAAGCTGAAGCACACCAGAATATTAACATTTCCAAGCAAATAGTGAAAGTTGCAGAACTCACGTGATATACCAACATAGATACAACTACGAAATAGTTTCAATACACAGTGACTGAAACACAAAACGAGCTCTTGCAAACCCGACTCAGTCGAAAAAAAAATCAAAAAACCATGGTCACCACCTATCATCCTACCAACTACGAACAAGCGTAGAGATTGAGAGAAAAGAAAAATGAAACAAAAGAAAAGAGCAGAAACAATATAGTGCCGTCAACAAAAAGAATCAAGAATCCAGACGAGGCAATAGAAAATGAACGGGAACAGTGCCAAGACAGTGAAAAACATCAGAAAAGCAAAGCAAAAGCATAATCACGTGAAAGAAAGACCTGACTACCGAAACAGAAAAAGGTTTAACAATTCCAAACTAAAATGAAGTGTCTCACTGACACCTAGGATATCTGACAATGACAGAATACTGCTCCGACCTGTATAACTATAGAACCCAGGAATCCAGAAGTCCATAAATGTACCAAACAAAACACAGAGCATCACCCATACCCTCCGAGATGGAAGTGGAAACAGCTTCTGATCCTGTAAATGTGAAGTCACAGGGGCGACAACAGTCCAGCTGACTGCGGGCCCACAGCGTGGAGGGGAAGCCATGATCAGCGCCTCTACTAAGAAACTGCAAACAAGATATGGCAGACAGATAATGCCACACCAAGACGCCAGTCGCTCATCATCACCCTCCCCAAGAAAGGTAATCTTCAACATCCTAATTTCCCACTATCAGCCTCTGTGTAAACCTTGCAAGGTCAAGCGCAGTTAATATTAAATAGACCTGAACCACAACCAGACCAGCATTGCTGAGAACAAGCAGGTTTCAGAGCAGGCGCAGCACAACAGAACAGATATTCAACCTCAGAATACTATGTGAGCGGGACCTTCAACATTCAAACAAACCTAGACCACGATTTATCGGATTTTAAGAAGGCATTTTGACAGGGTGTGGCACATCGTTGTGCAACCATGAACTTTACACAGCAATGCAAACCTAGCAGAGTCATCAAACAGCTTACACGAGCATCCAGGCATGTCTCAACAACAACATTGGAGAATGGTTTCGAACAACATTTGAGTAGGCAGCTGTCTACTCTCAACCCACCCGTTTCACATCTTCCTTGAAAATCATGCGGATGGCACTGGAACATCACGAAGAGCAGTCACATTGTCAGAACAGCTACATACCCCGCTTCGCAGATACATGTGATGTATAGCAATCAAAAAAGACTTTGCAGCCCTAACAAACACTGGATAAGCCTCCAAAACATACGCATGAAATCAGTGCAGAAAACAAACTGATGACTAATAACCCAATCATTAGCCAGGGGGGGGGGGGGGGGGGGGGAGGGGGGGGGGGGGGAGGGGGGGTGGGGGGATATCACGTAAGGACCAAACTGGAACTTCAAAGCTTCAATACCTGGGAAGCCTTTGTAGCCGACCAGGGATCCAACCAGAGTATATGCGACAGCACAGACAATAACAGCTTGCAAAACGAAAACACCATCTGGAAATAAAATATCTCACTTATCATCCAAGATCAGACAATGCTCCCCTGTTCATAATCCATAGTTCTGTAATCCTGTGAATCAGGACCCTGACTGCAATTTGGTAGATGATACAGGCATGAAAGAATGCTTTCGGAGACTACTTGCATCTCCGACAAAGACCACATATGCAACAGTAAGCGTGCATAACAAAATCCACAATACCCATTGACCCTATGAGACCTTACTAACGATCGGAAAGAAGCGTAAACTTAAGTGAGCAATGTCACAAGATCCCAAGGAATTACAAAGACGTTTTGCAAGGCACTTCCAAAGGAGGAAGAAAAAGCAACAAGAAACTGGGGAGTAACATCAGTGAAATGGACATGCCTAGATACTCAACAAAACCCCGAGAAAGGCAGAACAGAAGAAGAATGGAGACTGTTGCTGGAGTGCTGTGAGGTCCCCCCCGGTCGTCACTACGGGGACCAGATAAGATAGATAGATAGGATTTTCTTCTGTGTTCAGTCATAAATTGTTACTGACATCATCTTTTTGTATGAGTTCGCTATGTATATTTGTGTGTATTTCTTCTTTAATCAAACATAAATCATTATTTGTTTTTGCATTTGCTTTTCCAGTGATATATGAATGAACTCACTGTTCCATCCTGAGCCCAACAAATGTATTGTGGTCCAAGGCCAATGTACATTAAATCATTTCAGAGTTCAGAGTTCAGAGTTCTCTCCTCTCTCTCTCTCTCTCTCTCTCTCTCTCTCTCTCTCTCTCTCTCTCTCTCTCCTCTCTCTCTCCTCTCCTCTCTCTCTCTCTCTCTCTCTCTCTCTCTCTCTTGTGCATCTGTTGATATCCATGTGTGTGTATTTTCACATGTATCACAATTATGCTTTTGGTTTTCTTGCAGCGTTTTCTTTTCTTTTCTTTTCATGTTGAGGGCTGGATGAAAAAAGTCTTATTGCCCTCGTGAAATAAAATTGCCTTTGCGTTTGCAGGTGTGGTACGTCTAGCCCTCCACACCATCATTCCTCACACAACCTGGCCAACAGCCAGTGTCTTGCACGAGATAACATGAGTACAGCATTGCTCTTAACATCAACCAACCAACCGCCCAACAAAATGACTAACCAGCCAGCCTACCAACCATAACCACAACCAACCAACCAGCCAACCAACCAATCGACAAAATGACTAACCAGCCAGCTCCCAAACCCAAAACCACAACCAACCAACCAGCCAACCAACCAATCGAACAAATGACTAACCAGCCAGCCTACCAACCAAACACCACAACCAACCAACCAAAGCCAACCAACCAATCGACAAAATGACTAACCAGCCAGCCTCCCAACCAAAACCACAACCAACCAACCAGCCAACCAACCAATCGACAAAATGACTAACCAGCCAGCCTACCAACCAAAACCACAACCAACCAACCAGCCAACCAACCAATCGACAAAATGACTAACCAGCCAGCCTACCAACCAAAAACCACAACCAACCAACCAGCAACCAACCAATCGACAAAATGACTAACCAACCAACTAAGGAAGCAACCAACCAAATACCCCATCAGACAGACCCTTGGCCAATGAGAGAAAATGAGACAGAGCCAGACGAGACACAGAATGACAGAGAAACGGAGGCAGAAAGACAGACAGACAGACAGACAGACAGACAGGGAGAGAACTAGCGCTAAGATGATGAAGACAAGACACAAACCCACCACCCTGTCTACGCATGCCATCTGTGTTCTTATAGCGACCTCTGCCTCGTCTTTTGCGCAGCACGAAGACGACGAAGACGATGATGACGATGACGACTGTGGCTGCCACCAGAGACGAGATCAGAACCGCTGTGGCCGCTGATAAAGCAGGGTCATTTTCTGGGCAACAAATCAATCCTCAACGCATCAATCAATCAATCAATCAATCAATCAATCAATCAATCAATCAAGGACTTGGCATCTTTTTCATTGCGCTAGTGGTGTTGTTGAGCGTTCCCCAGCTTAACACGCGGGGAAGCATCCAGACCATGCACCCTGACTCCACTCATCCCACCTTGGACTTGACGTGAGGTTGAAAGAAATGGCTGGAGGAAAAGTGTTGCTCGCGTGGCTTTGAAAAAAAAAGTACCTCACCGCATAGGCAGCCATCCTCCGACTTCAGGGATTGTGGTCCTCTTGGACAGTGGAGTGGAATGCGGCTTGTCAGGCTGAAGGGGGAACCATCTCAGCCCAGCATTGTTCAGCGTGACGGCCCAGGAGTGCAGGCTTGGCCACTTGGCTGACATCAACAGCAGCAAGCTTTTGGGCGGGCCAGCACTTTGATACTGATACTTTATTTTTTCAAATTATTTATTTTTTATTCTTTTTTATCGAGGATAATGGAATAAGCACTTATGTGCTTTTTTTTTACATCAGTCCCCGTGTGTATGCGGTTTTGTCCATTCTGTCATCCGTTCCCACCGGCACGCAATGGCCTACTCTTACGAAAAGCGGAACAGGACGATACAGCAAAAACCAGCAACACCGCCTTACCTTCTTCATTCCTCTTCACTTTCTCAGTGTTCTCACCCCGCTGCTGCGTTGTCTAAATAATAATAATAATAATAATAATAATAATAACAATAATAATAATAATTAATAACAACAACAACAACAACAAAATAATAATAATAATAATAATAATAATGATGATGATGATGATGATGATGATGATGATAATAATAATAATAATATAATAATAATAATAATAATGATAACAACAACAATAAATAACAATGACAACAACAACAATAATGATAACACTACTACTACTACTACTACTGCTGCTCCTGCTGCTGCTGCTGCTGCTACTGATAATAATAGTAATAATATGTTATAAAATATTTATATAATGAATCTTGTAAAGCGAACAAATCAAAGCGATTGCTTTCCTAACATTCACAGGGCTGCAACCGTTCACAAAAGATTAACCGATTTTGCATGCACACACACACTTACACACACACTTACAAAACACACTTACACACACACTTAACACACACACAACACCACACACACACACACACACACACACACACACAACACACGCACACACACGCACACACACACCGGGCTTAGGCAGGGTAATGGAATACACATGCAGTTTGGACGTGTGTTGCATCAGATACCATTTGCATTCACGGCAAATTACTCTGCCTGGAATTCGGGCCACTTTCCCTGGTGTCAGCCCATCGTCACAACAGCGGTTATTTCCCCTGTCTGCTGGTAGCAGTTCTTTCCCTTGAAGCGTGGCTTGTTCTCTTACCTGTCGTTCGCGCTGCTTTGGCCATGTATCGGCCTTGCAGTCAGTATGTGCAGCAGCAAGAGCAGCAACAGCACCTTCTATAAATGCAGCAACAACAAGCTCCTTCTATAGGTGCAGCAGCAACTTCTATAGCATGCAGCAATAACTTCTACAGGTGCAACAACAACTTCTATAGGTGCAGCACACAAACTTCTATAGCTGCAGCAAACAACTTCTATAGCTGCAGCAGCAACTTCTATAGCTGCAGCAGCAACTTCTATAGCTGCAGCAGCAACTTCTATAGCTGCAGCAGCAGCAACTGCTATAAATGCTGCAGCAACAGCGACACAGCAACATCCTGCCACACCACACCACACCTCACCACACCACACCACACACACACCCACCACACCACACCACACCACACCCATCCCACCCCACCACACCACACCACACCACACCCCACCACACCACGGACACACCACACCACACCACACAGACACAACACACCACACCCACACCATACCACACAGACACACCACACCACACCCACTACCATACCACACACCACACCACACCATACCACACCACACCACACAGACACACCATACCACACCACACCACACGGACACACCACACTGATACACCACACCATACCACACCACACCACCACCCACACCACACCACACCCCACCCCACCACACCCCACCCCACCCCACCACACCCCACCACGCCCACACCCACCACACCCCCACCCCACCCCACCCCACCCCATCACACCCCACCCCACGACACTGACCCACAGGGCTGACATGCAGCAGGAAGGTGAAGGCCCCAAAGGCGTTGGCCAGGCTGACGTTGTACAGGCCTTCGTGGTCGGCGGCAGGTCACCTCGCCCCAGCGACAGGTCACCAGATGCTGAAGCAGATCCTCGCCCTGACACAGGAGGGCAGGCAGGAGGGCAGGCAGGAGGGCGGCCTGGCTGAGGTTGTGGCGCTGGTCAGCGGCGGCCAGCAGCGTCAGACGCAGGTGCTGGGGAACAGGGTAGGCCACCAGCCGCAGCTCCGCCGCCTGCAGGCCCCTCAAGCTGTATGACGGCATCAGAGCCCAGGGCGGGGCTGTAGGGTCGGGGTCCGCCTAGGTGGGTGGGTGATGAGGTCAGCCAGTGCGTTATCTTGTCGTTGTTTGTTGTTGTTGTTTGTTTGTTGTTGTTGTTGTTGTTTGTTGTTGTTGTTGTTGTCGTTGTTGTTGTTGTTTTGTTATGATGATGATGATGATGATGATCATGATGATCATGATGATCATGATGATCATGATGATCATGATGATGATCATGATGATGAGATGAAACTATAAACCCAGGCCCCGTGTACGAACGCAGACACAACATCTTGCGCACATGTTAAAAACCCGTTCTTCCTTTCAGAAGAGTAAGCCATTGTGTGCCGGTATGAGCGGATGGCAAAGTATAAAAACAACAACAACCCAGCATGCACACAGGGGTCGTGTTTAGACACTATCACGGAGGTGGGTCGGATCTTCAGAGCTGTATACAGCATCGTTCTGGCAACTCCTGCGATCGACGGCACTGAACCATGTGTGTCGGTGATTGCCTTTCCAATGGACCATTCCAGCGACGTGGAGAGGGGGGTCTGCTGCATGGGTAACAGCTCGCCCTCCACACTGACTGACCCAGGCTTTGTGGCTCTGGATATGAAACACCTAGAGCGCAACTCCAGAGTCTGACGAGACTGAGGGATACCTAGTGATGATGATGGTGGGTCGCCTTAACATCACCATCATCATCATCACCATCATCATCCTCGCCACCATCATCATCGTCGTCGTCGTCGTCGTACGTCATCACCATCATCGTCATCATCAGTGGTAGTTAGTAGTAGTAGTAGTAGTAGTAGTAGTAGTAGTAGTAGTAGTGTGTAGTAGTTAGTAGTAGTAGTAGTAGCAGAGTAGTAGTAGTAGTAGCTGTTGTTGTTGTTGTTGTTGTTGTTGTAGCAGCAGCAGCAGCAGCAGAAGCAAGCAGCAGCAGCAGCAACAGCAGCAGCAGCAGCAGCAGCCAGCAGCAGCAGCAGCAAGCAGTAGTAGTAAGTTAGTAAGTAGGAGGAGGAGGAGGAGGAGGAAGAGGAGCAGGAGGTGAAGCAGCAGCATATCGTGATCATCATCACCATCACCATCATTACCATTATCATCACCATCATCGCCATCACCAACCGTCATCATTGTCGTCATCATCATCATCACCATCACCGTCATTATTGTCGTCGTCATCATCATCATCACCACCGTCATTCATCATCGCCAGCATCATCATCATCATCACCACCACCACCACCCACCCCCACCACCCCCACCATCACCCCCCACCACCCTCAAACCCCCACCACCACCACCACCACCACCCCCCCCCCCACCACCCCCACCCACACCACCATCACCCCACAACCCCAAACCCCCACCCCCCCACCCCAA
>CM054154.1:409932-430208 GCA_028751875.1 Rapana venosa | reverse complement strand
TTTGGTTGGGTTGTTTGTTGTTTTTTTCAAAGGTTTTTGACTATCGTTTTTTTTTTTTGCCCACCGGGGTAGCGCTTTCTGACGTCAGGGGGTTGTTACCGACACCAGTTTCCCTCCTTTGGAAATCTGTGTCATCCGCCCTCCCGGACGCAATGGCCACTTTTCCAAAAAAGGGGAAGGGTTTTTTTAAACGTGGGGGAAAGTGTTCTGCGTCCATTTCAGCGGGGCCTCTGTTTACAACTAAAACCTTTGGGGCGAGTGCGTCGCACTGATGTTAACTCCAGGGAAAAAAATCCCCCAAGGGGCAGTCCCTCGGTGGGGGGCCGATCCGGGCCCGTCGATGAGGAGCGAAATTCTAACCACTAGCTACCTCGCCCCCCAGTGCCCATTGGGGGGGGAGATCCCCTCGTGGGAAGCCTTTTTCCCCCGGTTGGAACTCCCCCCTGGGGTACCGCCTGACTTCGGTCTGTTTTTCAAACCCCGTGGGCTACCGGGGTCCCCCCCCTCCCCCCCCCTCCCCCTCCTGTGTGGCGGGTTTTGTAGTGTAGTGTATGGATTGCCCCCAACCCCCCAACGGGAAATTTTGCGGGTGGGGGGGGGGGGTGGGGGTGGGGGGGGGGGTATGACGGGCGCTGTTGTCAGTGAAGTGTCCAGGCCCTTTTGTCGTTAATGGTTGAAACCCAAATGGGTGTGTTGTGGGGCGGTGGGGTGTGGTGGGGGGTTTGGGTGCGGTGGGTGTGGGGGGTGTGGTGGGGTGTGTTGGGTGTGTTGTTAGTGTTGTGGTGTTTTTGGGGTTTGGGTGGGGGATGGGGGGGGAAGTGTGTGGTGTGTGGGGTGGGTGTGGGGGGGTGGTGGGGGGTGTGGGGGGGTTTTGGTGGGGTGTTGGGGCGGTGTGGGGGGGTGGTTGGGGGGGGGGTTTTTTGGGGGGTGTGAAGGGGTTGTTGTGGGGGGTGTGGTGTGGGTGGTGGGTGGGGTGGGGTGTGGGTGGTGTGGGGGGTGTGGTGTGGGTGTTGGGTGGGGTGGGGGTGTGGGGTGGGTGGGGTGGGTGGGGTGTGGTTGGTGGGGGGGGGTTGGGGGTGGGGGGGGTTTGGTTGGTGGTGTAGTTAGTTGGTGTGGGGGTGTGGGGTGGGGTTGGGTTGGTTGGGTGTGGGTGGTGGGGTTTGGGGGGGGTTTGTGGTGAGGTATTTTGTGTTGTATTGTATTTTTTTGTATTTTTTTGGGGTAGTTGGGTCTTTTGTTTGTGTTGTATGTTTTGTTTGTGTGTGTTGAATGTAATGTTTGTATTGAATTTTAAAGCATTGTTTTTATGTACTTTTTGTTATATTGGTTGCTATTTTGGTAGTCATATTATTGTATCTTAATTTGTTTTGTTGTGTTGGTTGTACTGTAGTATGTACGTGTTTTGCGGTTTTGGTGGATCTTTATAATTTTATAGTCCATGTTGATTGATCTTTCATGCTTTTGTGTCTACTTTTGTATTAATAACTTGAAAATTCGGCTCATGTTTTAGCTTATTGCAACCCAGTGTTTTGCATTTGATTCAACTAATTTTGCAAAAAATCCCACACATGACGGGTCCCAGCAGACTTTTCGGGAGAGAGAGAGAGGGGGAGAGAGAGGAGGAGAGGAGAGAGAGAGAGAGAGAGAGGAGAAGGAGAGGGGAAGAGAGAGGAGGGGAAGAGGTGTGTGTGTGTGTGTGTGTGTGGTGGTTGGGTGTAGAAAACGCCCCCGGCGTGTGTGTGTCGGTGGTGTGTGTGTGTGGTGAGTGTGTGTGTGTGTGTGTGTGTGTGTTGTGTGTGTTTTGGGGGGTGGGGTGTGGTGGTTGGGGTGGGGTTTGTGTGTGTATGTGTGGTGGTGTTGTGTGTGTTGTAGTGTAGTGAGGTGTGGGTGTGTGTGATGGTGTGTGGTGAGAGAGTGTACGGTTGCGCGCGCCGTGTTGTGGTGTGTGTGTGTGGAGTGTACGTTTTGGTTTGTTGCTCGCCGCTTTTCCTACCGCTTTTACTCAGTTGCCAAATGTTTTAAAAAGCCGTTTTGTGTTTTTTTTTTAAGGGAAGGGTCTATCTTAACAAACAAAACAAAAGATAAAAAGGTCGGGCAGCTTTTCCTATCCTGACAACATAACCAGGGCTAAACCGCAAAAAGAAAAAACAACAACAACAAAAACAACAACAACACCAACCCCAAGCAAAAAAACTAAAAAATAAGCAAACATAAAAACCCAGTAATTTTCCTTACTACAAACCAAATAAAGGGGGTTTCCCTCAAACACAAACAAACAAACACCCGAAAACAAGAAGCAAGCTGAAAAGACAAAAAAACAAAACAAGAGCCCTTTTTAAAAAAAACCCCAAAAAATAACCCCCCGAAAACTAATTAAAGAAGGGTTTTTTGCCCAAGTGGTGTCCCCAAACCCTTCGCATTTACCGTAGATACTACTGGGAAAAGGGGCCCACAGCTTTTTTTGATAGTTAATTACAGGAGTGGGGTCGCTTTAAAAGAAGCGCTGGGGCGGAAGGGGGGAGGGGGGGGGGGGGCTTAAGATAAAAGGGGGTAACAAAAGGGGGGGAAAAAAAAGAGAGAAAAACAATAGTAAGCAACCCGACAAAAAGGTCTAGTTTTTATTGGCTGAATTCGACAAGGACAGATATTTTTGTCGGGTGGCTGACTGTGTTATTTTCTGTCTGCCGAGAGGGGAAGGAGGTGGAAGGGAGAGTGAAGGTATGTTTGGTGAAAGGGTTTTTTTATTATTTTTGTTGTTGTTGTTTTTTTTTGGGGTTTAGTCAGTTTTTTTGGGGTTTGAAATTAATTGTCTTGAACGATATTGGTCTTTTTTCTCCCTTTTTCAACATTTTTCTTCTTTACAGAAAAACTTCTTTTTCTCCCCTCCCTTTTTTTAAGCATTTTCTTTTCTTTTTTTACATTGTTTCCTCTTTCTTTTGATCTTTCTTTCAATCTTCTTTCTTTTCTTTTTTTTTTTTCTTCTTCCTCTTTACATTTTCGTGTATATTTCTTTCTTTTGGGGGGTTTCCCACTCCCTGTCATTTGTGCTTGTGTGCCAAAGTTTTTGGACTTTGAAAATTTTTTTCCCCTATAAAATATTGTCCATCCAAACAAAAGGGGAGGAACAGAGAGAGAGAGAAAAGGGAGAGAGAAGGAGAGGGGAGAAAAGGAGAGAGAGGGGAGAGAGAGAGAGAGAAGGCTGTTCCCACCCCACTTCTTCCTATTTACAGGACTGTGCTCGAGGCGGTCCCGGGGGATATAGCGCGTGTAACCCCCCTCTTTGCAGGGGGGGTGGTACGCCTATTTACCTAAAGCGAGACTACTGCCCTATACACAAAAAGGCTCGTACCAGCTGGATAGCAAAACCCCTCCCCCCCCAGGGCCCGAGAGACCCCGCTCTAAAAATGAATGAATTTTTGATCTGGGGGGAGGGGGGTGTTGCTCCCACGATCCTGTGAGTAGGAGACGTTTGGGGCAGCCCGTGAAGGGAGTGTCCCTGTTTTTTCTTTCTTTCTTTCCCCCTTCTTTCTAGGGGTGAGGATCTTCCTTTGTTGTATGTCCTTTTAGCCCCTTAGTGAACGTCAAGCAAAAACATTTGAACCCCGTGGGTTTTTTTTTCAATGACGCCTAATTTTTGAAAAAATTCCCCCCCCCACCTTGAGAGCAGAAGAAAACCCAACACAATGTGCGTCACTTTGTCAAAAGCAGGAAAGGCGCAATTTTGGAGAGAAAAGTGTCCAATGATCCGCTTTGCGTTTTTAGGCTATTTTTTCAGTTGTGAAGCAGGATTTTTTAAAAGGGGGGAGTGCTGCAGCTTAACGTCTCCCACGTTACGTTTTTTGGGATCATTATTTATTTTTCGAAAAGTCTTTACGATTGCATGAAAAAAAACTTGCGCATAAGCTTTTGGAATGACGTGGAGTGTTGCTGTTTTTTTAAAATCCCCTATGGTTTTTTTTTTTAAAATTCTCTCTTTGGATCTTTTTTTTTCGTTCTTTCTGTGTCTGTTTCTGTGTTTGTTTTGCTTGGTTTTCGTGCGTTTCTGTTTGCTTTCTTCTTTAAAACATGAGTTTGCTCTTAAGGTGATTTTTGAAGTAAAAAAAAAAAAAAATTTTTTTCTTTCGGTAGTTGATTGTTGTTACTTTTAATAAATTTAAACTATCTCCCTTTTTCCCGTCTGTCCCTTTCCTGTCTGCCTTCTTCGTTGTCTTTTTGTCTCTCACACAAATCAAGTAAGTCAAAACAAAAAAAAATTCCTGCCAGAGGTGGCGGAAACAGTGAGGGCCTCTCGTTCTTTTGTATGGGTTTTTATCGGTTTCCCAAAAACCAGGGTTTACCCAAAGCCAAAAGCAAGCCCTCCCTGGGCCCCCAAACCCCGCTGCCCGAAAGGCCCCCGCAAAGGTATGGTGTTAGTGGGTGTTTTTGTTTTGTTGTCTCGTATATCATCATCATTCCCTCATCATTGTTTTTTCTTCTTCTTCTTCCTTCTTCTTTTATTTCATCATTTAGTCATTTTTAAAAAAATTTTTCCTTATTTTCTTCTACTTTACCCAAAACTCAACACAGACCCCCGCAGCACACACACACACACACCACAACAAAACACCACACCACCACACACACACCACACACACCAACACCACTCTCTCTCTCTCTCGCGCGCGCGCGCGCGCCACACACACACAAACACACACTCTCTCTCTCCTCTCTCGCCTCTCTCTTCTCTACCACACACTTTTCTCTCACACACCCAAACACACACACCTCTCTCTCTCTCTCGCTCTCTCCACTCACACACACCACACCACCACACCAACACACAACCACCACACACACAAAACACCCCTCTCTCTCTCTCTCTCTCACAACCCCCACAAAACAATCCTTCTCTCCTCTCGCCTTTTCCTTTACCACACCACACACAACAACACACAACACACACCAACACACACACACAACAACACAAAACCCCACACCCTTTTCCTCTCTCTCTTCTCCACACCACACAAAAACACACTCTCTCCTCTCTCTCTCTCTCTCTCCGCTCGCTTCTCTCACTCCACACACACCACACCACCCACACCTCTCTCTTCTCTCTTCTCTTCTACTTCTCTCTCGCTCACTCCACAAAACACCAACACACCTCTCTCTCTTCGCTCACCACACACACACCACACACACTCTCTCTCTCTCACTTCACAACACCCACACTCTCTCTCCTCCTCTCTCTCTCTCTCTCCTTTCGCTCACAACACCACACACACACACACACACACACACACACACCACACGCACACACACGGACAGACGGGAAACGGTGATCATCTAGAATTTTATTTCAGGGAGGGCTTGTCGGCTCCCCAAATTCCCCCGTTAAACCGAAATCGGAAAAAACGCACCGCCCTCCCCCACCCCCCCCACCCCCGCGATTCTGAGGATGCGTCATGGTATGTTGTTGTTGTTTTTTGGGGTTTTTTTCTTGTTTTGTTTTTGTTCTTGTTTTGTTCTTGTTTTTCTTCTTCTTTTTTCTTTTTCTTTTTTCTTCTTTCGCAATTCTTCTTTTTCTTCTTTGCACTCTTCTTCTTCTTCTTCTTCTTCTTCTTCTTCTTCTTTCTTCTTCTTCTTCTTCTTCTTCTTCTTCTTAATTCTTCTCAATTCTTCTTCGCAATTCTTCTTCGCAATTCTCTTCTTGTTCTTCTTGTTCTTCTTCTTCTTCTTCTTAATTCTTCTCAATTCTTCTTCGCAATTCTTCTTCGCAATTCTTCTTCTTGTTCTTCTTGTTCTTCTTCGCATTCTTCTTCTTCTTCTTCTTCTTCTTCTTCTTCTTCTTTTCTTCTTCTTCTTCTTCAGAATTCTTCTTCAGAATTCTTCTTCAGAATTCTTCTTCTTCTTCAGAATTCTTCTTCACATTCTTCTTCAGAATTCTTCTTCAGAATTCTTCTTCTTCAGAATTCTTCTTCTTCTTCTTCTTCTTCTTCTTCTTCTTTCTTCTTCTTCTCTTCTTCTTCTTCTTCTTCTTCTTCTTAATTCTTCTCAATTCTTCTTCGCAATTCTTCTTCTCTTCTTCTTCTTCTCTTCTTTCTTCTTCTTCTTCTTCTTTTCTTCTTCTTCTTCTTCTTTAATTCTTCCTCAATTCTTCTTCTTATTCTTCTTCTTCGTCTTCTTCTTCTTCTTCTCTTCTTCTTCTTCTTCTTCTTCTTCTTCTTCTTCGCATTCTTCTTCTTCGCATCTTCTTCTTCTTCTTAATTCTTCTCATTCTTCTTCGCAATTCTTCTTCTTCTTCTTCTTCTTCTTCTTCTTCTCTTCTTCTTCTTCTTCTTCTTCCTTCTTCTTCTTCTTCGCATTCTTCTTCGCATTCTTCTTCGCATTCTTCTTCTCGCATTCTTCTTCTTCTTCGCAATTCTTCTTCGCATTCTTCGCATTCTTCTTCTTGGCATTCTTCTTGGCATTCTTCTTTATATTTTTCTTTTTCTTCTGTGTATGATGACGGTGATGATAATTAAGGTGGTGATGATGATGATGATGATGATGATGATGGCGGCGACGACGACGACGATGATGGTGACGACGATGATGATAATGATGGTGATGATCGTGGTGATGATGGTGATGGTGATGACGACGACGACGACGACGATGATGATGATGACGACGATGATGACGATGATGATGATGATGATGATGATGATGATGATGATGGCAGGATCACTACAGATCTCTTGCAGATACCAAACGTCGCTGCCTTGTCTCTGTATTTGCCTCATCAAACTGGCTTAGAGCCAGGTACAGACATTTCTCTCTGCCAGTTGTCACTGTCACTGTTGCTGTAATGCTGCTGTAGTAATTATTCATTTGACTCTGCAGAGAATACTCTTGCTACTGCTGCTGCCTCTATTGTTTATTTTATCTAGTATTTATTATTTATACCACTTTAAGTCACGGCAGATTTCTCTGCGTGAAAAGCGGGCTTCTCTCCCCAGGAAGAACGCGTCGCCACAAGAGCAGCGCCACCCTTATTTTTTTTTCTTTTTCCTGTCTGCAACTGTATTTGTTTCCCTATCAGAGTGGCTTTTTTTCTACAGAATGTTGCCAGGGACAGCTCTCTTGTGGGTTATTTTACGTGCGCTAAATAATTATGCATAACACAGGGGACCTCGGTTTATCGTCTCATCCGAAAGACTAGCACCCAGACCACCACTCATGGTCGAATGGACGGGGGGAAATTTTCGGGCATTTACAGTTCCCCCAGTTGTAAATGGGTACCTGTCCTCTTTAGGGTCAGGGAAGGTAAAGCAGCGAGGGAGAGGAGATGGACGCCGCCCTCAATATGCTGGCCCCTAGAGAAGTTGAGGTCTCTGACGCCTCGCTCCCCTACGACCTTATAGGTTATGGGACTCCTTTACCTTTTTTTCATGCGGCTCGTCACTCTCCCGTGATTATTTCTACTGGTGTTGGGCGTTTCCCCGCTTCACAGCTGGGGGTCTGTCAGCCTGCACGTGCCCTCTGCCTGCCTGCCTGCCTGCCTGCCTGTCCACACCTGCCTGCACCGTGAGGCCTGCACCACACACCCTGTGTGTGGGTGCCATCGTCTGCAGTGCTATACAGGCAGCCCTACTCCACCTTCAGGGCAGTTATCTCATGATTGAAAATGGCTACGGCGCCCTTGACAAGACTGGCAGAGGATAGCGTCAGCAGCAGCAGCAGAGGATAGCGTCAGCAGCAGCAGAGGATAGCGTCAGCAGCAGCAGAGGATAGCGTCAGCAGCAGCAGAGGATAGCGTCAGCAGCAGCAGAGGATAGCGTCAGCAGCAGCAGCAGAGGATAGCGTCAGCAGCAGCAGCAGAGGATAGCGTCAGCAGCAGCAGCAGAGGATAGCGTCAGCAGCAGCAGAGGATAGCGTCAGCAGCAGCAGCAGAGGCTTGCCAGTGTCGGCCTGTATGACATCAAAGGTCTCTACTTCATCCTTGGGCTGAGATTAGAAACCCAGGTCCCGTGTGCGAACGCACGCAGAACACTTTAAAATGTGTTCTACTTTCCACTGTGCCAGTGGGAACGGGTGACAAATTGACAAAATTGCATACACACGGGACTATATATAAAATTAAACAAAAATGTGTATTCCATTATCCTCGAAATCAATCAATCAATCAATCAACATATAAGGTTTGGTTTTTGGTTTGGTTTTTGTTTGCTGGTTTTTTTTGTTTTCGTTGGGAGGTGGGGGTGGGGGGGGGGGGGGGGGTTGAGGAGTGGGTATATCCGCAAAATGTGAAAAAATGTTGTCACACACTGCCAATACCACACAGAATCACCATTGTGAGTCAAGCTGAAATCAAAAGATGCCAGCATTTCATCTCGTATTATGTGCATACCTGTCAGAATCGTGGACCATAGCTACGTGTCATTGTCATTGTCGATTATTGTGTTGTCAGAATGTACTGCTGCCTTGTTGTGCGGTAACATCTGAATTCATTGCTGTACATATTTCTGATGTCAATGTTTGCAAACGTTACAGCTCGCACGCAGAACGCTTCAGTCCCAGCATCCTCTGCCAACGGAAGTCAGAAGTTGCCTCCCCTCTGTCCCCCGCGGCAAAGTCGAGAGCAGCTGATCCCTGACCCCGGCGTGTTCGGGGAAGTGGATGACCACGTGAGAAAGGTGACTGCAGGCAGGCTGCAGCCTGTGAGTAGGGCAGCCCTGCCAACTTGGGGATCCCTTACTGTGTGTCATGTGTGTACAGGTGGTAACTGACCCAAACCCACGGTACTTGTAAGGTGCGCTCAAGATGATTCAGCGCTATATAAAATTCATACATTATTATTATTATTATTATTAAGATGAAGATCATGCTCTTTTCATGGAGAGCTTGGGTTGGGTTGGGTTGAGATTGATGAAAATGAAGTCACTTTGAAATACTCCAAATAACAAGAAAATATGAGTACAGATTTGGGGACACTCACCGACACACATTATTTGTGTTGGGAAATTCATCTCTGTGTGCATTTCATTTCATTTTTCATTTTCATTTTACCACTTTAAGTCACGAGATTTCTCTGCGTAAAATTCGGGCTGCTCTCCCCGTGTGAGCGCGTCGCAACAAGAGCAGCGCCACCCTTTTTTGTTGTTGTTGGTCTGCAGCTGTATTTGTTTCCCTATCAGAGTGGCTTTTTTCTAAGAATTTTGCCAGGGACAACTCTCTTGTTGCCGTGGGTTCTTTTACGTGCGATGAATAATTTTGTGTAACAACGGGACCTCGGTTTATCGTCTCATCCGAAAGACCAGCGCCCAGACCACCACTCATGGTCTAATGGATGGGGGAAAAGTTTCGGGCCCAAACGGGATTCGAACCACCGCACACTTCAGACCCGGACTTTTCGCATTCTAGACAGGCGCGTTACCTCTAGACCACCGATCCACCGTGGGTGCACTGCAGACAGTCAGGCCTC
Source organism: Rapana venosa (assembly GCA_028751875.1). Lineage (NCBI taxonomy): Eukaryota > Metazoa > Mollusca > Gastropoda > Neogastropoda > Muricidae > Rapana > Rapana venosa. The sequence goes on along the minus strand of CM054154.1, from coordinate 420,763 downwards.
AGCTTGCCGCCACTTGGTTCACCGCTACTGCCTCCATTACTGATGCAGCTTTTCTTGAAAGAAAGTGGCATATCATCCATGGGACGGGTTAGCTCAGAGGTCAGAGCACTCGCTTTCCCCCCAGCCAAGGTTAAGCAGCGTTGATCGTGGTTACCAGTTGGATGGGTGACCGTTTGCACACCTTGGCTTCAGTACAGTCGCCCCCTAGTTCACCCAGCTGTAAATGCGTACCTGCCCTCTTTAGGGTCAGGGAAGGTAAAGCAGCGAGGGAGAGGAGATGGGCGCCGCCCTCAATATGCTGGCCCCTAGAGAAGTGAGGTCTCTGACGCCTCGCTCCCCTACGACCTTACAGGTTATGGGACACCTTTACCTTTACCTTTGCACACATCATCACTGTGCGTGCCTGTGTCCCGTGACTGTGTTGTGAAGAAAGGAAAGCAGCTGGCTAACAGTGCTGATGCTGGCAGGTGTCCAGGACCTCCCCGAGGTCGCTACAAGAGCTGGGCCAGGCTTTGACGGCGCCCTTCACCCAGCACACCCTGCAGCTCCGCGCCCTCTACGTCTGGTGTGCCCTCAACATTCGGTATGCCGCCCCTCTGCCTGCCTGCCTGTCTGTCTGTCTGTCTGTCTAACTGTCGTTCTATCTGTCTAATTGTCAGTCTGCCTGTCTCTGTTTGTCTCTGTCTATCTGTTTGTTTGTCTCAGTCTGTCTCTGTCTGTCTTTCTGTCTCTGTCTCTGCCTCTCTCTCTGTTTGTGTGTGTTTGTGTTTGCGAGCGAGCGTGCGTGCGTGCTGTCAAGTCAAGTAAAGTCAAGTCAAGTTTTTTATTTCAGATGGTACATTGAATAAGCAAAATACTTGCTTTTTTTATTTAATTTTTTTTATATATATTTGTGTGTGTGTGTGGGCGTGTGGGGTGTGGTGTGTGTGTGTGTGTGTGTGTGTGTGATTGCGTGTGTGTGTGTGCGTGTGTGCGTGCGTGCGTGCATGCGTGCGTGGGGTTGTGTAAACATCTACTTTGTCTTTTTTGGGGGGGGGGGGGGTAGCGTTGAGGGCATAAAGTACAGAAACTGCAAGAGCCTGTTTTTCCTTCCTTCCTTCCTTCCTTCCTCCTCCCTCCCTCCCTCCCTCCCTCCCTTCCTCCCTCCCCCTCCCTCCCTTCCTTCCTTCCTTCCTTCCTCCCTCCCTCCCTCCCTGCCTCCCTTCCTTCCTTCCTTCCTTCCTCCCTTCCTTCCTTCCTTCCTTCCTTCCTTCCTTCCTTCCTTGCCCCTGGAGTTCACATCAGAGCTGACTCCCCTCCCCCTAAAAGTCCTTCGGATGATACCATACTCCGAGGTCCTGTGTGCTAGCACACGCAGATCATCTAGCGCTCACTCACTCTCACTCATCCCTTGGTCGGGACAACCGTTGGGGTACCCGCACGGACGCTGCAAGTGGACCGCCAAATGGTTCTGTCCTGGGCTGTTTTCAGGAGGCTTGGTACAGTGAGGCCGGTCCACTCCTTGATGTTGGATATCCAGCTTTTGCGTGGTCGTCCCTGCCTCCTTGCTCCTTCCACCATTCCCTGCAGGACTGTCTTTGACAGGCTGTTATGCCTTGTTGTGTGGCCAAACCACTTCAGTTTCCTCCGTTTGACTGTATCTAGCAATGGTTCTTGTTTGCCAGCCAGTGCCTCGATCTGCTGCCAGACGTAGTCATTGGTTTTGCGGTCTCTGTAGGTGATGTTCAGGGTCCGCCTGAGGCACTTCATCTCAAAGGCTTGAATGCGACGTTCTAAATCGGCAGTAAGTGTCCATGCTTCACAGCTGTACAAGGCAATGGATGTGACGAGTGCCTTGTAGAGTCTGACCTTAGTGTGGGTTCTGATGTTGTGGTTTCTCCACACTTTCGCCAGTTTAGTCATGGAGGAGAGTGCCACAGCAAGTCTGATCTTCACCTCTTGTGTGCTCGTGCCTTCTTTGGTGATGACTGCTCCAAGGTACTTGAAAGTTTCCACCTCCTCTAGTGTCTCGCCACTCATCTTGATGCTGGTGGGAGTGGTCGGTGTGGTACTGTTCACTAGGATCTTGCTCTTTTTTCCGTGCTGATCTCCATACCGTGGGCATTGGCTGATGTTTCCAGTCTGGTGGTGAGATCCTGGAGTTCTTCTTCACTGCGGCCCATGAGATCAATATCGTCTGCGAATCGAAGATTGCAGACTGGCTTCCTCCTATTGTGATTGTGGTCTTGAAGCCAAGGAGGCCTCCTGCATGATGTTCTCCAGGAACACGTTGAAAAGAACGGGGGATAGCGGGCAGCCTGTCGAACTCCAACGAAGTCCGGAAGAACTCCCCGATTTCTCCACCCATGAGGACTGCACTGTGGGAGCTGTCATACAGCGCCTGGATGACTTGAATCAGGTCCTCGTCGAAGCTATAGTCTCTCATGACTTGCCACAGAGCTTCTTGCCACACTCGATCGAAGGCCTTCTTGAAGTCAATGAAGTTGTTGTAGAGCTGTAGCTGATGTTGGAGATGCTTCTCTATGAACATTCTGATGTTGAAGATCTGTTCGACAGTGCTTCGACCTGGTCTGAATCCTGCCTGTTCTTCTGATAGGATTTCTTCTGCTTGTGGTTTCAGTCTGTTCAAGGCAATGCGTAGCATAACTTTGCTTGGATGGCTTATCAGACTGATTGTTCTGTAATTTTGGCACTTCTTCAGGTCTCCCTTCTTTGGAAGTGGAACTATGATGGATTGGGTCCACTGTTCAGGCCACTCTTTGCTGGTCCAGATGCGTTGGCAGATGATTGTTAATGCCTTGATCATCTCTGGGCCTCCGTTCTTGATGAGCTCAGCCGGGATGTTGTCAATCCCTGGTGACTTGCCTCCTTTCAGGGATCTTACTGCTTCTACTACCTCTTCCTCCAGCACCTGTGTGCTTTCAGGATCTGATGGTCTGGGATCTTGCTCGTGAAGTTTGTTCGGATCAGCCTTCAGCTTGTAGTTGTACAGGTCTCTGCAATATTCTGTCCATCTCTTCATGATAGTGGCGCTCTCTGTAAGGACTGACCCCTCTTTGTCTTCAATAACGGAGGTCTTTGGCTGCTGGGACTTGGTTAGTACCTTGATGGTCTGGTACGCCTCTTTGCTGTCTCCTTTCGCCATTGCCTTCTCAACCTTGGAGCATTGTTCTGACATCCAGTTCCCCATGGCCTCAGTCATCTTCTTCTTGATTGACCTGTTGACTGTTCTATACTCTTCGGCCGTTTCTGGGTTTTTGTTCTTCACTGGCTTTAGCTCCCTACGTTGGTCGCACAGGTCCAGGATATCGTTGGTAACCCACGGTTGGTTCTTTTTCCTCTCTTTCCCAAGGATCTCCAGCGCTGTCTCCTGAATGGTCTTGCTGAAGGTCTCAGTGAGGTTGTTGATGTCATCTTGGAGGAAATTCAATGCTGCAAATCTGCCCCCTATCTCAGCTTTAAAGATTTCAGCGACTTCGGGGTCCTTCAGCTTTTCCATGTTGAACCGCAAACGGGGATTTCTCTTCTGGTTCTTGGTCTTCATCTAGCGCACACACATTAAAACCCGCTCTTCCTTTCGGAAGAGTAGACCATTGCGCACCGATCGGAACGCATGATGCAATCTAACAAAACGCAAACACGCGGGTGTCTTGTTTTGACATCATCCCACAGGCAGAATGTGGCTGCCTTCGTGGTTGGTGAATGGCAGCATACGCGAAATAATACTATGAGTGAATCTACGAGCGAAGGGGGGGGGGGGGGGGGGGGGAGAGGCGGGGGGGGGGGGCACATTCAAGGTGTGTTACACCTCCTCCTTTACCATCACCCTACCACGTCCATCTCCTGCCACTAGTGCTACTGCTTCTGCTACTGCTACTACTACTAGTACTGCTGCTACTACTAGTACTGCTGCTACTGCTGCTACTACTGCTAGTACTGCTGCTACTGCTACAACTACTAGTACTGCTGCTACTGCTGCTACTACTGCTACTACTGCTACTACTGCTAGTACTGCTGCTACTGCTGCTACTACTAGTACTGCTGCTACTGCTGCTACTGCTGCTACTACTGCTACTACTGCTAGTACTGCTGCTACTGCTGCTACTGCTGCTACTACTGCTACTACTGCTAGTACTGCTACTACTACTAGTACTGCTACTACTACTAGTACTGCTACTACTACTAGTACTGCTACTACTGCTACTACTATTTCTCTACTGCTGCTGCTATTACTGCTGCTGCCCCTGCTACGATGTGAATGCGCGCATGCTTGCACGTGCAAGCACGCGCAGGTGCAAAAAAGTGCGCTTGCAAGAATGGCATTGTGTGCACTCATGTGGATGTAGGTGCTCATTGTGTGAATGTTGGGGTACACGTTTATGAAAACTTAGCTCGTGCACAGGCTGTGCTTTGCATGTTTCGGCTATGAGGAAGACTAGCTGTGCTGTGATGTTTCATGTACGAGGAAGACTAGCTGTGCTGTTTCAGGTATGAGGAAGAATAGCTGTGATGTTTCAGGTACGAGGAAGACTAGCTGTGCTGTGCTGTTTCAGGTATGAGGAAGACTAGCTGTGCTGTTTCAGGTATGAGGAAGACTAGCTGTGCTGTTTCAGGTATGAGGAAGACTAGCTGTGATGTTTCAGGTACGAGGAAGACTAGCTGTAATGTTTCAGGTATGAGGAAGACTAGCTGTGATGTTTCAGGTATGAGGAAGACTAGCTGTGATGTTTCAGGTACGAGGAAGACTAGCTGTGATGTTTCAGGTATGAGGAAGACTAGCTGTGATGTTTCAGGTAGTAGGAAGACTAGCTGTGCTGTTTCAGATAGTAGGAAGACTAGCTGTGCTGTGATGTTTCAGGTATGAGGAAGACTAGATGTAATGTTTCAGGTAAGAGGAAGACTAGCTGTGATGTTTCAGGTATGAGGAAGACTAGCTGTGATGTTTCAGGTGTGAGGAAGACTAGCTGTGCTGTTTCAGGTGTGAGGAAGACTAACTGTAATGTTTAAGGAAAGAGGAAGACTAGCAGTGCTGTTTCAGGCATGAGGAAGACTAGCTGTGCTGTGCTGTTTCAGCTATGACACAGACAGCTACTTTTCGGGGTGCAGTAGTTCCTCTGACGCCAGTTCGGTACTGAAGACAGGCAAGGCTGTGTGCCAGGGATACTCCCAGCTTTTGGAGGCTTTGTGCAAGTCAGTCCCCCTCAGATGGGCTGGTTGGTTGGTTGGGTGCTTGTTTGGTTGGTTGGTTGGTTGGTTGGGTGCTTGTTTGGTTGGTTGGCTGGTTAGTTGGTTGGTTGTTTGTTTGTTTGGTTGGCTGGCTGGCTGGTTGGTTGTTAGTTTGGTTGGTTGGTTGTTTGTTTGGTTGGTTGGTTGGTTGTTGTTTGTTTGTTTGGTTGGCTGGCTGGCTGGTTGGTTGTTAGTTTGGTTGGTTGGATGGTTGTTTGGTTGGTTGGTTGGCTGGTTGGTTGGATGGTTGGTTGGCTGGTTGGTTGGTTGGCTGGTTGGTTGGTTGGTTGGTTGGTTTGTTGGTTGGTTGGTTGGTTTGTTGGTTGGTTGGTTGGTTGTTTGGTTGGTTGATTGGTTGGTTGGTTGGTTTGTTGGTTGGTTGGTTGGTTGGTTTGTTGGTTGGTTGGTTGGTTGTTTGGTTGGCTGGCTGGCTGGCTGGCTGGTTGGTTGCTTGGTTGGTTGGTTGGTTCGCTGGTTGGTTGGCTGGTTTGTTGGTTGGTTGGTTGCTTGTTCACCACACCACACTACACCACACTACACTACACCACATACACACACACTCAACACTAACACCACCACACACACTAACTACACCACACACACCACACTACACTACACCACACTACACCACACCACACTACACCACACTACACACACCGCACCACGACACACCACACTACACTACACCACACTATACCACACCACACCACACCACACACACTACACCGCACCACACTACACACACTACACCATACCACACCACACTACACTACACCACACTACACTATACCACACACACCAAACCACACTACACCACACCACACTACACTACACTACACCACACCACACTACACAACCACACACACTACCACACACAACCACACCACACTAACCACACCACCACCCACCACACTACACCACCACCACACACCACCACTACATCACACACTACACCACACCACACCACACACACACCAAACCGCACCGCACCACACCACACCCCACCCCACCCCACCACACCACACTACACCACACCACACCACACTACACCACACCACACCACACTACATTACACTACACCACACCACACTACACCATACCGCACCACACCACACCACACCACACCACACCACACCACACTAAACCACACCACACCACAACACACCTGTGTGTGTGTGTGTGTGTGTGAACTCTGTGTGTGTATGCGTGCGTGTGTGTGTGTGTGTGTGTGTGTGCGCGTGCGTGCGTGCGTGCGTGCACATTTGCACTTGTTGGAACTATTACTTGTTACTGGTTGTATGACTGTGTAAGAAGGAGTTGAGTGCAAGCGCTTTGATTTGTCTCTGCAAGATTCAGCGCTGTATAAATTCCCTCCTTTTTTTTTTTTTACATGGAACTTAACAAACCCCCATCTTGCAGGGTAGCGGGCATTCCTTGCCTAGTGGTCAGTGGAATCGCTAAAGGTTACAGCCATGACCCGGAAACGGTCTACACGGTGCACACCAAGACCAATCACGCCTGGAACCTGGTGCTGCTGCAAGGAGAGTGGCGTCCCTTGGAGAGCACGTGGGGTGCAGGTCACGTGGACGCAAGTGGTCAGTTTGTGCCCCAGTTCAAGGACAGGTGGTTCCTGACTGATCCTGAGGAGTTTGTGCTGCAGCATTTCCCCTTGATGAACAGGCGGGTTGTGTGTGTGTGTGTGTGTGTGTGTGTGTGTGTGTGTGTGTGTGTGTGTGAGAGACAAATTCTTTTATTTCGAGGATAATGAATAAGCACCCATGTGCTTTTTTACATCCAGTCCCCGCCCTTAAGGATACATATGATAATAAAATAAAATAAAGCCCCATAGCAATACACTTACACAGTTTACTGAAAAAATATCTACACAAAAATCCCCACAAAAATCACCGAAGAGAGAGAGAAAAAAAAGTAGCAACAAGTAAGAAAGAAAGCAGAACAGAAAACACAGAAACAACCGAAAAAATAGCAAGAACCAAGAGCAAAACAAAAGCGGCAACAACAACAAGGGGAGAGGGAACAACCGAATAGTCCCCCCCTCAAAAAAGCAACAACAACCCCAAACCCAAACCAAAATAGAACCAAACAAAGCAAAACCTCCATAAAATAAAGAGAGAGAGAGAGAGAGAGAGAGAGAGAGAGAGAGAGAGAGAGAGAGAGAGAGAGAGAGAGAGGATTTTAATGGTAAGGCCACAGGCCTGTATACAAGGGGGCAGACATTTTGACAAAAAGAAACTTCAAACAAAACATTACAAGGAACATGGATAATGTTGGCATTATCAAGAATGATTTTCCAAATCTACTTCAACTTTTCGTACACCAGATATATTTAACAAAGTTCTCGGGCTTTCAGAGCATAAAATATATACATACCCACATGTCTTAACTGGCAGACATATTTTCATTGGCATCAGTGAATACCTCGACAGGTCTGTCTCTGGCAAGTCTGTAAATGTTGTGCATTCAAACAGAAAATGACTTCAGTTTCAATTTTGTCACAAAAGGGCACTTTGAAAAGAGAGAGAGAGAGAGAGAGAGAGAGAGAGAGAGAGAGAGAGAGAGAGAGAGAGAGAGAGAGAGAGAGACAGAGAGAGAGAGAGAGAGAGAATGACAAATGACAATGACAAATTCTGACAATGACAAATTGCGAGAGAGAGAGAGAGAGAGAGAGAGAGAGTGACAATGACAATGACAAATTCTGACAATGACAAATTCGGAGAGAGACAGAGACAGAGAGACAGACAGACAGGCAGACATACAGAGAGACAGACAGACAGACAGACAGAGCACAGTGACACAACTAGGAAACTGGGTATCGAAACTCTCACATCCCAAGGCAAAGTCACGAGGTCATTTGGCACATGGACACACCAGACTCCTTTGATATGGAAGTGAAGGTCAAAATGTCCCATAACCTAAGGGGTCGTAGAGGAGCGAGGCGTCAGAGACCTCACTTCTCCAGGGGCCAGCATGTTAAGGACGGCGCCCATCTCCTCTCCCTCGCTGCTTTACCTTCCCTGACCCTAAAGAGGGCAGGTACCCATTTACAGCTGGGTGAAGTGGGGAACTGTACTGAAGCCAAAGCGCACAAATAGTCACCCATCCAACTGGTAAACCACGCTCCATGCTGCTTGACCATGGCTTGGGGAAAGCGAGTGCTCTGACCACTGAGCTATCACCATCCCCCCTTTGCTATGAGCAACCCCAAATGAATAACAAGCAACCGAAGGACAAGCCTGCTGCTTTAAAGGAGTGAAGCAAGGGCGACAACAATGATGGTTGCAGGGACCTGAGGGAGAGCGCCCCCTACCAGCTGCTGGAGTGCCCCCTGACCATCCAGCAGTTTTCTGCTCACGTCAAACTGGAGGAAACCGCTCATGCCTTAGACCTGCAGTGTCTGACGCACCAGCAGACCATAATTGACGTCATTCGTGACGTCACCATCAAGGTCAAGGCCAACCGACAACCTCTGGAGGCCATGAAGGTCACACTGACAGAGCGGGGATCAGCAGCGCAGGTCAAGGCCGGGTATGGTTGCGCCTGCGCGCGCGCGCGCGTGTGTGTGTGTGTGTGTGTGTGTGTGTGTGTGTGCGTGTGTGTGTGTGAGTGGTGTGTGTGTGTGTGTGTGTGTGCTCGCTTTTATTTGCAGGTGTTTTTAAATATCAAACTGTGTCATGGCTAGTCATAGAATTAATTCCAAAGTGGCCAAAGAAGGCTGGTGTGGCCATACAAGACTCAAGTGGCCAAAGAAGGCTGGTGTGGCCATACAAGGCTCTAGTGGCCAAAGAAGGCTGGTGTGGCCATACAAGGCTCTAGTGGCCAAAGAAGGCTGGTGTGGCCATACAAGGCATAGATTTTTCCTTCACGACAACATACTGCTGAGGGTTCCACAACGACGACGACGACGACGACGAAGAAGAAGAAGAAGAAGAAGAAGAAGAAGAAGAAGAAGAAGAAGAAGAAGTAGACGCTTTATGTAGTCATTCTTTCCAACCCCAAACCATAGCTGTGGCTGATGAACTGAATTTGTCCAGCTTTCTCGAAGTCCATGTTCGTATTCGCTAACTGTCCGACTGTGTTTCCCTAGCTGCTGATTCACCTCTTGCCCTGGTATCTGTCTGCTGTGTCTGCAGCAACCACGTGCTGACGTCACTGGATGACGCAGGCACGTGCGTTATTTACGTCAGGCCGCCGCGTGTCGCTACCTACCTGCTGAAAGTGATGGGGAGAGGGAAGGAGCAGGAGCCCTCCAAACTCCATGCCCTCGTCACCTACGTCATCAGGTGACGCTTCATTCCACAGTCCAGTTCAAAGCAGCCTGTAATCTATGTGGTCGTTGGGGAGCCAGGTGTCAGAGACCTCAGCTTCTCCAGGGACCAGCATCTTGAAAGTGGCGCCCATCTCCTCTCCCTCGCTGCTTTACCTTCCCTGACCCTAAAGAGAGGAAGTACCCATTAACAGCTCAAGTAGGGGATTGTATCGAAGCCAAGGTGCACGAGTTGTCCCCCATCCACTTGGTAACCACGCTCAAGGCTGCTTACCCTTAGCTTGAAGAAAGCAAGGCTCTGACATGGCACTGAGCTACCCTGTCCTCTGGAGCATGAAGGAGATGTGTCGTTATCTAGTCAGCATTTATAGACACACCTACAGCATCTCTCTCTCTCGCTCCCTCTTTCGCTCGCTCTCTTGCTCTCTTTCTTTCTTTCTCTCTCTTACTCTCTCTCTCTGTCTCTTGGGGAACAGGATAGCCTAGTGGTTAGAACATTGCGCTCGCAATCTGACGACCTGGGTTCGATTCCCGTTCAAGGGGGATATTTTACTCTGGAGTTAACATCAGTGCAGACTTCACTCTCCCCAAAAGTCCTTCGGATGACACTATAAACCAAGGCCCCGTGTGCGAACGCACGCAGAATATCTTGCGCACACGTTAAACCCTGTTTCGCTTTCCGTAAGAGTAGGCCATTGTGTGCCGTGGGAACAGATGACAGAATTTACAAAACCGCATACGCACAGGGACTGGATGTAAAAAAGCACATAAGCGCTTATTCCATTATCCTCGATATAAAAGAATAAAAAAATATGTGTGTCTCTCTCTCATAATCAGAAAATGGACTCTGATTGTCAGTGCCTGCAGAACACTCACAGTCAATGAAATACTCCAGGGAAGAGCAACACTGGACTGCAGAGAGTGGCGCATGTCTAAGCTGTGGTCAGCTCAACTCTGTAGTGAGGCGTAGACTGCAAGACCAGTGTACGCCAAAGTGGAATGTTCAAATACATCAAAGGGAATTGTGTTATAATTTTTGGTTATATAAAGAACAGTTTTTGTTTTGAAAAATATATTACTATACTATACTTCCGGTCAATTTGAGAGTCACTGACAGGAAATTCAGAACGTGAAATCACAAATGACCAGTCATAGAATGCTGGTTCAGGGACACTGGCAGAAAAGAAAGATGGTGAAGAAAATGCAGCGTGAAGAAAGGAGGTGACGAAGTTCACTGTCTCCTCAAAACATTGGCCATAATTATTTTCTGGAAGGCAGGAACAAGTTTTCTAAGACATATCATTATAGAAAGCCCAACGT
>CM054154.1:397432-402432 GCA_028751875.1 Rapana venosa | reverse complement strand
GCTTTGAATTAAAAATAAAATGTTCAGCAAACACTGTACCCCCTCAGTCCTTTGTCGTCTGCTGAGCTTCCTTACCGCAATATGCATGTGCGGGGTCAACGCTGTAGGAATACAGGCAAACCTCATTTGATGGTTATTTCCAACTTTCTCGTGACTACCTGGTGTTGCTCTATGTCCTCAATCCCCAAAACAAGTGCACAGTGCTTTTTTTTTCTGTGAAAATCGCCAACATTTTTTCAGACTCGCACTCTACACAAGATACTACATCCCCCCAAATTAACACCAGTGTGCAGCCTCGTGCTGCTGTTCCTGCCCAGTTCTCCCCCCTGCTCCCAGTGGGGGGTGGGGGGTGTTGAGGTAATGCACCACCTCAGAGAGCCTGCTTTGCTCCATCCACAACACCCTGACCAGTATATATTTGTTTATTGTTTTCATATTTATACTACTTCAAGTCACGGCAGATTTCTCGGCGTGAAATTCGGGCTTCTTTCCCCGGGGAAAGCGTCTCGCCACAAGAGCAGCGCCCCCCCCCCCCCCCCCCCCACTTATTTTTTTTATTATTTTATTTTCCTGTCTCTAGGATGGCCAGCTGTTAGTTTTCTTGTTGGCTGAGACGATACAGCCTGGCCACAACCCGCTGTTAGAGGACATCATAACATGGAGAAGGAAGACACACTTATCTGCTCCTACATCATCCAGTACCGGCATAAATATAAACCCACAACATGTCACCGGTCACATATCAACGCCCAAATACCCAGGCGAACTGTATGCACATATAGAAAGAGAACAGGATGAAGTCGATGAAAGTGAATTTGAAAACTGCAATGGAAAATAAAAGAGAGAGAGAGCGAGCGAGCGAGCGAGCGAGAGGGAGAGAGAGAGACAATGACAATGACAAATTCTATTATTTCGAGGATAATGAATAAGCACACATGTGCTTTTTTACATCCAGTCCCCGCCCGTTAGGGATACATCTTAATAATAATAACCCAATACTTATTAAATACCCCAGTCTCACATAAAACAAGGGGAAATAACCCTTTTCAAAACAGCTCCCCCCCCAAAACCCCCCCCTCCCCAAAGCCAAGCCAAATAAAAGAAAACCCTAAAAATACCCCCCACCCCCACCTCCCCAAAAAAACCCTAACAAAAAAACAAAAAAAGAGAAAGAAAAAAACCAAACCACAGAAGAAGATAAAAGAGAGAAAACAGACAAACAACAACAACAAAAACAACCAGGCCAGAAAAATACACAACCAAACTTAAAAGCCCATGAGAGAGAGGGGGAGAGAGAGAGAGAGAGAGGAGAGAGAGAGAGAGAATTGACAAATTCTTATAATATATATATAATATATATATATATATATTATAAATATAATTATATAGAGAGAGAAGAGAGAGAGGAAAGAGAGCGAGAGAGAGAGGAATGACGATGACAAATTCTTTTATTTCGAGGTTTAATGAATAAGCACCATTTGCTTTTTACATCCAGTCCCGCCCTAAGGAAAACATCTTAATAATAACCGAATACTCATACTCTCGCACAGTAGAAACAAAGGGAAATAACCCTTTCAAAAAACAAAAACAAAGAAACAACAACAAAAAACTACCAAACAAATAAAAGAACCCCCCCCCCCCCCAAAAAAAACTAACAAAAAGACCCAACCCCACCCCCCCCCCGACCCCCCACTCCCCAAAAAAATTTTTAATCGAGGGGAGAAGAGAGGGGGAGAGAGAACGACAGACAGACAGAGACATACAGACAGATTGACTGACTGACAGAGAGAGAGAGAGAGAGAGAGAGGGGAGAGAGAAGGAGAGAGAAGAGAGAGGAAGAGAGAGAGAGAGACAATGAATGGAAAGAAACCAAGGGAAGGACAGGCAAGGCAAGGACAGGCAAGGACAGGCAAGGCAAGGACAGGCAAGGACAGGCAAGGCAAGGACAGGCAAGGACAGGCAAGGCAAGGACAGGCAAGGCAAGGACAGGCAAGGCAAGGACAGGCAAGGCAAGGACAGGCAAGGACAGGCAAGGACAGGCAAGGCAAGGACAGTCAAGGCAAGGACAGGCAAGGACAGGCAAGGCAAGGACGGGCAAGGACAGGCAAGGCAAGGACAGGCAAGGCAAGAACAGGCAAGGCAAGGACAGGCAAGGACAGGCAAGGCAAGGACAGGCAAGGACAGGCAAGGCAAGGACAGGCAAGGACAGGCAAGGCAAGGACAGGCAAGGCAAGAACAGGCAAGGACAGTCAAGGGGAAAGGGCAGGGAAGGCGGCAAGGCAAGGACAGGGAAGGCAAGGACAGGCAAAGGACAGGCAAAACAAGACAGGCAAGGCAAGGACAGGAAAGGGAAAGGGCACAAGGACAGGCAAGGGAAGGGCAGGCAAGGCAAGGAAGGCAAGGGGCAGGCAAAGGGAAGGACAGGCAAGGACAGGCAAGGCAAGGCAGGCAAGGACGAAGGCAAAGCAGGCAAGGGAAGGACAGGGAAGGCAGGCAAGGGGAAGGACAGACAAGGGCAGGGAAAGGCAAGGGCAGTCAAGGCAAGACAGGCAACAAGGGGAAGGCAAGGACAAGAAAAGGCAGGCCCCCGGGAAAAGGGTAGGCAAGGCAAGGGCAGGCAGGCAAGGGGTAGGCAAGGACAGGGAAGGACGGCAAGGAAAGGCAAGGACAGGAAAAAACAAGGACAGGGAAGGACTCACGGGAAGGAAAAGGAAGGGAAGGACAGCAAGGGCAGGCAAAAGGAAAAGGCAAGGCAAGACAGGCAAGGCAAGGCAAGGCAAGGGCAGGCAAGGCAAGGACGGCAAGGCAAGGACAGACAAGGACGGCAAAGGCAAGGACAGGGAAGGCAAAAGGGCAGGCCCCGGGAAGGCCCCAAAGGAAAAAGGACGGCAAGGGAAGGACGGCCCCAACAAGGACGGCGGGAGGTGGCGGAAAAGGGAAAGGGCAGGAAAAAACAGGGAAGGACAGGGAAGGCAGGAAAGACAAGGACAGGGAAGGGCATGCACGGCAAGGAAAGGACAGGGAAGGGAAGGACAGGCAAGGGGCAGCAAACAAACACCCCAACAAACACCCCAACAAGGACAACAAAAAACACAACAAACACAACCCAAACACAAGCAAAAACAGGCAAGGACAGGGAAGGCAAGGGCAGCAAGGCAAAAGGGCGCCAAGGGAAGGGGCAGGGCAAGGCAAAGGCAGGGAAGGGCGGCAAGACAGGCAAGGCAAGGCAGGCAAGGCAAGGACAGGCAAGGGAAGGAAGGCAAGGACAGGCAAAAGGACAGGCAAGGACAGGGGCAAGGACAGGAAGGAAAGGAAAAAGGCAAGGAAGGGAACGCAAGGAAAAGAAAAGGCCAAAGGAAAGGCAAGGAACAGGCAAAGGCAAGGAAACAAAGGGAAAGGCAAGGACAGGGAAAGGGGACCAGGCAGGGAAGGACAGGGGGAAAAAAGGCAAGGAAGGCAAGGCAAGGACCGGCAAGAGCAAAGGAAACGGCAAGGAAGGCAAGGGAAGGCAAGGACACAAAGGGCAGGGAAGGCAAAACAAGGCAGGGACAGACAAGGACAGGCAAGGAAGGAAGGGAAGGCAAGGGCAGGGGAAAAGGCAAGGAAGGAAGGCAAGGCAAGGACAGGGAAGGAAGGCAAAAAAGGCAGGCAAGGAAGGAAGACAAGGACAGGGAAGACAGCAGGCAAGAAAAAAAGGCAAAGGGAAGGACAGGCAAGGGCAGGGAAGGCAAGGACCCAAAAAGGCAAAGGGAAGGACAGGCAAAGGGAAGGACAGCAAGGAAGGGAAGGCAAAGGGCAGGCAAGGCAAGGACAGGCCCAAAGGACAGGCAAGGCAGGCAAGGCAAAAGGGCAGGCAAGGGACAGGCAAGGACAGGCAAAAGGGAAGGGCAGGCAAGGACAGGCAAGGCAAGGACAGGCAAGCAAGGCGGGAAGGCAAGGACAAAAGGGCAGGCAAGGCAAGGACAGGAAGGGAAGGAAGGGAAGGGAAGGAAAAGGGAAGGGAAGGGCAGGCAAGGGAAAGGGAAGGACAGGGAAAGGGAAGGAAGGCAAGGCAGGCAAGCAAGGGCAGGCAAGGCAAGGACAGGCAAGGGGGGAAAAAACAGGCAAGGCAAGGACAGGCAAAAGGCCCAAAGGCAGGCAAGGCAAGGAAGGAAAGGCAAGGACGGCAAAAGGACAGGCAAGGACAGGAAGGCAAGGGCAGGGAAGGGCAGCAAGGAAGGAAAAGGGAAAGGGAAACGGGAAGGGAAGGGAAAGGCAAGGCAAAAAAGGCAGGGCCCGGGGGCAAAAGGGAAGGAAACAAACCCAAAAACACAGGACGAAAACAAGGGAAAAACATCCCAAAAACAACAAAAAGGAACAAAACAAAAAAAATACCTGTTTATTTTATAGGCCCCAGGAATAGGTACAAAAACCCTTTTCATACACAATTACAAAAAAATCCCCCCACTTTTTCCCCCTTTTTTTTGTTGAATTAAAACGGGGTGTTGGTTCAAAAATTTCCTTTTGTTGTGGTGTTTTGTTCTTTTGTGTGTGTGTGTGTGTGTGTGTGGGGTGTTTGTGTTGTGTGTGTGTTTTGTGTGTGTGTGTGTGTGTGTGTGTGTGTGTGTGTGTGTGTGTGTGTGTGTGTGTGTTGTGTGTGGTGTGTGTGTGTTTTGTGTGTGTGTGTGTGTTGTGCTGTGTGTGTATGTGTATGTTGTGTGGTGTGTGTGTGTGTGTGTGTGAGTGTATGTGTGTGTGTGTGTGTGTGTGTGTGTGTGTGGGGGGGGGGGGTTGTGGGTTGTGTTGTGTGTGTGTTTGTGTGTGTGTGTGTTGTGTTGTGCATGTGTGTTTGTTGTGTGTGTGTTGTGTGTAAGTGTGTGTATTGTGTTGTGTATGTGTGTGTGTTTTGTGTATGTGTCTTTATTGTTGTTGTTGTGTGTGTGTGTGTATTGTGTTGTGTTTGTGTGTGTTATGTTGTGTGTATGTGTTGTGTATGTGTGTTTGTTGTGTGTGTTTGTTTT
>CM054154.1:377432-392432 GCA_028751875.1 Rapana venosa | reverse complement strand
TACAGCAAAAGATGAAGACAACCCACACACACACAGACACCCAGAACACTACAGCAAAAGATGAAGACAACCCACACACACAGACACCCAGAACACTACAGCAAAGATGAAGACAACACACACACACACACAGACACCCAGAACACTACAGCAAAAGATGAAGACAACCCACACACACACACACACGCACAGAACACTACAGCAAAAGATGAAGACAACCCACACACACAGACACCCAGAACACTACAGGAAATGGACTACAACCTGAAAACAACAGCAGAAAAACCAACCCAACCCCTAGATGAATGCTTGGCTGTCAAAGAACGGACGTCAACTTATTAAAAAAATTATGCTCTTCCGCCAGAGCAGGAAGTAGGGGCTGAAAATAGAGCGCCATTTTCCTCTTGTAGTTCAACAGGGCCCTCACGACCTGTCACCCACCATCATTTTCATCAACAACAAACAGCTGCAGCAAAAAAACAACAACAACACCGACACAACAACAACAAAACCTCGAGGATGTAAGCAGACGACAGCCAGGTTACCGCAGTGCAGGAAGGGCTGCGCCACGCCACAGAGGCACAAGTCTGCCAAAGGGTCTAAAGGGTCTGGCTGGTCTGTCCAGGAAGACAGAAGATGCAGACAGGCAGCAGCATGAAAGTGTGCCTTCTACTTGGACTTCTGTTGGGTAAGACGGATGGATGGATGGATGGATGGATGGATGAAAGGACGGATGGACTTTATTTTAGAGGATAATGGAATAAGCACTCATGTGCTTTTTTTCTTTTTTTTTTTTACCAATTCCCGTGTGTATGCAGTTTTGTACATTTTGTCATCCCTTCCCACCCGGCACACAATGGCCTACACTTCCGAAAATAGAAAGGGGTTTTAACGTGTGCGCAAGATGTTCTGCGTGTGTTCGCACATGGGACCTCGGTTTATAGTCTCATCCGAAGGACTTTTGGGGAGAGTGGAGTCAGCACTGATGTTAACTCCAGAGGAAAAATCCTTTTGAACGAAAATTGAACCCGAGTCAGCAGATCACAAATACAACACTCTAACCACCAGGCTATCATGTCCGTCGAAAATATCGGATAACACCGTATACACACACACACACACACACACACACACACACACACACACACACACACACACACACACACACACATCTCTCTCTCTCTCTCTCTTCTCTCTCTCTCTTCTCTCTCTTCTCTCTTTATATATATATATGTGTGTGTGTGTGTGTGTGTGTGTGTGTGTGTGTGTGTGTGTGTGTGTGTGTGTGTGTGTGTGTGTGTGTGTATTCGCTTGCTTGCTTGTTTTATGAAGTTTGTCAAAGTGATAGTTTTTCTCTTGTTTTTTTTCTGTTTGTGAATGATTTGGAACAATATTTGACAGATAGAAATTGTTTGTCATTGATTTTCAACTTTCATTTAATAGAAAAAAATGTTCACCAGCTATGTTAAGCTTTTAATTTTGCTATATGCTGATGATACTGTTTTGTTCTCCAATACAAAGAAGGGGTTACAAGATGCTTTAGACAATTTATATGCTTACTGTTCTCAGTGGAAACTTGTGAATCCAGTGAAAACAAAAAGGTATGATATTCGGCCGCAACAGATCTGTAACATGTTTACGTAGGGTGAAAAAGCGTTGGAAATTGTTGATAATTTTGAATATATTGGAATTAACTTAAGTAAGAGTGGCAAATTTGCAAAATGCAAGAAAAATGCTTATGATAAAGTTACCAAAGTTATGTTTAGTTTGATAAGGACTGCACACCAAAAAGAACTACCTTTACATGTGACTCTTGATTTCTTCGGTAAAATCGTTGTACCTGTTTTGTTGTATGGATGTGAAATTTGGGGACATGGTTGGTAGGCAGGAAGGTATCCCTCAGTCCCCTCAGACTCTGGAGTTGCGCTCTAGCTGTTTCTCCTCCAGAGCGCAAAGCCTGGGTCAGTCAGTATGGAGGGCAAGCTGTTACCCATGATGCAGACCCCCCTCTCCACGTCGCTGGAATGGTCCATTGGAAAGGCAATCGCCGACACACATGGTTCCAGTGCCGTCGCAAGGAGTTGCCAGAACGATGCTGTCTACAGCTCTTAAGATCCGACCCACCTCCGGGATGGTGTCTAAACACGACCCCTGTGTGCATGCTGGGTTGTTGTTGTTTTTTTTTGTCAACCTAGTAATAATTTTTAAGTTTCAGTGAAAAATGTTTAAGCATATTTTCTGTTTAAAGTGTACAGCGTCAACTTCGTTAGCATATGGAGAAACAGGCAGATAATGAGATATCCCTTGTCTGTTTTGGTCTCTGTTCGAATGGTTCGTTTCTGGATGCAGCTGCTTGACATCCAGTCTGAAAAGCTATCCTCAAATGTTTATCAGATGATGAAAGATTTATATGACAAATCTTTGATTCAATCATCATGGCTAAATAAGATACAAAACATTTGGGTACAAAGCGGATTTGACTGTTTGTGGGAGATACAGTTTTGTTCAAGTATTAATTCTACCCGTTCACACATCAAAGCCTTGTTAATAAGTAATTTTGTTAGTGAATGGAGAACTGAGCTGTGGGATGATAGTAGACAACTTTATTATAAAAACTAAAACAAAATATATTTAAAAAAAACTATGAGATACATTTTGGAAAGGAAAAATATATAACTTGTCTACCAGATGTATATGTTTACGCTCTTATGAAGTTTCGTTGTAGCTGTCACAAGCTTCCTATTGAGGTTGGACGTTTCCATAATATACCACGAGAAGAACATGTATGTTCACAATGCATTATGTCTGTTTTAGGGAATGAATTTCACTTAATCATAGACTGTCCCCCCATGAAACACTTAAAGCAAGGTTGTTCATTCCTCAGCACTCTCTTCCAGCCATATCCAGTTCCAACTTGTGAAGACTGACGAAATGTCAATAGCGAACAACTCTCCACTCTCAAAATTTGTAAAATGTGCAGGTATTTCTTCACATTTAAGTTGTTATCTTTCACAAGTGTAGATTGTGTCTTTAAAGAAATCGATATACATTTAAAATGTTTTTAATTAAAAAAAAATTCTTTTATATCGAGGATAATGGAATAAGCACTCATGTGCTTTTTACATCCTGTCCCCGTGTGTATGCAGTTTTGTAAATTTTGTCATCCGTTTTCACCGGCACACAATGGCCTACTCTTACGAAAAGCGGAACAGGATTTAACGTGTGCGCAAGATGTCTTGACTCTGTAATACTGTTTGTTTATCATTTTGCGAGGAACTCTTGCTTTCCAGTTCCTGTTAGTATTGATATCATTTTTGGTTGTATTGCTGTTAGGTTTATTTTCCTATAGAATTCGGTTGTAATCTTCTATACCCCAAAAGGAATTAAATCGTCAATCTTGAGTGTGTATGGACTCGATATGTCACTTAAAGCTAACTGATGCCCGGCCATTAAACGCCAAATCAAAATACCAACCTTTCTTTCACCCTTTCAAGCCTAACCAGGTAGTGCTCTACTGTCAACCAACCAATCTCCCCAGCAAAGGGCAGCAACCAAAAGGCTTCAGCCTGTCTACTGGATGGCCAAGAGAAAGCGGCGGTTTGTATCTAGTCTGATGAATGACATTTCTGAAACAAGCAAGAAGACGAGGGCATGGAGAGAGAGAGAGAGAACTCGAACTCGAACTCGAACTTTTTATTGAGAGTAAATGGATAAGCTCAGGGCTTTTTTACACCATGCTCTCAAAAACAACAAAACAACAACAACAACAACAACAACAAAACCCACCACCACCACCAACAAAAAACACACCCAAAAACCCCCAAAAAAACCCAACAACAAACACAACGCCATCCCCCCCCCCCCCCCCCCCCCCCCCCCCCCCCCCCACCCCCCACAAACCCGCAAACAATCATTATCAACAGTTTTAAAGACACCAAATAAAAAATTCATAATTGATTATTATAATCAAACACTATAAATGAGAACTAGATACAATGACGATGAATGTCATACAAGGGAAACAATCGAGAAGGAAAGAAAAGCAAGCAAACAAACAAACACAGACAAACAAGTGTATAAAAAAAACAAACAAACAACAACAACACCAACTCAGAAACCACATTACAGAGAGAGACAGAAGGAGACAAAGAGACAGACAGGCAGACGGACATACACACAGCGGCAAAACAGCAAAGGACATAGAGAGTGAGGGGAGGGGGGGGGAGTGGCTTACAGAGTTATGGACAGTGTGAGGACAGAGATAGATCAACAGGGAAACGGACAAAAAAACAAAACAAAACAAAACAACAACAGCAAAGAGACGTGAAGAATGAAATCGCATTAAACATGAATTGTGTGCTAATGACTACTACAGATAATAAACATGAATTGTGTGCTAATGACTACTAGAGATAAGGATTTCGAACACAAAATGAAATTCCAATTATAACATTTCAAAAAGATGTCTGTGATATCCTTTCTTAAATGAAGACAAACTAGGCTTCTGTTTTAGATAATCAGGGATATTGTTCCATAGCTTACTACCTGAATAAACCAAGGATGACATGAATAAGTCTATCCTGGGGCGGGGAATAAATAGAATACTTTTACCTCGAATAACCCTTATAACAAATTTATCATACAGATAGGATGGCGTAAGATTATTCATAATCTTGTGCATGAATACGACTTTATTGAAATGGCATTTCTGATTTAATGGTAAAATATTGAGTTTGTTGTAATCTTCATTTTGCAAAGATGATTTAAGGAGTATTAATTTAATGGAGCGTCTGTAAATACTCTCAAGTAGTTTTAAGCAGTTTTTACTCGCCAGGTCCCAACATGTTGAAGCATAATCAATATCTGGTTGTATGTATCTTTCGAGTGTGCTCATCAAGGAAATGCTTTATTCTATTGAGCTGAAATATCTTTGGGGATAATTTCTTTGACAATATTGAAATATGGCTCGACCAGGAAAGATTATTGTCTACATTAAGGCCAAGTAATTTATGATTATTAACCTCTTCTACTATCTGATCATGAATTTTCAGACTTCTTGACATAGACTTTATATTTTGTCTTTTTTGTCTCGTTGTGACTATCATGAATTTAGATTTTTTAGGATGAAGAGCCATGTGGTTCAGATCAGCCCAAGAAGTTAGTTTATCTATATCTTTCTGTAGAATATTACATATAACATTTGCTTTTTTATCCTTAGTATGAATAGTCGTATCATCTGCAAATAGTTCACAAGAAGATGAAATATTCAATGGAAGATCATTAATATAGATAGAAAACAAAATTGGCCCAAGAACTGATCCCTGGGGGACACCATATGTTATTGTCATGAAGGAGAATATTGCACAGTCTTGAAGAACTGCCTGCTGTCTATTTTTAAGAAATGAGGATATAAGTCTAACTGAATCTGAACATAAGCCATACAAAACAAGTTTCTTTATTAGAAGATCATGGTCAATGGTGTCAAAAGCCTTAGCAAAATCAACAAATACTACCCCAGACAAAAGATCATTGTCAATATTTTCATGCCATTGTTCTATTAGGTTAGTAAGCAGAGTGTGACAAGAATGGTTTTTCATAAATCCGCTTTGCCTAGGATGAAACAGATTGTGATTTGTAAAATACAGCTGAAGGTTATTCTTAAGATGCTTTTCAAGAGGCTTAGACAATGAAGACAGGATTGATATCGGTCTATAGTTTGAGGGATCTTTTGGGTCACCAGATTTGAAAAGGGGAAAAACTTTGGCATCTCTAAAAGCTTGAGGAAAATGACATTTTCCAATTGAAAGATTATAAATGTATGTGATATGCTCAGATATTATGGGTGCTGAGAGAGAGAGAGAGAGAGAGAGAGAGAGGAGAGAGAGAGAGAGAGAGAGAGAGAGAGAGAGATTACATATCTAAATGCTACATGTCTGCAGTAGCTTAGGGACACAGGGTTTTCAATCAAAACATAAATTGGACAAAGACATCATGAATAAATGTCAGCACTATCAAACGCATATTTTTTTCTTTTCGCATAATAATAATAATAATAATAATAAGAAGAAGAAGAAGAAGAATGCAATTTTTGTTCATGTCCAGTCATGTTTTGTGCACAAATGGACGCACACGCACACCAAACAAGTCTCAGCCGCGAGGCATCTGTACCACAACTCCTGCAGCATCATTGACAAGCAGCCATTGCAGAGCACAGGACAGGTGGGAATGTTACCACACGTGTCAACAGCCGCTAACGCATTGTACCCATCAGGGCCGGGCCTGGTTTATGCAGGGGCCTTGGAGAATGGAAGTTATATAGCGCTATATCTTGCAAAAACAAATCAAAGCGCTTGCATACAACACACCCACACACATACAACCAGAGTTGACAAATTCAAATGTACACACACACACACACACACACACAGGCTGGTTATACACTTTGGCAGGGTGGTGGGGATTTCGGCTGTTGAAGGCAGGGACAAATTTGAGATGAAACAGGAGGGGACAAATCTTAGGTTTGGAATAAATATGTCTTCAGGTTAGATTTAAAAGTGTCATAAGTAGGCTTTTATTTATTTTATTTTATTCTTTTATATCCGGGATAATGGAATAAGCACTTATGTGCTTTTATACATCCAGTCCCTGTGTGTATGCGGTTTTGTCAATTCTGTCATCTGTTCCCACAGCCTACTCTTACAAAAAGCGGAACAGGATTTAACGTGTGCGCAAGATGTTCTGCATGCGTTTGCACACGCGGCCTCGGTTTATAGTCTCATCCAAAGGCTTTTGGGGAAGGAAGAGAGGGAGGTCATTCCAGATCACTGGACCAGAAACAGAAAAAGAGCCACGACCAACAGTGGACTGGCTGAATCTCGGTATTCGTAGGCACAAGGTATCTGCATTAGAGCGGAGGGAACGAGAAGGAGTAAACAGGTGAAGACATTCACAGAGGTAGAAGGGAGATGTTTTGTGGAGACACTTGTAACAGAGGCCACCCCCCCCCCCCCCCACCATAGTGCAGCTTACTCTCTGTGGAGTGGAGAGATTGCAAGAGAGGAATTATGTACTCAGTTTTTTCTTTCTGAGGACCAGTCGAGCTGCAGAGTTTTGTATACGTTGAAAGGAGTGGATTGATGATGCTGGCAGACCAGCCAACAGAGAATTGCAATAGTCCAGACGTGAAAGAATGAGAGAAGTGACAAGTTTGGATGTTGCATGGGTGAACAGGTACTTTCGAAAGGCACTAATAAACCGTAATTAATAGAAGCATGACTGGCAGGTCTGGGTGAGTAATTTTTGCATTGAGAGTGTGTTTGATAAGGAGCCCAAGATACTTCACAGCAGTGGAAAGAGGAAATGACCTATTACCGAATTCTGTTGAAGCTATTGTGATGGGAGAGAGATTGTGTTTGGTCCCTATGAGCATGGCTTCGGTCTTATCTGCATTTAGCTGTAACTTGATCCAGTTTTGGATATCTTGAAGGCAGTAGTCCATATTTGTAAAGAGAGAAGGCAGATTTTCAGGTGTATCACTGCTTAGAATCTTAGAGTCATCGGCATAGAAATGATGGTCGATCTGATGACGGTTTATTATATGTGAAAGAGGAGCAGTGTAGAGAGTGAAAAGAACAGGACCGAAAACTGATCCCTGTGGGATTCCACTTTCCAGTTTTGTAGGCGATGGTTGAATCATAATTATCATTGTCATTATCTTTCCTCTATTTAATCTTCTTCTCCTCCTCCTCTTTCTTCTTGTCCTTAGCAATTCTTCTTCTTCTTCTTCTTCTTCTTACTATTGTTGTTGTTTTTATGTTTGAATATTTTTAATTGTTGTTTGTTGACGTCTTAGGTGCTACAGTTGACAACTGTCCCCTACATTAACCCCCCTACACCCCCCCCCCCCCCCCCCCACCCAAGCCTTCCCCATCACCTTTCCCACCCAACCCTTCATATTCTACACAGTTCTATCTACTGACCCCCCCCCCCCCCCCCCTCGCCCCTCCCCTCCCCTCCACGCACACACAGAGCTGCTAAAGGCAACGCCCTTTCCTCGACATTCTTTCTATGATCCCCCCCCTGACTCGCCTCCTCTCCGGGTAGTGGCACATCGAGTGGCTTTTTAAAGGCATACGCGTTTTGTCGTAGGTATATTGTATGTGTGTTTTGCCTGTGTGTGTTGTGTGTTTTGTGTGTGTGTGTGTGTGTGTGTTTTTGTGTGCATGTGTGTGTGTGTGTGTGTGTGTGTGATGTGTGTGTTGTGTGTGTGTATGTGTATTGATGTGTGTGTGTGTGTGTGTGTGGTGTGTATGTGTTGTATGTGTGTGTGTGTGTGTTTTGTGTGTGTTGTGTGTGTGTGTGGTATGTGTTATGTGTATTGTATGTGTGTGTGTGTGTGTGTGTGTGTGTGTGTGGTGTGGTGTGTTGTGTTTGTGTGTGTGTTGTGTGTGTGTATGTGTATGTGTATTGTATGTGTGTGTGTGTGTGTGTTATGTGGGGTGTGTATGTGTGTGTTGTTGCATGTGTGTGTATGTGTGTGTGTGTGTGGTATGTGATGTGTATGTGTGTGTGTGTGTGTGTGTGGTATGTGTGTGTATATGTAGTGTGTGTGTGTGTGTATGTGTGTGTATGTGTGTGTGTGTGCGTATTGTATGTGTATTGTTGTGTGTGTGTGTTGTGTGTGGTGTGTGTGTATGTGTGTGTGTGGGTATGTGTGTATGTGTATATGTATATGTGTGTGTGTGTGTATTGTGTGTGTAGGTGTGTTGTCATGTGTGTGTGTGTGTGTGTGGTATGTGTGTGTGTATGTGTGTGTGTTTGTTGTGTGTGTGTGTAGTGTGTGTGTATGTGTGTGTATGTGTGTATGTGTGTGGTGTATGTGTGTGTGTTGTTTGTGTTGTATGTGTTGTGTATATGTTGTGTGTGTGTGTGTTGTGTGTGTGTGGTGTATGTTGTGTTATGTGTGTGATGTGTTTGTATGTGTGTGTGTATGTGTGTGTGTATGTATATGTGTGTGTATGTGTTGTGTATGTGTGTATGTGTGTTATGTTTGTGTGTGTGTTGTGTATTGTGTATGTGTGTGTGTGTTGTAGTGTGTGTGTATGCTTGTGTGTATGTATGGTTGTGGTGTGTGTGTTGTGTGTGTATGTATGTGTGTGATTATGTGTGGTGTGTGTGTGTATGTGTGTGTGTGTATGTGGTATGGTTATTATTATGTGTGTGTGTGTATGTTGTGTTGTTTTGTATGTGGTGTGATGTATGTGTGGTATGTGTGTGTATGTATGTGTAGATGTGTGTGGTGTGTGTGTGTGCATACACAGTTCCTGAACATGAGTACATACATGTATACTCGGGGCGATACGCACGCATAAATGTGTGTGAGTGTGTGAGCCCGTCCGCACCCACCCACCCACGCACGCATGCACGCACGAGCGGACATACACGCATAAATATGTCTGTGTGTGAGTCTATCTATGCATGCGTGCCGCTTGTCAACATAATTCTCAGCGCACCAGTGCAGGTACGCTGTGCATGTATGTAAAAGACTCGCACTCAGGCACCCACCCACGCCATGATTGTGGAGGAGGAGGAGGAGGGAGGAGGGAGTGGAAGACCTAGTGCTGACAGCGCCTCCCAAAAAAAGAAAAAAAAGAAGCAGAAGAGCACTAGCTAGCCCAGCCAAGGTGTGACTGCACTGAGGCGAGAGACCCAGCCCTCTGTCGTGGGTTATCGCCGCTGACAGCCGACACGCCCACCCCCCACCCCTTCCCACCCCCTACCCCCTAGCACCCGCCCACTCTGCCCTCCTGACACCACACTCCTCCCCCCCACCCCCTCCGCCTGCCCTCCCGCCCTCCTCTTTGTCTAAGGGCTGTGGCTTTGAAGCTTTGTTAGTGTCCCCTGAAATCCCCGCAGTCTATTGAAGGCAGTGTGGCCGACATTGTACTGAATGCTGGTGGGTGGGTGGGGGGGGGGGGGGGGGGGGGAGGGAAACGGAGGGAAGGTGTGGTTTTGGGGGGGATTTATGGGGTTAGTTCAGTGATGGTTTATTTGTTAGGGGCTTCTTTTGTGGTGTTGGTGGTTTATTTGTAGTGTGGTGACGTAAAACATCAGTTGTGAGCTGCGAAAAAAAGATTTTTCCGCACATCTCTCTCTCTCTCTCTCTCTTCTCTCTCTCTCTCTCTCTCTCTCTCTCTCTCTCTCTCAAACAAACAAACAAACAAACAAACAAATAAACACACAGACACGGAGGAAAGGTCGTGTTTTGGGGGGGGATTTATGGGGTTAGTTCAGTGATGGTTTATTTGTTAGGGGCTTCTTTTGTAGGTGGTGGTGGTTTATTTGTAGTGTGGTGACGTAAAACATCAGTTGTGAGCTGCGAAAAAAAGATTTTTCCGCACATCTCTCTCTCTCTCTCTCTCTCTTCTCTCTCTCTCTCTCTCTCTCTCTCTCAAACAAACAAACAAACAAACAAATAAACACACAGACACACCACACACACACACACACACACACACACCTTTGTTAACACCTTCCAAAAATCATTTTTAGAGTTGTAAGCCTACTTTTCTTTGACTCAAAATCGGTACTGAATGTCCGGGAGTCTTTCAATTTGGATACCTGTCCTTGCATGACCATAGAAGTCCGTCTTTAATGCATTATTTGAAAATCAGCGACACAGATGTCAACTTTTGTTGGGTAACTTCCCACTGGCCTATGGGGTAATAAGTTTGCTGATAAATCAGCCAGGGTTGGAATAGAAACAACTCCAAAACAGTAAACACCCGTCCCTCAGTAAAAGAGGTTTGTCATTTGTTGCAGTTAACATTAGGGGCACAAGAATTTAAAAAGGACATTCTTCTGCAGCCTCTTGGAAAAGACCATCTGCTGTAGGGCTCACCAGCCAGCTGGTGTCAGCCACACCATCCTAGCTACCTTTGGGGGTCATTGCAGTGTGATTTGTCCAATTCCACTTAATACTTTTAAATAATAAAATATTTAATGAATTTTCTGCCAAAAGTTTAGCTTGAGTCATATATTATGCAGTTGAAGTCAAGAGCTCAACTTTCCTCCCCAACGTTTCCAAGACTCGGAACTCTTGTGAATACTCTTTTCAGAACCTCATGTCAGGTCAGCTTCTTTTGGTTGGAATTGCTCACTCCTTGTACATAGTCCCGTTTTCAGGTTTAAATCAAGACTGTTCAGAAGAGGACGTCTTTTTAATGTTGATATCATTGTGTAATCGAAATAAAAGAATAGACCAGATAGATAATAATAAATAAAGCAACTGGTTTTTAAAGACCAATTACATAATGAAAAGATGCTGTTGTAAGCAATGCATTTCACATCAAATATCACAAATGCCGAAGTTCCAATCAGCTTGGTTTACTGTGTAGCCCCACAGCCTGTCCAATGGTTTACCAAAGTGAAAGACCTGAGGTGTGTGTTGCAACACTTTGTGTGAGAAGCTACAGCAGACAGTGTGTCCGTTGCCGGCCTGGAGCCTTTTAGGACAGAATTAACGACTGGTGTCCAAGCTTACTCATTGCCCTATAATCTCTAACGCCCACAACACCTAAGGTCATTAGTGTTCACAGTACGTGTCCAGTACAGCTACACCAAGGCTGACCCCAATCTTGATGACTTCTGACAGAAAACATGTGTTGTGCCTTTTCCAGTGGAATGACTTTGTGGGTTCAGAAGCAGGGCACCTGTCTGGAGGAGTCTAGTTAACACTCCACTGGACTAGGAAGGGTGGACCTAGTATAGCCCTTCCAATGAGATGATAAAGCAAGTGCCATATGCAACACTCGTTTCGGCGCACGTAAAAGAACCCCCAGCAACAAGAGCGTTATTGATAAACTTCTGTAGACATCTTTCCTCTCAGTAAATAATAATAATAATGTATGGAATTTATATAGCGCTGAATCTTGTAAAGGAACAAATCAAAGGTACAGAGAGCAGAAAAGTACAGGCCAAAAGGCAGTTCTAGGCTGTCTGTATGGACGACATCCTGGTGCAACGCTGACTCTGATCCCCAATCAACAGGCTGGAATGGTGCCTGCTGCTGACTATAAAACCATCATGACATGGCCATCATGAGCCCAGTGAGGGTACAAAGACAGAAACCCAACACTGTGAGGCTGAAGTTCAAGGCAGAAATCCTGGAAGACCCTCACCTGTCTCACCTGTCGGCATAAACGAGTTTGGTGTTAAGGGCAGCACCCAACGATAATGACATGATCCTCCTTCTCCATTTGCTCCAGTCTTCACTGTACTGCCCTGCTGACTTCATGGATTCTCATGCCACAGGATTCGGTGATCTTGACATTGACAGAAGCTGGTGTTCTGTCCTTTATTTTCTTTTCTCTCAGTCTTTCCTTGACAGACAGTGTTCATAACACCCAAAAGACAGGGAAAGACCCAATAATGTGTCAAGTATTTCCCTTGCAGCAAAAGTAGACCGTAACTTCGCTCCACTGTTGACACTTCAAGAAGTGCCAGAAATGCTGACAAATACCTTTGATGCAATTATGACAAATGCCATCAATGTTGTCAGAAATTGTTGCCTCAAGATCAAATAATGGACAACAGCCCAGATTCTTGAAATCAGCTATGCTAGAAGAGAACTGAGGAATATTGGACACACGTCAGTTTGTGTGACATGTACAATGTAATGTAATGTAATGTATGCAATGAAGTGGTATGTAATGCAATGTTATGTAATGTAAGTGGAAACTTTCCCAGTGCTTTGCTATAGTGTTGCCTTAACCACTAAGACAAACCAGCCCTGTCTCAGAAACAGGTGGACCCGATACTGTCAAAAATGGCAACCACCAGACACAGGGAGAGCCGGCATTGTGGGAGTCCTAGAGACAATACATGAACAAGTATCCCTTGTTCCTACAGAGACAATACATGACCAAGTATCCCTTGTTCCTACAGAGACAATACATGAACAAGTATCCCTTGTTCCTACAGAGACAATACATGAACAAGTATCCCTTGTTCCTACAGAGACAATACATGAACAAGTATCCCTTGTTCCTACTGAGACAACACATGACGAAGTATCCCTTGTTCCTCCAGAGACAATACATGAACAAGTATCCCTTGTTCCTCCAGAGACAATACATGAACAAGTATCCCTTGTTCCTCCAGAGACAATACATGAACAAGTATCCCTTGTTCCTCAAGAGACAATACATGAACAAGTATCCCTTGTTCCTCCAGAGACAATACATGAACAAGTATCCCTTGTTCCTCCAGAGACAATACATGAACAAGTATCCCTTGTTCCTACTGAGAGGAGCAGAAGCAGGAATAAGGTCACTGCAGAAAGGAAAGAGTGCTGGTGTTGACAGTCTCCCTGCAGAACTCATCCACAGCAGAAGTGACTAGATGATGGGCCTTTAACGTACCTCTGCAACAAGATCTGGCAGACAGGGGAATGGCCAGCATCATGGACTTAGTCACAGCTTTCTTCACTCCTCATCACACTCCTCGAGAAAGGCAATCTTCAGCTTGGGCAAGAGTATACAGCAACCATCCCTATCAGTCATGTCGGTAAAGTGATCCTTCAAAAACATCCATCGGTTGAAACCACTGGCAGAAGAAATGACTGCAAAAGAAGAGGATTGATTGATTTCACAGCAGAAAAAGCACTACAGAAGAGATGTTCAACCTGAGAGTTTTGTGCCGGGACATAGCCATACCCTCAGCTAAACATTTACTATGTTTTCATTGACTTCAAAGAGGCATTTGGCAGTGTGTCACATGCAGAAGAACAGGATTGGATCCATAGCATCACAGAACAGATGTTCAACCTAAGAGTTCTGTGGAAGAAATAACCGTAGCATCAGCTGAATATCTACAACGTTTCATTGACTTCAAAAATTCATTCCACAGTGTGGCAGGATGCCATGTGGCCAACAATGAAGACGTGCAACAAGGACTAAAAAAAAAGGTCAAAGTGTCCCATAACCTCTAAGGTCATAGGAGAGGGAGACTAAAGAGACCTCAGCTTCTCCAGGGGCCAGCATAATGAGGGCGGCGCCCATCTCTCTCCCTCACTGCTTTACTTCCCCGACACTTAAGAGCCAGGAACCCATTTACAGCTGGGTGAACTGGGGGACAGTACTGAAGCCAAAACGCACAAACGGTCACCCATCCAACTGGTAACCACTGGAAGATCACCAGTGCAAGAGGCAGGATCCTGAAATACAAACATCAGTCGCTGTACGCCAACATTTCTCAACATCTCTACAGTCTCTCTCTCTCTCTCTCTCTCTCTCTCTCTCTCTCTCTCTCTCTCTCTCTCTCTCTCTCTCTCTCTCTCTCTCTCTCTCTTATGTACCATTGACAGATATGTTCAAAGTAAGGAATGATGAGTACAAACATAGTTTGTCTAGCTACATTTTTCATTCTATTAACAAAAGGAAAACAATGTTGGTTCAAATACTTTATTGAAAAGCTGCTACGATTTGATATACTCAATATGGATGATTTTTCTTAGACAGCATCTTCTCTCTATGATTGGGTTATGATTGATTTAAGGTTTATAATTAAGAAATAGAATAAATGGTGCTTTTCTTTTTTATTCAGTTATAAATTGTTACTGATATAATCTTTTTGCATTATTTGGCTATGTACATGTTGGTGTTTTTCTTCTCTAAAGTAAGTAAAAAGTAAAGTAGTCCCATAACCTATAAGGTCGTAGGGGAGCGAGGCGTCAGAGACCTCACTTCTCTAGGGCCAGCATATTGAGGGCGGCGCCCATCTCCTCTCCCTCGCTGCTTTACCTTCCCTGACCCTAAAGAGGGCAGGTACCCATTTACAGCTGGGTGAACTGGGGGAACTGTACTGAAGCCAAGGCGCGCAAACGGTCACCCATCCAACTGGTAACCACGCTCGACGCTGCTTAACTTGGCTGGCGGAAAGCGAGTGCTCCGACCACTGAGCTATCCCGTCCCCCAACACTTAATAGTGCCCAACAGCATT
>CM054154.1:349932-372432 GCA_028751875.1 Rapana venosa | reverse complement strand
GAGAGAGAGAGAGAGGAGAGAGATAAGAAATGGTAGCAATAGTATAATGCACACACACCCTCGCTCCCGTGTGTGTGTGTGTGTGTGTGTGTGCGTGCGTGCGTGCGTGCGTGTGCGCGAATGGGCATGCCTGGGCGGATGTACACACACCACAAGGAAAAACTCCATAGGCTTTAAATCAAAGAAAGAACACACACACACACACACACACACACACACGCATGATGCCCTCGAGCTGTTTGCACAGGAACACCAAGCATGGGCCAGTACTGACACTTGTGACATATTCCATTTAATCCTCCACTCACTCCACACCACTTCTGTGATTAATTGCCCTTTTCTCTTTAGCTCTCTGAGTCACAGCTGCCCTGTCTGTCTGAATAGATTTGCCCTGCATTTAAAGGTGGCCCAGACTCCATTCCCCTACAAGCTTTCAGGATGAAATCATAACTTCCTATCAAGTCGGAGTATGGCTGCCAATGTGATGAGACTGGGAGATAGGATAGCCTGGCGGTTAGAGTGATGTATTCGTGATCTGCTGACCCGGGTTCCAATCTCGCTCAAGAGGAGTTTTCCTCTGGAGTTAACATCAGTGCCAACTCCACTTTTCCCAAAAGTCCTTCAGATGAGACAATAAACAGAGGCCCCGTCAGTGAACTCATTTAGAACATCTTGTGCACACGTTAACACCAGTTCTGCTTTTTGTAAGAGTAGGCCATTGTGTGCCAGTGGGAATGGATGACAACATTTACAAAACTGCATACACACGGGGACTGGATGAAAAAAGCACATGAGTGCTTATTCCATTATCCTCGAAATAAAAGAATAAACAAAACAAACAAATAAGTGAATAGATAAATAAATAAATGACATACTTAAAAACAGTTCTGCAAGCAAACTTCTCATCCAGTGTGTAGTTTCAGTCTCACAGTGATTCCCAGGTGGGATGAGTGAGACAGAGGGCATGATCTGGGTGTTGGCCTGATTTTGTTTTTTATGTCATCATGTTTCCTGTCTGGGGGTATGTTTGCTTTTACTTAGGCATTACTTTGCGTTCATGGGAATGGACTAACATCAGCAACTGCATTATCCACGCTTCCTAGAAGCTTGATTGGCTCACACACCAGGCCAGGAACACATCTACATTGACCCATACAACTTTGTCTTCTTTGTGGAACACTCAGACAGCAGATATTGTTGTCCGTCATATGAGCTGTAAACGCCTGATGAGTCATGTCCAGTGGGACTTCTGCATGGGAGAGAATAGTTATCTTTTAAGTCTTTCTGGAACAAAAGGCAAGATAATGGACCAAGAAGGCAGAAAATAGCCAAGAAGTAGGTGACAGGAAGAAGGCAGAAACAAGGAGAAGGACAGAAAAGGGAAATCCCAGCACAGAATTTCCAGAAGGGGGGTGCTGTTAACACTGACAGGACCCTGGCATCCCCACAGCGAACCATGGGGACTGTCCACAGAGCCTGTGTCCTCTGTCATCAGTGAGTCATGCCCTCTGTACTCGAGGCCAGAAAGGGGGCTGCAGATCTTTCTCTGTGCAATCTGGGGTCAGTTCTGAGCATCAGCTGGTGGTAGAACCATTTAGCAAGTAACGAAGGTTTGGAGTTTGCCGCTACAGCCATGAGAGCATCTATATTTTGATACCTCAGCATCACCTTCAGTGGCTCACCCACCTCCACAGGATGCAGGACAGCAGGCAGACTCTGGAAAGACCTGCTGAATAACAAGCTCCCTAGTGGCAAGAGAATCTGCACCACCCCTAAACTCCTGCCTGCAAGAGAGATATGGGGGTTTCATTGGGTTAACAGCCCCCTACCCAAAGGGGTTAAGATGGCGGGGGGTCTAGAAGTTGTGGGTTGAATTTGCTGGTGTTGGAGAATGAAAGGTGGGGATTTTTTGTGCCCTGCCAGCACAGACCTGCCGTCCCTTTAAATTCCTTCTGTGTATAAACTGCAAAAGATAAAACATTTACCCAAAAAGATCCTTCATTCAGTTATTGTTAAAATTAAAAAGGTACCAGCATAATCTGAAGGGAATGCACTCCTTCTGGTTGAAAAAAATGGTTGTTATAATTGGTATTTCCCTCTAGGGTTCCGAACTTTGTGCACATTAAAGATAACCATATGTGTATACATGGGGGGCATATCCACCCAAAAATTCTTTATGACTTAAAAGACAGAAAAAAATGGATGCTCTCTCTCTCTCTCTCTTCTCTCCTCTCTCCTCTCTCTCTCTTCTCTCTTTCTCTCCCCTTCTAACTGTTGAATTTTTTCCCCAACCCAAAAGCTGTGTACACAGAATTTGGAAGATTCACTGAGTTTTCAATATTAGTTATCAGAGAGAAACAAAATATTCAACACAATATGTTACACCAACAACATGAGTTTTGATGTTAATAAAAACCCAAAATCCATATGTTTTGCTTCTACTAGCCCTTCCAGTGGTGTGTATATCGCTTTCCCCAGTTCCCTGCTTTGCTAGTTTAACACCCCACCACACACACACATTTCCTTCACGGGAAATTCCCCCATAAAAGAGGATCTGGGTCCTCAATATGATTCGTTCTCCCCCTTTGTTGCTGCAAGCATCCTGGCTTAGAACCAAACTATAATATTCACTATCCCCCAGTAACCTTTGTCAAGGGGCAAAAGGACGTAAACATTTTTTTTCCCCTTTATTTCGTAAAAACTCCTGTTTTACATTGTTTTTCTTATTTACTAGGTTTTTTTTTAATCTCTGTGATTTTGTCATTTAAATCAAAAAAAAAATTAATTAACATGAAGCCCTACATTTTAAAAAATTGTAAAAGAAAAAATATTAGATTATTATTTCAAAATATTCATGATTACCCCTTTTGATCGATTATTCAGTGTTTTTTCTTTTTTTTCAAAAATTTCAAAATTTTTTAAAAAACGTTTAAAAATTTAGTGACTTGCAAAGTCCAGTATTAGGTACATCAAAAAAGGAACAACAATTTTTCTCTCAAGGGGGAAGTAGTCGCTTCCCCCTAAACGAAAAAAATTGCAGTTAAATTAAAAACTTAGAAAAGCAGCCCCACCCAAATAGAAAACCTGTTACCCACTAGCCTGAACCAGCAGCCAAAATTTCAATGTAAATTTCCCCCATTAACCCAGGGGCCCACTCCCACCTGCCTGTGCTTGCTGTCCAGCTTTACTTGACTAGCTAGAATTTCCCTTCAAATTGCAACCCCCCCCTTTTGGCAATTTCCCAAAATTTTAAAAAATTCCCCAAAAGCCTTGTAACGGGGTCCTTGAAAAATCTGCCATTGGTAAACCCTGGGAGCTTAGCAAGGTGGATAACTTATCCCCATGGTTCTGTTTCCCAAAAACAGGACCCCGGCCAAAAGCTGTGTCGGTTTTTTGTGTCAGCAAAGTGAAAGGTTAATTATGGGGACGTGGTGGTGTTTGCTGGGGACGGGGTGGTTTTATGTGTGACATGGGGGTGTTTGCTGTGCGTGGTGGTGTTTGCTGGGGAATGGTTGGTGTTATGCTGTGTTTATGGTGGTGTGTGGGATGTCTTACCCGGAAAACCTCTTAGATCCCCAACCTGCACTCTCTTCAGAAAAGCGTTTAGACAAAAACCTTGAAGTGTGGTTGTGATAGGGGCGAGGTACTTGAAAGCAGTGACAAAGCCAACCCTCATCCGTTGTACTAAATTTTGAGCGTGTGAGTGAGACGGGTTGCAAAAATGTGACTGCCCCTAGGAATTCCAAAGAAAAAGAAAGAAATCCAAAGAATGTGAAGAGAATTCAAAAGAATGTAAAAAAGAAGAAGGGAAAAGAAAAAAGAATAAAAAAAGAAAAAAATCCAAAGAAGTGAAGAAGAGTTTAAAGAATGTTAGAAGAAGAAGGGGAATCCAAAGAATGAAAAATGAAAGAGAAAGCAAAGAAAAAGACGGAGGAGGAGGAGGAGAAAAAAAAAAGTCTTTGTCCCACAACAGACCCTGCCCCAGATTTGCCAGCTGATTGTCACTTGAGGGAAAAAAAAACCCCCTGTTGTACAGGTTTTATTACGTGCATTAAATAATGTTGCTATGGGAACAGTTCACAAGTCAAGAAAAAGATGGCCCCCAAAGCCTTTAGTACATGCAGCTGACAGCAAAAAAAAAAATGGTTTTAAATAGATTTTTTGATTTGTCTTTTGTAGTGATTGTCAGATGGCTTTTGGGTTGTCCCAAAAAAACACCAGAAATGAAAATTGGAGTACTATGAAAAACAGTCATTCTCAACCCCTGAGGCTGTGCATGGAAAAAAACACACACCACACACACACACACATTAGTGGTGTTTCTTGCCCTTGAAGACATGTCGTCAATGACCAAACGAAGGAACACAACAACAGCAGAACGACCCACATAAACGCCCGCACAGAAAAGCACGCACAAAAAAAAAACACAGCAACACAACCTAACCCAAACAGACGGGACGGAACAAACCAGCCCCCATGCACGGCACTGCGGGCCCCGCACTGCAAACCCCCCAAACCATGGCATGGGAAAGGGGGCTCGCAACACCACACCCACACAACACACCACACCCCACACGAACACACCCCCTACAAGTAACACAACAACACACAACCAAAACCCCAAACAAAACATCCCCGTGCACAACACGACCAACAAAAACAACCCCCGGGGACCCCCCATCCCCTCCCATCACCACCCCCCCCCTCAGCACTCCCCACACCCCCACCCCACCAGGGGAATTTCTGACCTATGGAGACATGGGGTCTAGAGGCACGACCTCAAAAATGGATGCAAAGAAAGGAGGAGTTCAAAAAAGGGGGAAAGGAGGAAAAGGGAAAGAGGAGGAGGAGAATGATGGTGAAGAGGGAAAGGGTTGGGGGGAAGGTGTGTGTGTGTATGTGGGGGGGGGGGTTAGGAGGGGGTTTCCCTGCCCAATAGGTGAGACTGGGGGCAAAAAACACCTAGATTGTGACTAGATTATCTTCTATTTTTTTTCTTTTGGGTGTGTGTGTGTGAGAATATTTTTTTCTCCCTTTTTTTGTTTGTTTTTTGTTTATGCACTTTTGTGAACCCCCTGTTGTGAAATGTGTGTTGTGTGGGGTCTTGCTGTGTGTGAGAGAGGAGAGAGAGAGAATCGAAAATCGAACTCGAAAGGGGATTCCAAAAGGTTGCCATCTGAGGGGGTTAACCTAGGGAAAAAAACCCTACCACAACAAACAACCCCAAACAGACAAATTTTTTAAAAAAATTACTCTATTTAGGTAACAAAATTTTTTTTGAGGCTTTCCAAAATTAAAATGGGCGGAAACGGATTATTATTAGGGTAAAAAATTAAAAAAAGGTGTTTCTATATTTTAAAGGGAAGGCTGTAAAATCCCCCAAAAAGGGGGAAAAGAAAGGTTTTTCCCGGGGTCTTAAAATGGGATGATGACTAAAATTGTTTCCCATCTTTTTAGAAATTTTTTTTTGATACCCCCAAGTTTTAAATTTTGACATTATCTTTTTAAAGTTTCATAAAGTTTAAAAAGGTTTGAAAATGGAATTATAAAAGTTGTCATTTGAAATCTTTTCCCGTTTTTTTAAAAATTATATTCTCCCCATTTTAAACAAATTTGCCAAAAAAATAAACCCTTTCCAAACGCCTTTTTTTGGCCAAAATTTTCCCCCGATTTTCCAAAAAATTTGTATTTTTGGTTTCCGTTTTTTTTCCCTTTGAAAATTAATCTAAAGATCTTGGGGTTAAAAAGGAGTGTTATTATATGGTTTTTATTTTTATTTTAAAAATTAACAAAAGGTATTATTTTTTTGTTTTTATTATTAATTTTTTTTTTTAACAAGGGGTT
Source organism: Rapana venosa (assembly GCA_028751875.1). Taxonomy (NCBI): domain Eukaryota; kingdom Metazoa; phylum Mollusca; class Gastropoda; order Neogastropoda; family Muricidae; genus Rapana; species Rapana venosa. The sequence continues at coordinate 366,588 of CM054154.1, read as the reverse complement.
TTATTACCAAGTTTAGGCTCCAACCCCCACTACCTTAAACAAGGGGGTTTTTATGTCAAAATTTTTTTTGCTCAAAAATTTTTATAATTTTGTGTTTTTTAACCCTTAAAATTTTTACCCCCTTCAGTTTTATCATTTAAACAAATTAGTGAAAAAAGTTCCAAATTTAATCATTTACAGGCTGTACATTTAAAAATTTTTCATACACAAAATAATTTTTTGAAAAAACTTTTCTTTTAAATAATTACCTTGATTTAGGGTTTTTCATGTTTTAAACTGTTTAACGTTTTTAAACTTGTTTGTAAAAACTTTTCAGAAGCAGAAAAATAAAAAAAAAGGAAATTTAAATTGGAATTTTTTAAAAGGGTGTTTCCCGGGTAAATTTTTGTAAAACAAAAAAAAAAGGGGACAATACCCGTTTTTTCATTTACGTTTTATTCCCGTACTTAAACCATCTTTTTTTCCCTTTTAAATTTGTCGGCTTTAACATTTTTAAAAAGTTTACCCCCCACACCATTTTTTAGGAGAATAGGCCCCAAGTTCCCGTTAAAAAGAAACAAATGCTTTTTCAAAGTCAAAAAATGCTACAAAGTTGGTTTGGCAAATGTTTTTGTACAAAAGCAAGCAGAGTAAACATAGATCTATAGTGGGGTATCCTCTCTTAAAACCAGTTTGGGGCTCAGTATTTTTTTTCTTCATAACCCCTTCTTGTAGCTATTGTTAATAATAGTACTTATCCCCTTTATTAGTCAGTAAGAGAATTTTTCCCGGGGTTTTTTAGGGGTTTTCAAATCACCCTTTTTATTTCATGTTAGTATTTAGATTCAGCCCCGTTTTCTGGGAAAAGACCTCATCAAAAAATTTTTTTGAAAAAGTTTTAAGGAAAAGAATATTTTCACCCCCTATTTTTGGGAATTCCCCAAGTTTTCGGACGGCTGCTTTTCACTCTTTAATTTTTTAAATGCCCCTAAATTTCATCTTTAGATATAGGACGTCAAATCGTCCCCAGTTTTCCCCTCACTGTAACTAGTAATTTTTTGGGTTTTTTTTAATGGTTTTTAAAACCCTTTTAAATGTTAAACCTTGTAAATTTATACTTTCTAAAATTTTTCAAATGGGGGTTTTAAAATTTTTTAGAAGAAAAAAAAAAATACATATATCTGCAAGTAGGTTTATTATATGTTTCTTTTTTTGTTCAAGCATCATTTATTTCCCTTTTGGACACGTGTTTTTTTTTTTCAAGTTTTTTGGGGAAAGTTTCGAATTTTTTTACCTTTACTCTTTTAAAATTTTTCAAAAAGACTTTATGGACCTTTTTATATTACCTGCTTATCTTACACTGGGTTTTATGCCATCAAATCTAAGTTATTAAAAAATTTTTTCCCCAAAAAAATCTGAAAAGGTTAAAAAAATTTTAAAATGTTTTCCCTCCCAATTTTTTTTATTTAAATGGGTTTGTTTCCCCAACAAATTTTTATAATGGCTTAAAATTTCAACCGAATACGGATTTAAAAAAAAAACGAATGAGGTAAAACCCCCGGAACAAACTCGCATTAAAAAAAAAAAACAAATCTTCATAAAAAATAAAATTTTCTCCTTTCAAATTATTTTGTTTTTTTGGGACCAACATGCCATTTAGAATTTTAAAATGGGGGCCCCATTTCAATTTGTTTTTACCCTAAAATTTTTTAAAAAAAACTTAGATTCATTTTTTGTGAAAGAAAATTTTAGGGCTTGTAAAGTCTTTTACATGTAAAAAATTTAGGTCCCCTTTTTTTCTCCCATAGATTTTCATTCAAAATGTTTACAACCCAAATTTTTTTAAATCCCAACAGCAAAATTTCTTGTCAAAAATTTTTAAAAAAAAGGGGAAAATTTTTGGTGGTTTTAAAAACAACAAAACCTTTTTACCTGTTTTAAAAAAAATAAAATTTGGGGGCCCCTAAAAAATTAAAAACGATACCAGCTTATTTAAAAAAAAACCCCTGCGTCCTTTTTGAAATTTTTTGGGCTTAAAACCATAGCCAGTAAAAACTCTTGGGCATTTTCAAATTTTTTAACATTAAACAAAATGAAAAGTAAAAAAAATTTTCGAATTTTAAAAAACAATTTACACCAAGAAAAAAGAAAAAGAGGAAAACCCCAAATTTAAATTAAACCCCCTCCCTTTTAAAAAAGGGGGGGAAAAAGGGGGGGGAAACAATTTTCATAATAAAGTCTCTCTCTCTCTCTTTCTCTCTCACACACACACTGGGTGGGTATGCATGGGCTTGGGCACACACATACCATACAGTACAGAACAGTACATCGGGGTGTGTACTCATATACCTACCATACAATAGCCTAGTCATTAAAACATTGTGCTCCCAATCTGACCACCTTGGTTGAATGGTTCAAGGGAATTTTGTCCCCTGGAGTTAACAACAGTGCTGACTCCACTCTCCCCAAAAGTCCATTATCCTGGATATAAAAGAATAAATAAATAAATAATGAATTAATCAAAACATACACATGTGCAAGCATGTACACACACACACACACACACATACACGAATAGAATATAGAATGTAGAATATGCTTCATGATTTTATTTAGTATTGTTGCTAATCGGTTTAAACACATGATTATTCAGAAAAGAAAGGCATTGCATACAAATCCATTTGCAGCAACAATAATTCAATAGCTTATAGAGTACTCTACCATCAAACAAAAGAAACTTGTTATTTAACCACTGAAGAAACATGTCATTGTCACAACCAGTTGCTCCTATTGAAACAAGGGTAATCAATAAATCAAAGACATCAGTTTAACCTTGCTGCCCCTACATTAATACTACATGTATTTGCTTAAGTCTGGAAGAAAAAGCAAAAAGAAGACTTAAGTAGGGAAAAGAGAAAGGAAAAACCAAAGGTAATGTGGAGAAACATGGAAGAGGTATCAGCTTGTCACAGGTGTTATGGCTTCTTCAGATGACAACACAGAGTACATACCATACACTGAAAATATCCGTCCTTTATTTTATTTATTTATTTATTTATTTATTCTTCTATATCAAGGATAATGGAATAAGCACTTATGTGCTTTTTTACATCCAGTCTCCGTGTGTATGCGGTTTTGTAAATTCTGTCATCTGTTCCCACCAGCTCACAATGGCCTGCTCTTAGAAAAGCGGAACAGGATTAAACGTGTGCGCACCTCCGTTTATAGTCTCATCTGAAGGACTTTAATGACTACATCAACTCGGCTGATAAATCTTACTTTGCAAGGAGTAAGAGACCAACAAATATTTACTAACTGAAAATCAGCTCTAAAAAAGAACCAAAAAACCCCTATATACTTACTAGTTAAGGCCTGATAGTTACCAGCTGTGTTGAAATGCAGCTGTATGCATGACAAACTAAACCTGATTATTTCTCATCTATTTCTGTACAGAGAAATCACACAGAGAGATATTGCAGTGAAGCCCAGCGCGCGCTTGTGGTGGCCAAGCCTGTCAGTGGTGCGAAGCTAGCCACCAGAGTAAGTCGTGGTTTGAGGAGCAGAAGTATCCATGCTATATTAACTTTTTTATAGGTCTACATTTAATGTGTAGTGCTTTGTTTTCCATGTGTGTGCATTGTCCCAAGCATCAAACAAGGTAAGACTGCTTTCTGTTCTCCAATGTGTCTTCAGTTTAAGAAGATGGTGTCAGGTTTTCAACCCTGGTCACTAATGTAGTGTAGGTGGCCACAACATCAACAACCTGAGATATGAGGATGACACAGTCCTTATCACAGACTCTGAAGAAAAACTGCAACAGATTTTAACAACAGTAAAAAGAAAGGATTACAGCTCAATGCAAAGAAGACAGAATGCATGGTGATCTCGAAAAAAGCTGTTATACCACAATGCAACATAGCCTGTAAATGAGAGAGAATCAGACAAGTAAACACCTTTAAATACCTTGGTTGTACTATCACCTTGGAGGGCAAGTGTGACACAGAAATCAAGAAAAGAATCGGTCAATCTAAGGCAAATTTTAACAACATGAAATGCATTTTTACCAACAGTAAGATAAGCCTCAAGACAAAGATCCATGTTGTGGTTCATTCTTCTGTATGGCTGTGAGTGCTGGACCCTAGCCAAGGACACAGAACAGCGACTAGAAGCAGTGGAGATGTGGTTCATCCGGAGAATCATGAAAGTCTCGTGGACAAAAAGAAAAACAAATGCAGAAGTAATGGAAATGGCTGGATACAAGAGATCCTTTCTCAACACCATCAGAGAAAGACAGCTCAAATTTTTCGGCCATATTATCAGGGCTGGCGGACTAGAGAAACTGTTATGGAGTGGCAAAATATGTGGAAACAAGAGCAGAGGAAGACAACACACAAAATTCACAGACAGCTTAAACAAATTTGCAAGGAATAAAGAGGGCACCAACAATGAGCTCATGAGAGGGACTGAGAACAGGGAAGAATGGAGAGCCATGATCGTTGATGTCTGCAGGACCAGACCGGACACTTGAAGAAGAAGAAACTTAGTTTTCCATTGCCTACCTAGCCCTTAGTTGACAACAAAGGTCAGCTTACACTGAGAAAAAGAAAAATCTGCCACTTTTGCATCAGGAGAGAAAACAGTAGGCCTAGGTGTTGAAGTCAGATTATGGGCATCAGGATTCCAAAACATGGATGCAAGAATACACAAGATAATGTCCAGCTATCATCTCAAGTTTCATCAGCCATTAATACCATTAAGCTGAAAGAAATTGTACTGATGGGAAAAAAGACAAGAAATGTTTTATCCCATGATAGTTTTGAGTCTGATTTGGATATTGAGGATGGAACAGACAATGACCATGTTCTTTCTGTGAGTTTCGATGATGAGGATGAGCTTATTAAGGAACTGGATGATGAACACATGTAGACAAGGGCCAAAATTGTTTGCTAACAGTAAATAGTGAGGTGTGGAAAGCAATACCACAGGAAAAGCAACCTCTGATCAGCACATACACAGCATGCTTACTCCATAAATATCTTGGTGTTATTATTGATTCAAAGAAAATGTATGTTGTTTTAACAAAAGATTGGAAAGAAAAAATAAAACTAGGTAACTTACAACTGCTGAAGAGGGAGCAAGTACCGATCAGCGAAGTTGCTAAGGTAGTAGGAATGATGGTAGCTAGCTTTACAGCTGTAGATATGGACCATTGTACTACCATCACTTAGAAAATGACAAGAAACTTGCACTTAAGAATAGTAGAAGGAACTTTGATGGTCTCATGAGTCTTTCTTCCCCAGCAAGAAAGGAGCTCCTATGGTGGATTGAGAATATTGACAGCGCCTCCAACTCTGTGTCTGATTCAGAGCCTGAAGTGACTATTACATCAGATGCCAGTAAGGAGTGCTGGGGATGTTCTTTCCAGGACTGCTGCTCTGGTGGTGTATGACTCCCTGTTGAAGCAGACTACCATATCAATTATCTTGAACTTAAAGCAATTCATGTTGCTTTGCAGTGTTTTGAGAAGAATGTAGCAGGGAAAGCAGTTTGAGTTTTGACAGACAACACTACAGCTGTTGTTTGTATTAAACATTTTGGTCCCAGCCATTCACTATCATTTAATGACCTTACTTCTACTACACGGCACGGTGTATTGCTAAAAACTTTTTTCTTTCAGCAGCAATTATACCAGGGAGAGGCAAAGTGGCAGCTGATACAGAATCCAGGAAAATAAATCTGGATGCTGAATGGAAGCTCAACTATGCTATGCTGCATAATGCACTTTCACATTTGCAGGCCAAAACCCTCTGTGGATTTATTCACCTCTAGGATAAACAAGCAGTTTGCATACTATATCAGCTACAGGCCTGACCCATAAGCCTGTGCAGTGGATGCCTTTTCAATTTCATGGAAATTCACTGAGTGCTATGCATTTCCTCTTTTCAGTGTGATTCTGAAAATTCCCCAACAAGTACAGCAAGAACAGACCACAGGTGTATTGATTGTCCTGAGCTGGAAGACACAAGTCTGGTGGCCAGTCCTGTCCAGCATGCTGGCAGCAGAACCTGTTCCCCTTCCAGCAGCCAGGGATGTCCTTCTTCTTCTTCCAAGCCATCCACGCAAGATGCATTCCCTTGCCAAAAAAAGGGGGAGCCTATAATTATCTTCTGGCCTGCAGAATATCAGGGAAAGGTTAGGAGGAGAAGGATTGACAGACACTGCAGCAGACCTGATTTTGGAATCCTGGCGATCAGCAGCTCAGGTTGAATATAACTGCTGTATTAAGAAGTGAAAAATCTATGCTCATAACAATTGTGTGATGAACCTACACCTTACCCTGTAAATATAGCAAATTTTCTTGCTTCCCTGTACTCTGAAGGTGCACGGTATAGTGCTGTGAATAGTGCAAGAAGTGCTTTGTGTGCATATTTTTTCTCCAGCTCGTACCAGTAGACACTCAATAGGTTCCCATCCTGACATTTGTAGATTATTAAAAGGAATGTTTGAGAAATGCCCAGCATTACCAAAGTACCAAGAGACATGGAATGTAGATAATGTTATGGAACATTTGCTAGAGTGACCAGAAATACTTGATCTGACAAACAGTTGACAATGAGAACTGTAATGTTGTTGTCCCTATTAACAGGGCAAAGAGGCCAAGCATTGCATGCATTGACAGTGCATGATGCTACACTTTATCCCAATAGATGTGTTTGTTTTTTTTCTCTGGGAAACAGAAGCATACAAAGCCAGGTGTCCACACAGAGCCAGCAGTTATCTTGTCATTCCCTAACAATGATAAACTGTGTTTGGTGAAACATCTCCATATGTATCTAGAGGTCACAAGGGAGAACCGGAAAGATTCAGAACTGTTTATCAGCTTTATCAAGCCTTATGACCCTATCTCCAGCAAAACTTTTTCTTTTGGGGTGAAAACAGTGCTTGAAATGGCGGGCATAGATACACACCTCAAAATGTGGAAGCCACAGCACACGTGCTGCCAGGTACATACGCTTGTGGCGACGCGCTCTCCCCCAGGAGAGCAGCCTGAATTTCACATAGAGAAATCTCGTGACTTAAAGTGGTATAAAATGAAAGTACCAATGTACCTGCAGTCATGGTGCATCCCTTGCATCAATCATGAAGACGGCAGGCTGGAGCAGTCAGAAAACTTGTTTGTAGATATGATAACAAAGCTGTGACTCCAAACTTTAGATAGTCGGTTTTGGACACCTACCTTACAAACAAAATTGGGTTTTGTGACACCTACCTTACAAACAAAATTGGGTTTTGTGACACCTACCTTACAAACAAAATTGGGTTTTGTGACACCTACCTTACAAACAAAATTGGGTTTTGTGACATCTACCTTACAAAACAATAATGTGTCATATCTGAATTGGGTTTTGTAGTACATAATGAGTCTTAACTGAGCAATGCTTCATCAGTTTGTTGCGGACCTTTTCATTGGATGAGGTATGTAGGATGTGGCTTGTAAGTTGTTGTAATTGTATGTCCACTAGGTCCCTAAAATCTCATGGGATTTCTCTGTATGAGAAATAGCTGAAAAATAATTTCATAATTAAACTTGGCTTATGCTAGGAAGGTGGAGTTTTAATTAGGATTGTTTTGAATCTATTGGAGGGAAGAGAAATTACTCGCCCTCCCCACTGCTTTGAGATAACCCTGATGACCATGGCCTCCCTGTTGTAAGCCTGGTGGACACATAATCATGCTAGATACTGACTGGCTTGCTGTGGGCTTGGCAGCTAAACCTCTCTCAGGTAATTTCTCTTCCCTCCAGAAGATTCAAAATAATCCTAAATAAACTCCACCTTCCTAGCCTAAGCCTAGTTTAATTATCAAATGTATGTACATCAATATGCACATAACACAACAAAGAATCTCTGACAAGTTAATTTGGTGGATGAGTTCAGTAAGTCCATGAAGGGCTGTAGTTAGGTAACCACTCATGCCTTGATGGTTCACACCTCACGTCTGCTTCACTGGACCTTAGTGCCTTCTCTCTACAGATGCTGCTTTCAGTTTCCTTAGCTTTCATCAGTTGTACTAGGTAGATCAAATAATGGTAATGATAACAGTAATAATAATGATAACCATAACAACATGGAATTGTTATAGTGCTGCATCCTGAAAAGCGAACAAATCAATACGCTCGCATTCTATTCATTTATTGGCATGCTTCCCTTCACAAATAAGATTAACAGTGTGATAATTTACACACACACACACACACACACACACACACATACATACATACACACACACACACCCTGCGAGCGCGCGCGCGCACGCGTACGTGCGAGTGTGCCTGCGCCACTCTCGTTTTGAGATGATGCATGGGACACTTGGTAGAATACCCTCTCCTCCCTCTGCATCTGTATTCATATAGACAGGTGACAGACAGCAAGGCGTGTCCCCCATTCACAACACTGACACACAGACACACATATAGACACACAGACATACACCTTGCTGGCTGGCCTGCTATGTCGATGCAGAGAGAGAGGGGGGGAGGGGAGAAAAGGAGAGAGAGAGAGAGAGAGAGAGAGAGAGAGAGAGAGAGAGAGAGAGAGAGAGAGAGAGAGAGAGAGAGAGAGAGAGAGAGAGAGAGAGAGAATGACAATGACAATGACAAATTCTTTTATTTCGAGGATAATGAATAAGCACCCATGTGCTTTTTTACATCCAGTCCCCATCATATATATGAGAGAGAGAGAGTGTGTGTGTGTTGGAGTGGAATTGAACCTAAGACTGTTCGAGTTTTTTGTCCACCTGCTGGACTAAGAGAGAGAGAGAGAGAAGAGAGAGAGAGAGAGAGAGAGAGAGAGAGAGAGAGAGAGAGAGAGAGAGAGAGAGGAGGGAGGAGGAGGGGGGGGGGTGGTGGCAAAGCAAAATTCTTTATTTAGAGGAGAATAATAAATAAGCACTGATGTGCTTTTCTTTAACATCCTGAGAGAGAGAGAGAGAGAGAGAGAGAGAGAGAGAGAGAGAGAGAGAGAGAGAGAGAGAGAGAGAGAGAGAGAGAGAGAGAGAGAGAGAGAGAATGACAATGACAAATTCTTTTATTTCGAGGATAATGAATAAGCACATATGTTTACAGGAAAACGAAATAGTCGCTCTTCTTCTTCTTCTTCTTCTTCCTCCTCCTCCTCCTTCTTCTTCATCTTCTTCTTCTACTTCTTCGCATTCCCCCTCCCCCTCCTCTCTGTTAGAGAGAGAGAGAGAGAGAGAGAGAGAGAGAGAGAGAGAGAGGGAGAGGGGAGGGGGGTGGGAAGGGAGAGGGCACAGCAAAATTCTTTATTTAGAGAATAATAAATAAGCACTCACGTGCTCTTTTTTTAACATCCAAAGAAAGAGAGAGAGAGAGCGCGCGCGCGCGCGCGCGCGAGAGAGAGAGAGAGAGAGAGAGAGAGAGAAAAGAGAGAGAGAGAGAGAGAGAGAGAGAGGGTGGGGTTGGGTGGGGTGGGGTGGGATTCATCTGATATATAGGTGTCCTAGTAGTATGGCAGTCTCATCAACTTGTTTTCATCACACAGCATCTTTTCGGTTGTTTTGGGAGTCGGCGAAAGAACAAGGCTGTATTGTAAGAACACTGGGACTATTCAATACCGTTCCTTTCGTCTTTCCTGGGTCTGTCTGTACCACTGGTAAGTTTCTGTCCACTATAGAGTGGTGTCTGTTTTGTTCAGTGTCGTTTTGCCAGTAGCATTCTGTCTGTACCACTGGTAAGTTTCTGTCCACTGATAGAGTGGTGTCTGTTTTGCCAGTAGCATTCTGTCTGTATCGTGTGATCAATGTGGGTTGTTATAGTTATTCTTTATTGTAGCTGGTGTGTCGCCTGCTGCACAGTTTGGGAGGTAAGGTGCTTTGAGCTGCCGCCCAGCACATCAGCCAACAGCTCTGTCCAGACTAAAGCCTAAAGACAGAGGAAGGAGAGACAGAGAGCAAGAAAAACAGGAAGACAGACAGACAGACAGAAATAAAGACATACAGAAAGAAAGACAGACAGACAGAAATAAAGACATACAGAAAGAAAGACAGAAAGAATGAAAGAAAGACAGACAGACAGACAGACAGAAAGAAACAAAAAAAAAGAAAGAAAGAAAGAAAGAAAGAAAGAAAGAAAAGAAAAAAGGAGGAGGAGGAGAAATGCGAAGAAGAATGCGAAAAAGAAAGGAGGAGGAGGAAGAAGATGATGATGATGAAGAATGCGAAGAAGAAGAAGGAGGAGGGGAATGCGAAGAAGTGGAAGAAGAAGAGGAAGAAGAAGGAGGAGGAGGAAGAAGAAGAAGAAAAAGAAGAAGAAGAAGAAGAAGAGCGACTATTTCGTTTTCCTGTAAACATCAAAGGCATGGCCACAACAGTAGGTCTTGAAAGAAAAACCCGCAAGCCTTGGAAACAAAGACTTTTCTCCAGACACGAAACATCAGCCAGATCTATGTCGCCCATACCCCCGAAGAACAAGAAGACCACACTGCCAATGTCACTGACATAGGCTAGTGCACCCATGCACAGGAAGAGCTGCTGACATCAGTGAAGAAAATACGTCTTGAGGCTGATGTAACAGCATCCAGTGGTCTTGCTATTTCTTTAGGGAACTGTCAAGAAAGGGAGACAAACGGCGCGGACAGATTTAAAAGAAATATAAACGGATTTTAAAAACCTGCATTTACGCATACAGTCTATAGGAATGGAAAATTTTAATTTGATGAATGATATTCTTTAGTGTATGCTTCTGACACGCTGGTGAAATTACCGGGAAAGAAGAGGAGGACGCATAGACTAGATAACTCACAGACAGACAGACAGACAGACAGAGAAAGAGAATGAATGAATGAATATTTGAATGAATCTTTATTTTTTAAGGGTAACAGAATAAGCATGCGCATACTTTCTTTCATCCGGCCCTTGCCCTGATTAGGGTCGAGAGAGAGAGAGAGAGAGAATGAAAAAAAGGAACTAATGAAGGAATTAATTTCATTTGACAAAAGCTACAAGCCCATCAGTCAAAGGGGGCAATTGTAAATGACATATTAACATAGGAATGAATATGAACAGGACATGAGTAACAATCCAAAGTCCAGATATATGCCAACCAATATTTTCAGTTATTACGTATAGAATCCGTTTGATTCAAAGTCTGCTTACGTTTATCTAGAGCCTGCGTTACATATAACTATTGCTAAAGATTTAAGCTCGGACATATTATTTGAAGATAGCACCTTTTGTACAAGATTTGTTGACCTGTTGGTTGGGTTTGACAAAAAAGTAAATAATTGGCGAATTTCATGATAAGTTCTACAAGCAAACACAAAATGAAATTCGTCGTCTTCTTCTTCTCCACACGCTGGACATGAGTTGTCTGTCTCCTCTGTAGTATACCACTGTCTGTTCAAAAGACCACACAATCTTAGACGAAATTTCAGTAAATTACTTCGAAGCCTTTTATTGGTTAATGATATCAAATACTGTTCTGGATCAAACGCATTGTATTTTTCACAAGAGAGAGAGAGAGAGAGAGATCAGAAAAAAATATTTGTCCATATTTATCAATACGATTTTCAGACAAAAACCAAAGATTTTACAAGTAACACAAACGTACAGATCTAGATCTCTTACAAACAACTTTGACGTGGTTGGAGCAAATCTTCACACATTCTTTTTCTCTCTGAGATCAGATCCTTTCCTAGGAATCATATACAAATCTTTCCCTATAAACAGCATGTCGGGGGTATTGGGGGCAGGCAGGCAGTCAGTCAGTCAGAATCACTAGCTTCTGGGTTAAAAAGGAAACAAAACAAAACGAAAACAAGACAAGAAAGTCAATGACATACACAACACATCCAGAACTGTGGATTTCATGTCTGCGTTCAAATAGAGAAGGAATGACAATATTGTGTCGTGTCGTGTCGTGTTGTGTTGCATTGTCTTGTACTTCACTGTAGTACATTTGGGTTGAGTCCCGCTGTTGTTTCATACATCTATTTGTTTCTTCTGTGTGAGTTTTATTCTGGTTGATTTTTGGTTTTGTTTGTTTTATTTCTTTCTCCCGCGTGGGGATGCCGGGGGCCTGTCAGTATAAACAGCATCCCCACCTTCAGGAAATTTTGTGGCTAGAAATTTTCATCTTTTCTATCCCTCTCTTTGTTTCTGCCTTGTTCCTTTTCTTCCTGTCACCTCCTTCTTGTCTATTTTCTGTCTTCTTGGTCCATTTTCCTGCCTTTTTTCCCCCAGAAAGACTTTAAAGATAATATATTTTCTTCTATGCCGGACTTGGATGCGCTGGGCCTGACTTGTCAGGCGCTTAACGGCAGCGTGACGCATTTTCGCTCATTTAACAGACAACAATAGTGGCTGTCTGAGCGTTTGACGAAGAAAGAATTTCTTTCCTTTTTTTCCTTTTTTCTTTTTGTTTGTGGGGTTGTTTTGTTTTTGGCCCATCTGCAGTGGCTTCCTGCCTTGATCTTCTGGTCACTAGTTTCACCACCCAGCATACCTTGGCTCCTCGTGTCGTAGGCCTTTCCTCACAGCCACAATAACACGAGGACAGTAGCAACAACAACAACAACAATAATAATAATAATAATAATAATAATAATAATAACAATAACAACAACAATAATAATAATAATAATGATAATAATGTATGGGATTTATATAGCGCTGAATCTTGTAAAGTAAACAAAATTAATCACAGCGCTTGCATTCAAATCATTCACACGCATGCAAACCATCCACAAATAATTATCAAGATAAACAACTATCAAATTTATACACACAACACACTTAGGTGGAGGGGGGGTGGGTGGGGGTGAAGGTAGCTATTGAAAAGTAGGAACAGATAACAGGGGAAGATCTCAAGTAGAGTATAAGTACGTTTTGAGGCTAGATTTGAAAGAATCAAATGAAGGGTTTTGGCGAAGTGGAAGAGGGAGGTCGTTCCATGTCAGGCCACTATGACGCCACCAGCCAGAGGGACCCTGCACTACTGCTGAGTCACTTCGGTTGCACTGCTGCTGGGTCACTTCAGTGGTGTTCAGTGGCGCCTGTTCTGAGCTAGCATACACGGAACATCACACACTAGGCCCCCTACTGCCGACAGTAGCTGCTCTGTGACGGAGGCAGACTGGCTGAGACACCTACCCGGGGTGGGGACCTCCACAACGTCCCTCCAGCCACCCGGTCCCGGGAACTGGAGACACAACAGCTTTGAGGCAAACTTGCGGCAGGCACAGAAGAGTATGGGCAAACCGAATCTGAGGTCACCGTGAGACCTCAGGAACTCGGGCCACCCAAACAGACGATTATTGTTCTTGTTGCATAATGATCACTGATAATGAGGACGATTCCATGCTGCTGCTGTGGTTAGGGTTGAGCCTTCTTCACGGAACTGAACTCTACGCTTCCTATCACCATAGCGCTTTGATTTGTTGCTTTACAAGATTCAGCGCTATATAAATTCCATGCATTATTATTATTATTATTATTATTATTATTATTATTATTATTATTATTATTATACTCCGACTCAACCGGGCCTGAGAGATACAGACACCTGCTGTGCTGGTCGGGTTGTTCAAACAGCACTCTCGAAGTGGCTTCTGTCAAGGGTCTGAAACTGCAGTGTGCGGTGCCAGTCTTGCCCGTGACCTCTTGGCAACCTCACTCTGGGTAGGAGCCTGCCGGGGTCTGACCTGTGACCTTTGTTAGAGTCAAACCCGGGGCAGGCATCCATGCACGAAACCCTGTGTAACAGCGTGTTGTGTGTTGTGCTGAGTTGTGTTGTATTGTATTCTGTGGTGTTGTGTTGTGTTGTATTGCAGTTAGTGCAGTGCAGTTCAGTCCAATGTAGTGCAGTGCAACGCAACGTAGCGAAGTGTATAACGTAGCAAAATTTAGTCCAGTGTAGTGTAGTGTAGTGTAGTGTAGTGTAGTGTAGTGTAGTGCAGCACAATGTAGCACAGTGTAGTACAGTGTAGTAGTGTTAGTGTAGTGTAGTGTAGTGCAGTACAGTGTAGTGTATTGTAGTGCAGTGTACTGTAGTGCAGTGTAGTGTAGTGTAGTGCAGTGCAGTGTAGTGTAGTGCAGTGTAGTGCAGTGCAGTGCAGTGCAGTGCAGTGTAGTGTAGTGCAGTGTAGTGCAGTGTAGTGTAGTGTAGTGTAGTGCAGTGTAGTGCAGTGTACTATAGTGCAGTGTAGTGCACTGTAGTTTAGTGCAGTGTAGTGTAGTGTAGTGCAGTGCAGTGTAGTGTAGTGCAGTGTACTGTAGTGCAGTGTAGTGCAGTGTACTATAGTGCAGTGTAGTGCACTGTAGTGCACTGGTTAGTGGTTAGGATGCAGTAGTAGTGTAGTGCAGTGGTAGTGCAGTGTGGTGTAGTGTAGTGAGTGTGTTATGTAGTGCAGTGCAGTTGCAGTGCAGTTGTGGTGATATGAGTGTAGTGTAGTGTAGTGTAGTGTAGTGTAAGTGTATCATGTAGTGGTGCAGTGCAGTGCAGTGTAGTGTAGTGCAGTGCAGTGCAGTGTAGTGTAGTGGTAGTTGTAGTGTATGTGCTGTAGTGAGTGGTAGTGCATGTAGTGCAATGTAGTGAGTGCAGTGCAGTGCAGTGAGTGTAGTGCAGTGCAGTGTAGTGTAGTGAGTGTGTGCAGTGCGTTTAGTGTATGTGTGGTAGCTGTGCAGTGCAGTTAGTGTAGTGTAGTGTCAGTGTAGTGCAGTGTAGTGTAGTGTAGTGTAGTGCTTAGTGCAGTGCAGTGTAGTGTATGTCAGTGTAGTGTAGTGTAGTGTAGTGCAGTGCAGGTGTAGTGTAAGTGTGTAGTGTAGTGTAGTGCAGTGCAGTGTAGTGTAGTGTAGTGTAGTGTAGTGAGTGTAGTGCAGTGTAGTGTAGTGTAGTGTAGTGTAGTGTAGTGTAGTGTAGTGTAGTGCAGTGCAGTGTAGTGTAGTGTAGTGTAGTGTAGTGTAGTGCAGTGCAGTGCAGTGTAGTGTAGTGTGGTGTGGTGTAGTGTAGTGTAGTGTGGTGTAGTGTAGTGCGGTGAAGCGCAGTGTAGTGC
The DNA here is from genome assembly GCA_028751875.1 of Rapana venosa. Lineage (NCBI taxonomy): Eukaryota > Metazoa > Mollusca > Gastropoda > Neogastropoda > Muricidae > Rapana > Rapana venosa. The sequence goes on along the minus strand of CM054154.1, from coordinate 351,541 downwards.
AGTGTAGTGCAGTGTAGTGCAGTGTGGTGTAGTGCAGTGCAGTGTAGTGTAATGTAGTGCAGTGTAGTGCAGTGTAGTGTAGTGTAGTGCAGTGCAGTGTAGTTAGTGTAGTGTAGTGCAGTGCAGTGTAGTGTAGTGTAGTGTAGTGAGTGTAGTGCAGTGCAGTGCAGTGTAGTGTAGTGTAGTGCAGTGTAGTGTAGTGTAGTGTAGTGTAGTGTAGTAATATAATTCATTCAGGTGGCAGTGGCTTCATCATCTGGACAGTACCAAAACAGCGCTGGTAAAGCCGTAGGTGCATAATGGGTGTTTCTGTCTTTCTGCAATCCAGTCATGCTTTTGCTTGTTTTGCGTGATTTGGTTTGGTTTGGGGCGAGGGGGTGGTGGTGGTAGGCTTTTTTGTCTTTGTTTGGTTGGTGCGGGGGGGTAAGGGAGGGGGGGGGGGGTGTTTGTGTTTCTTTTGTTGTTGTTGTTGTTGTTGTTGTTGTAAATGTGATGGTATACAGATGAGACAAAAGGAACACGGATTTGTCACTGGGTCTGCAAGCGTCAGTAGCGTGAAGGCTGTGCCTGTACTGCGTCTGTCTACAGCCAAGCGGTTTGGTTGGGGTGGTTTATTTCCAGGATAATGGAATAAGCACTCGTGTGCTTTTTTTTTTCATCCAGTCCCTGTGTGTATGCCGTTTTGTACATTTTGTCATACGTTCCCACCGGCACACAATGGCCTACTCTTCCGAAAAGCGCAACGGGTTTTAACGAGTGCGCAAGATGTTCTGCGTGTGTGCGCACACGGGGTCTCGGTTTATAGTCTCGTCAGAAGGACTTTTGCGGAGAGTGGAGTCAGCACCCATGTTAACTCCAGAAGTAAAATCCTCTTGAACGAGAATCGAATCCGGGTCAGCAGATCGCGAGCGCATCACGCTAACCACCAGGCCATCCCGTCCATGTCAAAAGTCATGAAGAGCTGAAGAGTGCTTAGTTGGCAGGTGTGTTGTCAGGGAGGAGGAGTGTCTGGTGACTTTCGCCTGTCTGCCTGTGCTGATGTCGGCTGACTCCTGACATGGCTTCCTTGTTGCCCAAGAAGGGAAGGAGCCCCACCTGGATGCCCTGAAGGTCAGCAGGCATCGCCTTGAGCTTTCTCTGCTGGCGCTGCCAGCCTCACCATTGGCGAGATGTTTGCCAACAGAACAGTTTGGGTCCGCCCTTGATTAAAAGGCAGCCGCATTCCGAGGCCGAGTGTGATGTCTACACACGACACAAGTGTGCATGCGGATTCGCTTTTTTTTTAATATAAATTATCTGTCCTACGAGAACAAAATGGCCTACTCTTCCGAATGACAGAACGGGTTTTAACGCGTTAGCAAGATGTTCTGCGTGAACTCTTTCTCTCTCAGGGGAGAGAGTGTGTGAGTATGTGTGTTTGAAGGGGGGGGGGGGGGGGGGTTGCGCGCCCGCGCGAGAGATGATGCTGATGCTTATGATGTTTATTTCCATGGCTACATGTAAGCATTTATAAGCTTATTTTCATCTGACAAATGTGTGTGTGTGTGTGTGTGTGTGTGTGTGTGTGTGTGTGTGTGTGTGTGTGTGTGTGTGTGTGTGTGTGTGACAC
>CM054154.1:302432-342432 GCA_028751875.1 Rapana venosa | reverse complement strand
CACATACATACACACATCCATCCATCCACACACACACGCGCGCGCGCACGCACACACACACGCACACACATACACACACACATAACCTCTTGGGCACACGTTAAATCCTGTTCCGCTTTTCGTAAGAGTAGGCCATGGTGTGCCGGTGGGAACAGATTCTTCCTCTTCTTTGCGTTGCCTGGGTTATGTTGTGAGACCAGATCTTCTGAAGAATTCAGCAGTTGCCTGCAGGTCATCCACCATGCCGTACAGTTTCTGCTCCAGAGGCGTGGGCTCAGGCCACACTTCCAGCCTTAGCGTCTGGAGAGTCCTGCAGTCTTGTAGGATGTAGGCCGTATCCTGCTCTTCTTCTCCACAGGGGCACATAGCAGATGGTGCAATTTTCAATTTTCTGTGGAGGTGTTTATTCAGACTGTTGTGCCCTGTGCGTAGTCTGAAAATGACCACCTGTGCTTGTCGTGAAAGCTGGTGATAAGGGTCTGGTTTGAGTGGTGATCTGAAGAGATTTGATGATGGTTTTCATCTCCATTAGGTTGACAGGATTGTTCTCTTGCCCCTATTTTGGCCATCTTGACTGCTTATTCATTTCATTTAATGCCGCAGTGGGAGGGGATCCACTGGAGCTCTATGCGTAAGGCGTTAAGGCTGTGCAGTGTCTTCTCCAGATCTTTCAGGTGTCCGGCATTATAGGGCTGCAGCACAGAGAGTGCGTCGGTCAGGAAGACGACTTGGGTGTTGTTGTCCACTCCGCTGTTGATGACATTTGCTGCATGGATCAGGGCTTCTACTTCAGCCTTGTAGTTAGTACAATGCAGGCCTGTTGGAATAGCTTCAGCCTGCCATTCTCCATTAGGGTACTGAATGTAGACCCCCGCACCTCCACACTTGACAGCATCAGTTGCTGATCCATCGGTGTATATGTGAATCCAGTTTTCTTGGGGGTATCTTTCTTCCAACGTGGCTAGTGTGAGAGTCTTTTTCACAATTTCACTCTGCTCATTTTTTGTTGTTATGTGGGGGACAGAGGTATTTACTTTGGTATCAGTTCTTCTTTCTTCCCATGGTGGTGTGTCAAGAGAGAAAGAGAAAGGTTTGACATGGTCTGGAAGCTTTGCTTGGTATTTTTGTACTAGGCCTCTAGTTTCAAGGGCAAAGCTAGATCGCTTTAGCCTGCCTGAGGATAGTTGTTTTATCCTTGTCTTCATTGGGTGATCTGTAGTGCACTCGTATTTCTTTGATTGTATCAGGGCCTTCTGTTCTCTTCTTGTAGATAGGGGAGGAATGCCAGTCACTTCTTCCATTTTGTTGATTGGTGTAGACTTCAGTGCCCCTGTTATGATTCTTAGTGCTTGATTTTGGACCTTGTCAAGAGTTTGATGGTGAGTCTTGGCAGCTGTCATCCAAGAGTTAGATCCATATTCAAGGTGAGGTCTTACTGCGCCTTGGTAGACTGTCTTCAGTAATTTTGCGTTTGCTCCCCAGTTGGTTCCGGCCAGTTTCCGCATGATGTTTAATTTTCTTCTGGCTTTGTTCTCTGCTTCATTTATATGAGCTTTCCATGTCATTCGCTTGTCAAAAGTGACTCCCAGGTAGGTTTGATGATCCTCAAATTTCAGTGGGAACAGATGACAGAATTCACAAAACCGCATACACACGGGGACTGATGTAAAAAAGCACATAGGTGCTTATTCCATTATCCTCGATATAAAAGAATTTTTAAAAAAAATAAATAAACATGACACCCAGTGTTTACCCCGCCCTCTCCTGCTGTCTGTCCCCAGTGGAGGGCCTCAAGTTCCTCTTTGAACCTGTGGGCCAGCAGCAGCAGCAGCAGCCTGACGACGACCTCCCCCCCTCCCCCCACACCGGGCCCACCTTCGTCTCCCAGCACAAGGCGGAAGCGGATGACGACCATGCAGCAGGCTGCCAGTGCGCATGCCCCAACAGCAATGGCGGCCGACAGGAAGCGGACGACGATAACCTGTATGGCGGCGCCATGTTTGGCGCCAACGGAGGAACCTCGGCCGCCCAATTGATGTCGCTGCTGACCGTGTAGAATTAACTGCGCTCTGTCTGTCTGTCTGTCTGTCTGTCTGTCTCTCTCTCTCTCTCTCTCTCTCTCTCTCTCTCTCTCTCTCTCTCTCTCTCTCTCTCTCTCTCTCTCTCTCTCTCAGTTGTAGGGATATTGATGGGACCAAGGTTTACGGAAGTGAACAAAGAGAAACAGTATATCATAGTTATAGGCTAGTGCACGATGTAGATTAGAAGCTGTACATACTACACCTGCTTCGCGTTTTTGTAATAATTATGCAAAAGGTCCCTGTTCTAATCACTGGTGACTCTAACTGAGAATGTCCATATGTTCCAACAGATCGGCTGCTGGCAGGTCTGGAGTTGATGCTGGCCTCTTTGGGTCTGAGCTCCTGCTGGAGTAGCGAGAGAATGGCAGCAATACGTTGACATGTCTCTCCACAGACCCTTGTTTCACATGAGGTGTAGCTTTGTTAAGTCACCCAAGGCTGTATTCCTCCTCCCTCCTCACCTCTTGCCTTACCTTCCACATGCGTCTTGACATGACTTGACTTGACTTGATCCACGATTGAGACCGGTGGAATATGTTGGTTCATCTTCACACTGTGTAGTACAGTGTAGACATATAAAAATGCTAAATGATCACCTTGCACAAAACACTCGCCAACCAAAAAAACTAAACCCACCAAACAAACAATGAGGGCTGCAAAAGAGTAGCAGCCTAGCTGAGTTTTTTATGTCTATTTTTTAAAAATCTATTTCGTTCTTTTATTTCGAGGATAATAGAATAAGCGTCTATGTGCTTTATTACATCTAGTCCCTGTATGTGTGCGGATTTGTAAATGCCGTCAACGACTCCCCCAGTCACAAGTTGGGTTCTTATGTCAGAGGATTCTTCTTTCTTAAAGCGGTTCCAAAACAGTGCAGGGTCTACTTTGCAAGGTTGGTGGCATCAGCCCATGATATATCAACTAGCTGGCCACACATGACTAACATCCTTAGAAATGCTGACAGAGACTGCAGCAGACCAGGTCACCCTAGTGTGGCCTGTTCTCAGTAATTAAATTGGGGTCATGTATGATGAGGACGGGATAGCTCAGTGGTCAGAGCATTGCTTTCCCCAAGCTAAGGTTAAGCAGCTGCTTAAGCGTGGTTACCAAATAGATGAGCGACCGTTTGTACGCCTTGGCTTCAGTACAGTCCCCCAGTTCCCCCAGCTGTAAATGGGTGCAACAACAGCACAGGTCATGGAACACCTTTACCTTTTTCCTTTGTGCCCTTTTAATGTATGACAGCCAGTAGCGAAACCAGAGGATATTACACAGTCGTGTCAGGGTGGCCCATATTATTGGGCGTTATGAAGGCATCTCCACTATAAACAGATTTCTGCTTGATGTCCAAAACAGCAGCTACCTTCTTTGCTGTTTTGGAGGTCATCGTCGAACACGACGGACAAATATATATGACTATGATTAACGTTGAGACACCAGGAGCCAGCTTTGCAAGCTTTGTTTAGTATAGGCGCTATACGCATTAGGCAATGCCAGTAGATTCCCTTGTAGGAATGACCAGATAGAACATCTTCCTCTCAAGATTTCTGTAACCAATCTGCTGTTCAACAGAATCATTGATTCCAGTCCCTGCACTTGTAGTTTCCCTGGCAGGTACAACGCCAGTGTTCTTTGTGGGTGTCCTTCCTGCAAACTCTGGAGACACTCTTCAAACTGGAAGAACAAAACATGGCCTACCACACCAGACTAGCTTACATGTATCTTCTGGAAATAAGGGTCTTAACAACAGAAGGGAAGAAAAAACTGGTTAAATGATGTTTGGCATGTGCAAAATTATTTCCTTCATCCTTTTTACTTCAATTTATCCTTATCTTAGCTTTGCATTTTTGCCTTTTTTGTCTACATATTTTGCAAGACAATGACGAAAAAGTGACAAAGTGAAGAGGGAAGCAAAAATATACCATTTAGCTTACAAGATTCAGTTACACCCCCCCCCCCCCCCCCCGTCCCCCGCCAAAAAAAACCCCTTAAGCTGACAGAATTCATCCCTCCCCCTCCCCCTTCTGCCGAGAAAGCTCTGTTGCTCAGACGTTCGTCCATAACACACCTACACTTCCTGTCCGTAAGGTGTCTCCAGATTTGATATCTCACCTGCTGTTATTGTTAACATTTCATTCGCCGTTTGTTGTAGTTTTGTGCATTGTAAAATCCTTTGACTTCCATTGGTGTTTGACTTATTTTTTTATATGTCAGGCAGTAGCTGTTTTTACCTCCAGGCTTGAATTCAGTAATAAATCATACCTCAGTTTCTGACAGATGTTAATCAGGTGCTGCCATCAGGCAGTGATTATGATTAGCTGGGCTGAAGGAAACATGAACTGATCTAAAGTGTAGTCTTGAAAACCAAGAGAACCTCTGCTTGATTCACTATATCTATCTATCTATGTAATCATTCTTCTTCTTCTTCTTCTTCTTATTATTATTATTATTATTATTAAGCAGAAGCTTGACAACTTGACATTAATTATAAAATTTGCAAAATGTTTACAGACGATTAATTTTACTGATTCTAAAACCTTTTCCAACGTTAAAAGAGATGTTTACCCATAAGTCTTTGTGTGTGACTCAGTTGCTTTTTCTACCGAACTGGGCAAAATGCCATGGATGCTTCAACACAATCATGTGATTTTCTTTCTGAGATTCTATAAAACTTTTCAAAGCGGTCTAGTTATCTAAGATATTTTCTCTCTATTCTTAACCTGTAATTGTCTAAACTGATTGTGTGAAACAAATAGAACGAATTCAGCTCTTCTGACTTTAAAAAAAAAGTAAATGTCTTCATGGAAAATGTATTGGGACCATCATTCCTTCCACTCAAAATCCAAATGGAAGCTTGACTCAGAAGCTGTCTTTCCTTGCTGTTTTAAACACATAATTAAATAATAATAATAATAATGTATGGAATTTATATAGCGCTGAATCTTGTAAAGCAACAAATCAAAGCGCTATAGGCCTACTTGTGAATTGTGGTGACCTCTGTTTGCTAGGATGGGGGTCTTGTGTCTGCTTTCATATTGCATACCAATGACAGACGCTATAGCCGAGTGGTTAATTCTCTCATGTTGCAGTTTGTTGCAAATACTCCTGGGAAAGAAAAGCAAACAACTACTAAAAAAAACCAACTATTTCTTGATGGTAATAGAAAGCCATTTCGCTGAAAGTGTATAGCAACAAACAAAACAAGAGGAAGAATAGCAACAACAACAGCAACACTTGTCTCAGGGGATGGAATCTACAGGTAAAGGTGTCCCATAGCCTATGCGGTCGTTGGGGAGCGAGGTGTCAGAGACCTCAATTTCTCCAGGGGACAGCACATTGAGGGCGGCGCCCATCTCCTCTCCCTCGCTGCTTTACCTTCGCTGACCCTAAAGAGGGCAGGTACCCATTGACAGCTAGGTGAACTGGGGAAAGAAGACAGCATCAATTGTGGTGGGAGTTGGCTGTAGATTGGTGGCTGTGATGGCCAAACTGAAGAAAGGGCCACGGGGATCACGTGTAGGCGGCTGTCCCAGCTTGTAATTAATCAGTCCAACTGTGCAGTGTGGTCACTGTTGCTCCATGAGTGCTGGTGATCCAATAGCTGTATCAAATGCATGACAATATTGACCACACAAAAATAATAAAAAACAAAACTGCCAAGTTCAAATCGTTTTGACTTTGTGTGTGTGTGTGTGTGTGTTGTGTATCATTTTGTTTCAAGGATAATAGAATAAACATTCTTGTGCTTTTTTAAATCCATCCCCATGTATATGCAGTTTTATATATATCATCTGTTCCCACCGGCACACATTGGCCTACTCTTCCAAAAAGTGGAACAGGTTTTAACGTGTGCACAAGATGATCTGCATGCCTTTGAAAATGGGACCTTGGTTTATAGTCTCATCCAAAGGACCTTTGGAGGGAGTGGAGTCGGCAGTGATGTTAATTCCTGAACGTGTGTGTGTGTGTGTGTGTGATTTGAGCGCAGTGTTCTTTCTACTTTCCTCATGCATAGCCTGTAGCCTGTAGTGTACAGCCCGTGCTGATGGGATACATTCTAGAAGAGAAGACAGGGATGTCTGACCCAATGTAGGCCAAAAGGAGCAGACATCCCATGGTGGTGTCACGTTGTCTGCTGGTGCTGTGGTCAATGCATTTTCCTAGCACACTGACGTCTGTAGGTTCAATCCAGGCAGGAGCCACTTAAATCCTTTATAAACTGTGTCAGAAACCTATAAACCACTCAGGTCTGGCGCCATTTCTTTCTGCCTGCACAATTTTCATTGCAAGGCAAATGCCTTTGTTATCACAGAAATGTGAAGTTTTGCCATACAAACTTTTTTTTTTTTTTTAGAAAACACTTTTGCAAAACACAACTGGACAGTGAAAGAAAAAAACTTATGTGAAGAACATAATTGTTTTGACAAAAATCGGATGGGGGGGGGGGGGGGGGGGGGGGGGGGGGGGGGGGGGGTGTTAAGCAAACGTTTAAAGAAGTTTTCGACTTAACAAGGGTTGTGTGGGTTCAGATTTTAGAGCAAAGCTTCATGGCCAATAAAAGAGGACCAGTAATCTAGAAGAAGTAAATCTAGAAAGTAGGACAAGGGTTGAAATTCCATTCAAAACCAATATTCTTCACATCTATGTAAGTTGTGGTCTGGGTGCTAGTCTTTTGGGTGATTGCAAATAGAGACAATATTGTATGCCATATGCACTCAGTGAATGTGGAAAAAAAACTGTTAGAGAAAGCTGGAGGAAAATTGGCATAATGCTGACAGGAAGAAAATGGGTAAGCGACTCGCTTGCAGCAGTGCAGGGCCCATCTGGTTTGAGGCCTTACAGCGGCCTAACATTAGTCAGTTCCTTGCAATCTTGTAACTCATATACAGCACAAGTAGCCTTGGCATGACATTTTTGGTGGTTGTAGGAGTGGCTGGAGAACTGTAAGCCTTTAAACCTCAGAGAAGAAAACATTAACTGGGATAAGAAAACATTAACTGGGATAAGAAAACATTAACTGGGATAAGAAAACATTAACTGGGATAAGAAAGCATTAACTGAGATTTTTTTAAACTTTTATACACGGTTTTAGTGTTTGTTTGCTTATTTTGTTTGTTGTCATTTTCATAGAAAAGTAGAATGGTGTGGTGGTGGTGATGGTGATGATGATGATGATGGTGATAGTGGTGGTGGTGGTGGTGGTGATGATGGTGGTGGTGGTGGTGGTGGTGGTGATGGTGGTGGTGGTGGTGATGGTGGTGATGATGATGATGGTGGTGGTGGTGGTGGTGTGACGGTGGTGGTGGGTGGTGGTGATGGTGGTGGTGGTGATGGTGATGAGGATGATGATGATGATGATGATGGTGGTGGTGGTGGTGATGGCGATGATGATGATGATGATGGTGGCGGTGGTGGTGGTGGTGGTGATGATGATGATGATGATGATGATGATGATGATGATGTACATGTACATGAACACGAATATACCTAGACCTTCATTGTCATCCCAGTCATTGACAACATCATCATTACCATCTTTCTGTCAAGCACATTCAACCACCTCACTCATCTACACATAAATGATATTCAAGGATGCAAGACAATAATCTGACACACGCTTTTTATTCATATAAGAACTTCACTCCTTCTCTCTTACTCTATGTTTTTTTTAAACAAATAAAAGTCAGCAAACATAGAACTTTGCAACTACTGCAGATAACTTAATCATTAACTCAGCAGTTATAACTATTTAAAATAAATTGTAACAATGAAATAAAATAAAAATTGAATGTTCAAAAAATTCCAACAGAAATACTAATATTCCTATGTAACAACAACATCCAATTTGACGTAAATGTAATAATCATATTGGAAACTTGACTTTAACTAATAAAGAGAAAAAATGATACATCAGCTATAGTAATCATCAAATAAACAAAAGGTTTGGTTAAGGAACAAAAGGGAATAAAGTCATGAAACAAATCCAAGGATGGTAAAACCTCTGGGGAACAGACAGACAGACAGAAAGAAAGAGAAACGGAGAGATAGAGAGCAATAGAAAGACAGCAAAAACTAGTTATGGAAAGAAAGGGAGGCAACATCCCAAACCGTACAGGAAGTAGGTAGCTATCCAATCAGGTAGCAGGGGGGGGGGGGGGGGGGGGGTTCACACCCAGCAACAGAAACCATTCAAACCAGCAGGCACACACAACACACTTGATCCAATCTGACCAAAAGGAAAATTCAGCCAGCGAAACAAACTGAAAAGAAAACCAACAAAAAACCAACCAACCAACAAAACTAGAAATAGGAACTATGTGCTTGCAGGCTAGACAGAGGCGGGGACACAAGGTGCATATCTAGCGGCCTCTTCACTCCACACAAACAAAACTCACTCACTCACTCACTGCTTTTGCTGTCTGTTTCTGTTCTCTGATGTTCAATGGAAACATTGGGGTTGTTTCCTTAGTTCCAACGAAAAGGGCACAATACTAGTTCTGTACCACTTCTCAAACCCAACACATTTAATATAAACAGCCTGGTTTTTCTTAAGTTCTGTACATACATACAGAGGGCTCTTCCACTCACTTTTCTTGGGTCATTAGGAGAGGGGATGTATCCTATTCAAATGCGCTTGGAATGGATCTCAGTCATTGAATTCTGACTCAGATGCACAGGCTGTATTTTTCTGAATGTCTGCAGAGATATGAAGTCCATGCACCCCCGCATTTCTTACTCTTTTGTTCAGCTGTAAACAGTACACCCTTCAGTGTTCAAGATAAGGATGAGGAGAGAGAGACATCTTACTGAACAACTTCTACTGAGATGTTGACAGAAGATAGCCCCCAATGTTCAAGAAGAAACTGGAAAGAGGTGGGGGAGGGGGGGGGGGTATCCTAAAACCTTCATTTCTGCTCAGTTTTAGAGGAGACATATCCTCCAATGTTCAGGATGAAAAGCTGGTGTGGGGGGGGGTGGGGGTGGGGGTGGGGGTCCTATAACTTCAGTTTCTGTTCAGATGTACATAGGACATATCAAAGATGAACAAGAGGTGGGGGGGATACAGCCTATCTCCTCAGTTTCCGCTTAAAATAATATAGACAGGACATACCCTCCAGTATCAACAGTATCACAGATGAAAACGAGGGCAGGGGATACACTCATACTACTACCCTATCTTCTATCTCCTCTCCTCAGCTCAGCTGAGTGTAGACAGGACACATCCTCCAGTATTCCAGATGGAAAGGGGAGGAGGGGGGCTGGTATGTATCCTCCCCCCTCAGCGGTGCTCAGATGTAGAGGGGGTTGAGGCCCAGCTCCAGCAGCACCTGCTTGGCACGGCCGTGGATGACGGTGCTGTCGTTCTCCCAGCGGTTCCTGGACTCCGTGATCTTCTGCTGCAGGGTGTCCAGTGCCTCCTGTGTCACCCCACACCACCCCACACCAGACCGCACACACCACACCACCACACCACACCACACCACACCACACCACACACACCACACCACACCGCACACACCACACCACACCACACCACACCACACACCACAACCACACCACACCGCACACACCACCCCACACCACCCCACACCACACACACACCACACACACCACCCCACACCACACCACAACACACCACACCACCACCGCACAACACCACACACCACACCACACCACACCACCCACCCACACACCCACACACACCACACCACAACCGCACACACCACACCACACCACACCACCCCACAACCACACCACACACACCACACCACACCACACCGCACACAACCACCCCACACACACACACCACACACACCACACCACACCCACCACACCACACCACCACCACACACCACACCACACACACTCACACCCCACACCACACACACACCACACCACACCACACCACACCACACCACACACACCACCACACCACACACCTCACCCCCCACACCCCATCACACACACCAAACCACACCCACACACCACACATCACACACCACGCCACACCACACCCACACCACACCACACACACACACCACACACACACCACACCACCCCACACCACCCACACCACACCACCACCACACACACCACACCACACACCCCACCCACCACACCACACCCCACCACACACACCCCACCCACCACACCACACCACACCACACACACCACACACACACACCACACACACCACACCACACCACACCACAGCACACACACCACACACACACCACACCACACACAGCACACCACACACACACACACACACACAGCCATGCCATGCAGTCAGTGTGCACAGTGAGCTCAGTCTTTGTAGGCAAGGGCAGGGAAGGGGTGTGTGGAGGGAGTCACACACAACACACACACACACACCACACACACCACACCACACACACACACACACACACACACAACCACTCTCTGTCTGTCTGCCTGTCTCTCTCTCTCCTTGTTTCTACTGTGAGACTGTAATAAGTGTTGGGTTATTATTAAGATGTATCCCTACGGGCGGGGACTGGATGTAAAAAAGCACATGAGTGCTTATTCATTATCCTCGAAATAAAAGAATTTGTCATTGTCATTGTGTGTGTGTGTGTGTCTCTCTCTCTCTCTCTCTTCTCTCTCTCTTCTCTCTCTCTTCCTCTCTCTCTCTCTCTCTCCTCTCTCTCTCTCTCTCTCTCTCTCTCTCTCTCTCTCTCTCCCTCTCCCTCTCCTCTCCCCCCCTCTCTCTCTCTCTTCTCTCTCTCTCCCCCCTCTCCCTCCCTCTCTTCTCTCTATCTCTTTTTCTCTTTTATTATCATATATATATATCCCTAAGGGTGGGGACTGGATATAAAAAAAAAGCACATGGGTGCTTATTCATTCTCCTTGAAATAAAAGAATTTGTCATTTGTCATTGTCATTGTCTCCCTCTCTCTCTCTCTCACACACACACACACATGACATAAGCCCATTCAAGGAAATTGTTCCCCTACAGTTAGCATCAGAGTCCACTCTACTCCCCAGAAGTCCTTTGGGTGAGACTATAAAGGGATGTCCTGCAGGCAAGTTCATGCAGACCACCTTGTGTACTCCTTAAGGCCTGTTTCACCTTTTTGAATAGTTGACCATGTGTGCCAGTGGCAATGAATGACAAAATGTACTAAACTGCATGCACAGGGAGACTGTATGTAAAAACGCACACAAGTGCTTATTCATTATCCTAGAAGTAAAGGAATAAATAGGTAAATAACGTTGGAATCTTATATTTGTAGGACCATAAAGCGGACAGAAAAATTAATGATTAATAACAAACAATGTCACGACCACCACCACCATTGTCCCCACCACCACCACCATTGCCACCACCAACACCATGACCGCCACCTCCACCACCATCACCACCACCAATAATATTATCAACATCCCAACCACAACTACCACCACTGCTGCCACCATCGCCCCTCCACCACCACCACCACCACCACCACCCCACAGCAAAGTGCTGACGCTCCTTTACCCTCAACACGCCCTCGTAGGATTTCTCCATGGCGTTGACCTTGACCTTGAGGGCATTGATCTCCTCATCCCTCTCCTTCACCAGGCGGTCTCGTTCCTCCTGCGTGTTCTTCAGCTCCTCCTTGGTCTGCTCTGAGAGACAAAAGCAGGGAGGTCAGTGGTACTGTCTGCCCAAGGTTGTCAATGGAACTCTTCTTCTTCTTTGCCTTCTTCTTCTTCTTTGCATTCTTCTTCTTTGCATTATTCTTCTTTACATTCTTCTTTGCCTTCTTCTTCTTCTTTGCATTCTTCTTTGCATTCTTCTTCTTTGCATTTTTTCTTTGCATTCTTCTTCTTCTTTGCCTTCTTCTTCTTCTTTGCATTCTTCTTCTTCTTTGCCTTCTTCTTTGCATTCTTCTTCTTTACATTTTTTCTTCTTCTTTGCATTCTTCTTCTTTGCATTTTTTCTTTGCATTCTTCTTCTTCTTGCCTTCTTCTTCTTCTTTGCATTCTTGTTTTTCTTCTTCTTCTGCTTCTCCTTTGCATTCTTCTTCTTCTGCTTCTTCTTCTTTGCATTCTTCTTTGTCTTTTCTTGTTCTTGTTCTTGTTCTTGTTCTTCTTCTTCTTCTTCTCCTTTGCATTCTTCTTCTCCTTTGCATTCTTCTTCTTTGCATTCTTTCTCTTATTTGCCTTCTTCTTCTTTGAATTCTTCCTCAAATACTTAGACAGCAACTATTCCTGTCTGTCATGTGAGCAAAAATGCTTTACATGATGATGATGATCATCACCTTGATGATGACGATGACGACGATGATGATGATGATGATGATAATGATGATCACTAGATTTCAAGGTTTACATATAATCATTCACATGTTTTTTTCTCATTCAACCCCAGCCCAAAATATGTACCAAATACAAACTATTTTTCAAGCAAAAGAAGGGACAGATAGAGCAGACAGACAGACAGAGCACAGACAGACAGAGTACAGAGAGAGAGAGAGAAAGAGAGACAGACAGAAGACAGACAGACAGACAGACAGACATAGTACAGACAGACAGACAGACCAGCATGCAGGCAGAAAAACAAACAAATCAGACAGAGGGTGAATAATGATTGTGACACTCCATTACTGAAAGAAGCACACATGCTAACACATTTCACACACATAAATTACATTCCACAATGCTTGATAACAAATTTAAACAAAATTAAAAATACACCCCAAACACCCTTGCAACCTTTGAACCCTTAACAAGGCACATCTGTACATCACTCCAGGTGTTTTAAGCATCACCCACCTCCACCCACCCTCTGACCTTCCTCACTTTCCTCTTCCAACTCTCACATAACAATCCTCTTTCATACACACATGCATGGGAAGGCGTGTGCGCGCGCGTGCACACACACACACACACACACACACAAACACACACACATGCAATGTAGGAATACAATGTAGTAAGGATCATTGACTAGAAAAGACATATAAACTTTATATTTTATATATATATATATATATATATATATATATATATATAGAGAGAGAGAGAGAGAGAGAGAGAGAGAGAGAGAGAGAGAGAGAGAGATACATACATACATACATACATACATAGATAGATATAGATATATGTGTGTGTGTGTGTGTGTGTGAGTGTGTGTGTGTGTGTGTGTGTGTGTGTGTGTGAGTGTGTGAGTGTGTGTACATATTCAAACATCACTATAAGCCAAAACTAAAACATATACTAATTTTAATGAGCTATTAAATGTTGAAAACACACACACACACACACAGACACAGACCCACATACATACATACACACACTCACTGCCTAAACTACATGCATTGGTGTTGATGTTGTTGTTGCCACTGTTGTGTTGTGTTGTCTTGTGTTGCAATGAACTGTGATGTGTTTTAATCAGGTAATAACCACTCGGCTGTGGCATGTCTTGTGTTGTCTTGTGTTATGCCCTCTAATGCCACATCATACTGTAGAGTTTGAAATTATACTGTCTTGTGTGGTAGTGCAGTACACCACATTGACCTCAGTACACCACATTGCCCTGCAGTACACCACATTGCCCTGCAGTACACCACATTGCCCTGCACTGCAGTGTACAGCAACATATCACTTTACATAACTATTGCATTACCCTGCAATGCAGTATACACACACTGCTCTACATAACTATTGCACTACCCTGCGATGCAGAGCACACACACTGCATTACATAACTATTGCACTACCCTGCAATGCAGAGCACACACACTGCTTTACATAACCATTGCATTACCCTGCACTGCAGAGCACACAGCAAGACACTGCTCTACATAACCATTGCACTACCCTGCACTACATCTAGCTACACTTGGCGTGGGTCAGCACTGGCTGTGCTGCACTGTGCTGCACTGTGCTGTGTCCCCCACTCACCCAGGTGCAGGCGGGTTTTGGCCAGCTCCGTCTCCAGCTGGTGGATCTTCAGGCCCATCTCCGTCTGCATGGTCTTGTACTGACGGGTCATGTCTGCACAGGCCAGCAGGGCACACCAGCCAAGGAACCCACCAGTCAGTCAGTCAGTCAGTCAGTCAGTCAATCAATCAGTCAATCAGTCAGTCAATCAACCAATCAATCAATCAATCAGTCAATCAACCAATCAATCAGTTGGCTGTTTATGAATTGGTTGGTTGCGTGCTTGGTTGGCTGGTTGGCTGATTGATAATCATAATAAATGATATATATGGAATGTTTACAGCACTGAATCTTGTACAGCAACCAAATCAAAGCCTTTGGTGCAGTGATTGGCTGAGTGAGTGAGTGAGTGAGTGAGTGGGTGGGTGAGTGAGTAGGTAGGTGAGTCAGTGAGTCAGTGAGTCAGTGGTTGTCTGAGTGAAAGATCATCCATAGACAGTTAGACCAACAGATGGGCAGACAGACAGACAGATAACTGGAAAGACAGACAGTCAGATACATAAACAGATGGATTGGTGGATGGATTGGTGGATGGATGGATGGATGGAAAAGCTATGATGAATATTCTAAATAACATCTACACAGCATGCACGCATGCTACATAGACAAGCCATAAGAAGCAAAGCAAAATGGCTGGTGACAGTAAACTTGTATAGCAGCACTGAGGTCTCTTTCTGAGAGTTTTCATTGAGCACACAAATATATTCAAAATATGAAACAAAACAGACAGACATCCAACCATTCAACCAACCAACTAACCAACCAGCAAATCTTACAAGCTCTAAAGCTCATCATTCATAGTGTTTTTCAGACCTTGCCTACTTTTTGTCACACACCAAAAAAAAAAAGGTCTTTGTCAATCAAGGGCAAATCAGTCCTGCAGACTTAACACACAGTCCTGCTACGACTCTCACCGGCGTTGATGGCTTTCTGGTCATCCATGTGTTCCTGCAGCAGCTGCTCGGCTTTGGCCATGCGGTCGTGGACCTGGGAACTGACCGACTGTGCCCTGCGGGTCAGTTCCTTCCGCATGGCTGAAACATCCATCACAACCTGGGGCTAGGCTTGCTCTGTGCCCCTAGGGGACTGGAAACTGGGTGACTGGTGTGTGTGTGAGTGTGAGTGTGGTGGTTGTGTGTGGTGATGTGGGGAGTGTGTGTGTGTGATGTGAGGTGCTGTGGGTAGTGTTGTGATGTGAGGGGAGTGGTGAGTGTGTGTGTGTGTGTGGTGTGTGAGTGTGTGTGTGTGTGATGTGTTGTGTGGAGGTGTGGGTGTGTTGTGTGTGTGAGTGTGTGTGTGAGTGTGTGAGTGTGTGTGTGAGTGTGTGTGTGAGTGGTTGTGTGAGTGGTGTTGTGTGGAGTGTGTGTGTGTGCTGGTGTGTGGATGGAGATGTGTGGTGTGTGAGTGTGTGTTGTGAGTGTGTAGTGTGGTGAGGTGTGTTGTGTGTATGTAGTGAGTGTGTGTGTGTGAGTGTGTGTGTGAGTGTGATGTGTGTTGTGATGTGGTATGTGTGAGTGTGTGTTGTGGTGTAGTGGTGTGTAGTGTGTGTGTGTGTGTGAGTGTGTGTGTTGTAGTGTGTGTGTGTATGTGTGGTGTAGGTGTGTGTATGTGTGTGGTGTGTGGGTGTATGTGGTGTGTGTGGTATGTGTGTGTGTGTGTGTATGTGTGGTGTTGTGTGTTGTTGTGTGTGTGTATGTGTGTTGTGGTGTGTGTGTGTATGTGTGTGTGTGTGTGTGTGTGTGTAGTGTGATGTGTGTGTGTGTGTGGTGTGTGTGTGTGTGGTGTTATGTGGTGTGTATGTGTGTGTTGTGTGTATGTGTGTGATGTGTGTGTGTGTGTGTGTGTGTGTGTGTGTGGTAGTGTGTTGTGTATGTGTTGTGTATGGTGTGTGTGGTTGTGTGTGTGTGTGTGTGAGTGTGTGTGTGTGAGTGTGTGTGTGTGTATGTGTGTGTGTGTGATGTGTGTGTGTATGTGTGTGTGTGTATGTGTGTGTATGTGTGTGTGTATGTGTGTGTGTGTGTGAGTGTGTGTGTGTGAGTGGTGTGTGTGTGTGTGTGTGTGTGTGTGTGTATGTGTGTGTGATGTGTGTGTGGTGTGTGTGTATGTGTGTGTATGTGTGTGTGTATGGTGTGTGTGTGTGTGTGTGTGTGTGTGTGTGTGTGTGTGTGTGTGTGTGAGTGTGTGAGTGTGTATGTGTGTGTGTGTGTTTTGGTTTCCTTGATTTTACTTCAAAACCATAAAGTATAAAACTCTGTGGGCTGGTTTTTAAAATTATTTTATTTCAGGGGTAGTGGAATAAGCACTCATGTGCATTTTGTTTACATCAACTCCCCATTTGTATGTGATTTTGTAATTTTTGTCATCGGTTCCCACTGGCACACAAAGGCCTACTTCTCTGAAAAGAACAGGTTTTAATGTGTGCACAAGATGTTCTGTGTGCCTTCACTCATGGAATCTCGGTTTATAGTCTCATCCAAAGTAGTTTTGGGAGGAGTGGAGTTGGCACTGATGTTAACTCCAAGGGAAAAATCCTCTGGAGCAAAATGCGATGCTCTGTATGTGACAAGCAGTACTATGGAAGTATGAATAATCAGTTATCCAAAACTCAGTACACTTCCTCTACACTTCTTTTCTGCATGCTATCTTTTAGAAAGACAAACAATGTTTTGCATATCACTGTGACATTTCTAAACCTGATCAACTTCATGGTAATGACTTTTTCTGTTCTTTCCTATACATCTGTGAGGGGTAACCTTGGAAACATGCGCATCCATGTGCACACACACACACATAGATCACATGCACACACGCATGCACACACACATACATGCATGCATACATGCACACACACACACACAACAATGAGTAATACTTTGTTTCCTTTCACCATTTCAGCAATACTAAAAGGGGATAGCAAAACTGTTGACAAAGATGGAATTTATGCCAGTCAGTAATGAAGACACCCTATAATTCACATACGAATGAAAACTACCGCACCCTTTTTCAAATGATATCACAGACTTTAGCAGACTACAGTGAATGTCTTTTCTGTACAAGCAGTGTACAGAGGCTGCTAAACAAACACTGTAGATGTTCAAAGGGAAAATCCTGTACACCACTTTACAACCCCAATCCCCGTATCAACAAAACTATCAATCTACACACTACATTTAGGGACAATCTTCACAACTTTTTCCTTTTTCTTGTTGTTTTGTTTTTGTTGTTGTTGTTGTTGTTTACTGATTCCAAATACTTGATTGATCATTTGTTTGTTTGGAAAGAGCTGACTATAAATACATACTCATCTTACCAAAGAGGGGATTAGAGCACAGTGAATCATGGTATTTCCAGCTCGTCATCCTCTGAAATCTGAGTGTGGCTGCCTTTATGATCCGGTATTTCAAAACAGCCACACAAGCAACCCTCTCATCCAGTGTGCACTTGCTGTCTGACAAGGATCCCCAGCACAAGGAGTCACAGTGCACATTCTGAGTGACCCCCAGCCGTTAAACTTGAAGAGTGGAACACAACAACACTGATAGCTGAGAAAGCTGCTAAAGAGAAGTTACAGATGGAACATGAGGGTAGAAAATGGTCAGATTTTGGTGACAAGCTCATGTTAGAAGTTGTGCTATATTACATTGAAAGGGCATCACTTGTAAAGCCTACAAATCTATCAATTACTCAGCATTAAGCACTGCTGTCATGGGAACAATCCAACATGGCCACCAAGAATAAAAGTTTCAAACTCATAAACCTTTTTATCTATAACAAGTACAAGAAACCTGTTTCTACAGACATGTTTTATACCCTAAATTCTTTATATTCACACAGGGACATCTCTATATTTGCCTCTACAATTTTGTATGCTTTAAAAAAAACACCCATAATTGTGGCCGCTTTCAGACCCTTGTCCCACCTTCAAACTAAGCAGAAAATGAAAGCGTAGTTTTCTCTGTGAGATTTAGGAACTCCGATATAACATCCACTCTGATTAAATTTTAGTGACAAAGCGTGTTCAAAGCATGTACAGTCACTCACCCAGATGATCCTTCAGGGCCTCAATTTCATCCATGGTACGTTTGTACTTGTCCTCCAGTTCCAAAGTGGCATCTGCAGCAAAGTGATCAGTGTTACCTACATACATACCTACATACATACATACATACATACATACCTACATACATACATACATACATACCTACATACATACATACATACATACATACACACATACATACATACATACATACATACATACATACACACAATACAATACCTACCTACCTACATACATACATACATACAATACAATACATACATACATACATACATACATACATACATACATACATACATACATACATACACACAATACAATACAATACAGTCATGACCAGCTTATCCACTCAAAACACCATGAATGGCGAGTGGTTTCAATGACAACCTTTCAATGTGAGTGATCCTGAAGCCGTTAGTTCAAACCTCTAAAGCATCTGCTCCATCAAGGGTGGGGAAATCTCAACATGATTTATTTGCGCATCAATTATCACCGTGTTTCTCTTCAAGTATAGAACATCAAGTCTCTCTCTCTCTCTCTCCTCTCTCTCTCTCTCTCTCTCTCTCTCTCTCTCTCTCTCTCTCTCTATCCGGGGGACAGGATAGCCTAGTGGTTAGAACATTGCACTCGCAATCTGACGACCCGGGTTCAATTCCCGTTCTAGGGAATTTTTTCCCTGGAGTTAACATCAGTGCAGACTCCACTCTCCCCAAGTCCTTCGAATGAGACTATAAACCGAGGCCCCATGTGCGAACGCACACAGAACATCTTGCGCACACGTTAAATCCTGTTCTGCTTTTCGTAAGAGTAGGCCATTGTGTGCCGGTGGGAACAGATGACATATTTACAAAACCGCATACACATGGGGACTGGATGTAAAAAAGCACATGCGCTTATTCCATTATCCTCGATATAAAAGGATAAATAAATAGATTATATATATATATATAATATATATATATATAATATATATATATATATATATATATATGCGTGTCTGTCTGTGTACTAGAGACTATTAATTCATGTCAGAATGGGGTTGGTTGTGGAAAGAGAACTGTATTTAGATTGTATGCATGGCTGACATAGTGCTTGGAGTGATATGTGTGATCAAAAGTCTGGTAACAGATTTTCTCAGCAGTTCTGCTTTAGTATTGATAGTCATGTCTGCCTTCTGTGACAAAAGCCTCTTCAGGAAAACTTAAAGCTTGCAATTTCACAGCTATACATGCATATTACTAATATTTTATACTAAAAAATAAAAAGATAAAATACAAAACACCACAAACAACAACAACAAAAAACCTGCAACATGCATAGCAACTACTACTCTATTCATATTATATATTAACCACTACTACCACTTACTACTACTGCCATTACTTTTACCACGACTACTACTACTACTACTATCACTACTCTGCTGCTATTACAATTATTTCTGATAACTACTTCTACCTATAGTGCTACTACTACTACTTTTTCAACAATAATTATGACATATACTGCTTTTACTACCACTTCCACAGCAATTGAACCGACAATGACAAAAACTACTACTACTACTTCTACTACTACCACTTCTACTACTACTACTACTACTACTACTACTACTGGTGCTACTTCTGCCACTACTACAACGACTTCTAATGCTAATGCAGTTAGTACACAGCAGGAATCAGTTAAGTTAAAGTGATTGACTTTGTGCATCGGATTCATGATGGCAACTTCCAAAATGCTATCGTCTCATCGGTGGGCGCGATAGTTAAAAAAAAAAAAATATTGAAAACTTTAACAGGTATAATCTTCGACTTACCATCCTTCTTGCCCTTCTTCTTTCCCTTCCCCTTTCCTTTGCCCTTTCCCTTCTTCTTGGGAGGCATGTTCAGATGTAGTCAGTTATGTTTACCAGCTCCAAAACTCCGTCTTTGGCCCTTCCTGTTGCCACCCAAGCTTTGTCCCGCACAATCTGCTTTGCTCTCTTGTGATTGGTGGATTTTTTAATTGCTTTATTTTTTCATAAAAATTACGCCTTTTAATATTTTTGCCCTGAAAATTCGCAAGCTAAATATACTTATAACCACAAAAGTAACAAAATAAATAATGATATTAATAACAATAATAATGACGACGGAGGCGGCAACAGCAGGGAAGAGACAGCAAACAGTCCAAGGGAGGCGACTCTTTTTGTAGCAGAACTTTTACTAGTTGTGTCCCTGTACAGTTGTGTTGCCCTCGACATCACAGTGTGTCGTTTCTTCACTACATCGTCTTCCCACTTCTAGTGATATTTTTGTTGTTGTTTTAGCTTTTATTTAATGTCCATTCACTACTTGGTGATAAGGACACACCCGCATTCAAACCAACATGTCTCTCTCTATTATTCAAACCAACATCTCTCTATTAGATGTATCCCTATGGTCAGGGACTGGTTGTGAAAAAGCACACGAGTGCTTATTCATTATCCTCGATCTCTCTCTCTCTCTCTCTCGGAGGGGGGATTATTCGGTTGTCCCCTCTCCCCTCGTTGCTGCTGCTTTTATTTTGCTCTTGCTTTTTTTGCTAATTTTTCGGTTGTTTCTGTGTTTTCTGTTTTGCTGATTTGCTTTCTTTATTACTTGCCTTTGTTTTCTCTCTCTCTCTCTTTTGGGTAATTCTTATGGGGTGTTTTGTGTATATATTTTTTTCCGTTTACTGTGTGAGTGTTTTGGTATGGGCATTATTTTATTATATATATATATATATATATATATATACATATATATATCCCTAAGGGCTGGGATTGGATGTAAAAAAGCACATGGGTGCTTATTCATTATCCTGGAAATAAAAGAAATTGTCATTGTCATGAATTTGTCATTCTCTCTCTCTCTCTCTCTCTCTCTCATGTATGTATATTTATATTCTCACAACGATCTACAGTAGAGGTCTTACTGGGGAAGAATATATAACCTCAGCAACTGATGTTATGAACTGCTGATAGTCATAAAACTTCTTGAACAGTGGCCTATTTTTTTAATGAATATCTGTTCCTCTCCTTTTAAACAGGTCAGTTATGATTGGGCAATCAAACAATAAATGGTGGATTGAAAGAGATTGAGAACAGCAACATGGTGGTTTTTTTAGAGTATTAAGGTGTGCCATGCATTTAGCCTCATTTTATATATTAAAATTTCTACTTTCCGTGAGCAAGAAATGTTCTCAAAGTGTGTTTTCTTCATTTTCGAATACATACAATTTATCAATTTAGCATTAATTTCATGCGAGGACAATGTGATATTGGAATCAAACGTTTCATTGTTGCAATCAGAGGCACCTTGTTTTGCTAAAGAATCAACCAACTCATTCCAATAAATTCCACAGTGAGAAGGGACCCAGCAAAAAGTTATTTGTATGCCTCTGCTTGCAATACAGTGTATCAAGAATTTAATCTCAAATACAATATCTTTCCTTATGTTCTCCTGCCAGTGCTTTAGTGCCATCAATACTGCTTTTGAGTCAACGCAAAAAAGAATGTGGCGAATATCAAGCATAGTATTTGACAAAATATTCAAGGCCATAAGGCTTGCAAATAATTCACACGTAAAAATAGAAAAATGTTTTCCTAAATGAAATGATTTTTGCACTTTTAAAACAGGAATCACAAATGCTGCCCTATTTCTGCCTGATTCCAATACAGATCCATCAGTATACACTTCTAAGTGATAAGAATATAATTACTTTCAATGTGACCTATTACATCAATGGTGAGCACAATTTTTATCTTCATTGTTTTTTACATCGGTGTAGTCAGTGTCAAAGTTCGCTGATAAATGTTTCTAGTGATATCAGATAGTGTGTGTGTGTGTGTGTGTGTGTGTGTGTTTCAAGGAAATTGGATTAACACTCATGTGCTTTTTTACATCCAGTCCATGTGTGTATGCAGGTTTGTAAATTCTATCATCCCTTCCTAGCACCACACAATGGCCTACTCTTCCGAAAAGCAGAACAGGTTTTAATGCATGAGTAAGATGTTCTGCATGCTTTCGCACACAGGACCTCGCTTTATAGTCTTATTGGAGGGTGTATTGTAGTGCAGTGCAGTGCAGTGCAGTGCAGTGCAGTGCAGTGCAGTGTAGTGTAGTGTAGTGTAGTGTCGTGTAGTGTCGTGTAGTGCAGTGTAGTGTAGTGTTGTGTAGTGTAGTGCTCTGGATTTATTTGTCTATATTTTGTTTATTTCTTTTATTTTGATGGAATAAGCACTTTTGGGGCTTTTTTAAATCCAATCCCCATGTGCATGCAGTTTTGTTAATTTTGTCATTTGTTCCCTCTGGCACACAATAACCTAGTCTTCTGAAAAGTGGAACACATTTTAATGTGTGCACAAGATGTTCTGTATGCGTTCAGACATGGGACTTTGGTTTATAGTGTCATCCGAAGGATGCAGTGTAGTGGAGTGGAGTACAGTGTAGTGCAGTGTAGTATACTTAAGTGTAGTGTAGTGAAGTGTAGTGTAGTGTAGTGTAGTGCAGTGAGTGTGGTGTGGTGTAGTGTAGTGTAGTGCAGTGTAGTGTAGTGTAGTGTAGTGTAGTGTAGTGTAGTGTAGTGTATGTAGTGTAGTGCAGTGTAGTGGTGAAGTGTAGTGTTGTGTAGTGTGGTATACTGTCGTGTAGTGTAGTCTAGTGTCATGCAGTGTAGTGTAGTGTCATGCAGTGTAGTGTAGTGTAGTGTAGTGTAGAGCGCTTTGATTTGTTGCTTTACAAGATTCAGCGCTATATAAATTCCATACATTATTATCATTATTATTAGTGTAGTGTAGTTAGTGTAGTGTAGTGTAGTGTAGTGTAGTGTAGTGTAGTGTAATGTAGTGTAGTGTAGTGTAGTGTAGTGTAGTGTCATGTAGTGAAGTGTAGTGTAGTCTAGTGTCACGTGGTGTAGAGCAGAACAATGCAGTGCAGAGTAGCATAGTGTAAGCGCTTTGATTTGTTTGATTTACAAGATTCAGCGCCAAAAAAATACCATACATTATTATTTTTATTATTATTATTGTTGTTGTTTTTATTAATGTATTAGATATAGATAGATAGATAGATAGATAGATAGATAGATAGATAGATAGATAGATAGATGTGTGTGGGTTTAAATTCTTTTATTTTGAGGGTAATGAATCGCTGTGCGCATTCAGTCCCCTTGCACATGTGGTTTTGTCAGGTTTTTTCTTTTGTTTTTTTTAATAACTTTTAAATTTTCGTTTTGCATTTACAAAAGATTAAGGACAAATATTTCTAAACAAAAACAGAATACATGAAGAGAAAGTACAAATACAATTCTATTCATAAACAAGTGATACCAACTGCTTTTCAAGTACTTAATCAACCAAAACACACACACACACACACACACACACGTTTTTGATGCTACACAAGTTAACATGAATGCATCATGTCAAACATGGAAACAACAATGTTATTTAAACGCCCTGGTTTTGTCAGTTTTAGTGTTTGTTTCCACCAGCACACAATGGCCTCCTCTTCTGAAAAGCGGGACGGGTTTTAGTGTGGGCATAAGATGTTCTCTATGTGTTCACACTTGGAACCTCAGTTTATAGCCTCATCCAAAGGACTTTAAAGGGTGTAAAGTCAAGTCAAAATTATCTTTATTGAGGGTAAAAGATTAGGTTTATACAACTCATTTTCATCCTGCCCTCACCAAAAAAAAAGAAAATCAAGAAAATTGACATATAAAAGCAATCAAAATACAATGTTCACACATGTTGAAGACAAAATCTATGGAGATTTATTTTATATAAATGCAGACTAACAAAACATGATAAAGCAAATCAAGACAGTATAACGTAAGCTCAAGTCATACAGATAAACAAATAATTTTTTTTTTTTTAATGTATGTGTGTGTGTGCAAGCTTGCATGCATGCATATGCACCCACTCTTTCACAAATCATGAAGCACACAAAAGCATTTGATCACCAAATCACAAGACCTTTATTCAAGCAGACTAGGGCACAGCAGCAGACCTTCAAACTGTCCACAGCTTTTAGAGGCCTCAACTGTGAAGGAAGTGTTCATGAAGCTACAAACAATAACGATCAAATAACAGGACATCAGATCAAAGACAGAAAAACGATCAATGGTGGAAGCTAATATGAATGCCAGTTAAAAAATCAGAAAACTCCTTTCCAAAAAAAGTCCTATACCACTGGCACAGTCATCTCCACTAGCTGTCAATGTCATCTCATAATGTGTCTTGAATGATACACTGATTCTTACTAATTACCAACGACAGAGAGAGAGAGAGAGAGAGAGAGAGACAGAGAGAGAGAGAGTGTGTGTGTGTGGGAGAGAGAGAAACAGACAGAGAAATAGAGAGCAAGAAGAAGAAGAAGGAGAAAAAAGAAGAAGAAGAAGAATCATGATGGAAGAATGACCCAAAGACTGGTAACAAAATCTTTTTCTCATCCCCATCTTACCACCAACTCCCCCAACCCCCCAACGCAATCCTCCCCCTCCCCCCCCCAAACAAAAAAGTTTATTTTTCTCACATTTCCTTTTCTACTATTTGACATGAGGGTCAGGGGGTCACAGGGCTTATTTCATTTGTTATTTGTCATGAGTTTTCTTGGGGTTTTTGAATTATCAAGTCTGGCTCAGGCCAAAAGCTGTGTCAGTTACTGATGTGCAAAGGCCTACATCCACAGGCTGATATGCTTTGAACTGGTATGTTGAGACTGTCTTCAGCAATGTGACAAGCTCCTACACTTACAGCCTGACCATAACAACCTGTCTGCTCTCTCCTCTGAAGGGGAAAACAATTCCTCCGAAGACAGGGGATGGCTGCCTGAATGGTGAGGTACTTGAAAACAGTCATACCTGTACATTCTCATCCAGCGTGTGTGGACTTACAGTGTCAGCGATTCCCAGGTGGGATGAGGAAGACAAAGGTGCATGTTCTTAGCTTGGAAATGCCCCCCAACAAAACAGCAACAGCAACAACAACAAAACAGCAACACCACCAACAACAAAACAGCAACAGCAACAACAACAACAACAGCAACAGCAGCAACAACAACAACAGCAACACCAACAGCAACACCAACAGCAACAACAACAACAAAACAGCAACAACAACAGCAACAACAACAGGGGCTCCAGCATCACGTCCCATCAGAAACCAGACGGTTCCCTCTTCTAGTGCACTGCTGATGGGCATGGGACTGCAGGCGATGTTCTGGGCAGATGACCAGGTACCCACAGTGTGTGCAGCATGCACTGGGCCAGGGAAAGAACTAGCGTTCATGAGAGCTGTCTGTGCAAACCCGATGTAGGAAATGTGACGTGAGCAAAAGAGATCAACACATCCATTATGATATGTGTCCACTTATGTTCCTTCGCCTGCATTCCATTTTCTTTGACGTATTTGTTTTCATGATATTTTGCATAATCTCCATGTAGGCGAGTGTGTGTTTTAATTGTTCCATGTATGTGTGTGTGTGTGTGTGTGTGTGTGCACGCATGTGTGTATGTGGAAAGAAACAGATGTGTTGATTTGGGGCACATTTTTCTGTACAAACGTACGTTTCCTTGTATCTCATCTTTACTAGTTTATTTGATGCTGTCTTTTCCCATGCATATTCACAATTGTGCTATTTTGTGTGTGTTTGCATGCATGTCAATATTTCATATATGCAAATTAAAAAAATCACAAAAAAGAAGGCTTTTTTTTAAAAAACGCAACCAATGAAAAAAAAAATGTTAATGGTTGCCACTGAATGGCACAACAGCCTGAAAGTTGTGCAGTACAAAACAGTCTGCCATGACCATATTAAATACTGTACACAACAAATACTGTATAATACCTCCTTTGAACACCTCGATCGCAGTACAAATTATAGCAATAGCACAACTTCACCACCACCACCACCATCCCCCCTCCTTTCCACATGCACAGTTCATATCAAACAATGTCATTCCATCATTCACCATAAGGAGGGGTCGTAGGGTGGGAGATGAGGGGGTGGGGGAAGGCTGAAAGCAATGCACATCCAATTCAGATCAAAAGCACAGCACGTCTCTTTGCACACGACACACACGCCTGCCAGTCATCTGAACACACACAAAATCCCCGACCAGATGTGACTGTTTGAGACGACGCCGTTCCCGGACACATCGATTCCTTTCCGTCCAGTGGCCCCCACTGCGCCACGGTGAGGCGGCCACTACTGGGAGGGGGGGAATGGTTTTCTGGTGAAGGACGGGGGGAAAGGGCAGCTGGAGAAGAAGGCGGCTACAGACTTGAGCTGCTTCTCCCTCAGCCAAATGTGGGGCCGCTTGCTTTTGACAAACTCCACCGCTTCCTCTGGACTCCAGCCATTGGCCTGTCGACACAGACACAGCGTTCGTCATTTTCTGACCGCGCATCACTTACTTCTTTCAACATCTGCAGTAGGGAGCAGTCCTGTGCCATTTTACAACTGTATTGACAACATTACTGTGTTATTTACGTGTATACACAGACTTGACTACTTTCTCAGCAGAGCTTGTTGCAATTAAGATGGCCTTAAACTTCCTGCTTAATTTTCCTTTCATGTGTTTACAAGTATTACTCTGTGTTGATTCCAAGTCTGTTCTACAGTCTTTACAATCCTTTAGTACTAATATAAGAGGTGAGATTGTGACTGAAATTGTTCATTTAATTCATTTTTTTGTCCACACGTGGTACCTGTATACATTAATTTTGCTGGATTCCATCCCATTGTGGTCTTTCGGGAAACAAATGGGCAGATTGCACAGCTAAAAGGGGTGTAATGAACAAGGAAAACTCCATCAAAATGCAACTGCCGCTGTCTTTACAAGAGGGATGTTGTCTTCTAAAGAAGACTTGCTGGGATCAGTTTGGCACTCTATATCATGAAACTTATCCTTCAAAAGGATGTGCAAGACGTAAATCAATAAAATCTAAATGCACAGATTTCTCTGTTTAGAACAAATTGTGTCATAGACACTTGACAAGTCTTATATACAGACTAAGGCTCGATGCTCTCAATGTGTCATGTATTTGTGGTGATCAGATTACGCCACAACATGTTATGTTTTATTGTGATCAGTTGAAGCATTATTTGCCGGCTTGGTTGTCTAACACTGACTCTGCTAGTTTTTCCCACACAGACATTTTGTTTGATAATCTTAAAATGTTAGAAATAGTGAAAGGCTTGAGTAAGAGTCCAGTCGGTCGGTTTTATAAACGATTTTTGTTGTTCCTGTTAAAGTTAAGTTTGATTCTGTTTGAGTTTTTGACATGTCTGATGTTATAGTTCTTTTTCTTTTTTAAACATCACAACTATGTAGGCCTACAGATTCCTAGCTGCTGTAGGGTATACAGTACCTATGCGCACACACACACTGGCACACACACATGTGCACGCACACACACGCACACTCAGACACACACACATACCTCACTGACACCCATATATATATACACACAAATGCACACACACCCACATACCTCACACACACATACACACACACTTGCATAAATATGCACACTCAATCACACACAGGCATACACACATGTGCACACACACACACAGGCATATGCACACGTTTAAACTATATAAATAGTATGTTGCAGAAAACATGGCATAGAACTACAAAAATTAACAAAAACCCACAACAATTGAAAAATACTCTAATGTTGGAAAACAAACAATTGTGAACTACTTGTAACGGCAGCTGTGAAACAAGCAAAATGTAGATTCCGACGATCATACTTTACAAAAAAGAGAATACTGGGGATTGCAACAGAGACAAGGCTCACATAATAACTCTGGATTGGTTAAAACTTCCTGCAGAGACTTATCTTGAAATGATGGTAAAAACGTTTTCAAACCTTGACATTGATACAGAACATGAACATTAGAAAATTTGTCACCGCATATACATTGTATATTTTTGGCAAATTGGAATAGTCTTTTAATGTGCATTCATACCAACACGTATCTCTTCTACTTAAAGCCCTTATCTCATTTTTCTGCCCCCCCCCCCCCCCCCCCCCCCCCCCCCCTCCATCGTCTAATATCACTTTAAGTGAACAGACGTAAACTTGAAGACACACACGTTCACACTCACGTGCGCGCCTGCACATACACACGCACACACACTTTTGTCTAATATCACTTCATGCGAAAAGACGTTAAATTAACCCCTTTACCATTTGCATTTCTTACAGAGAAACTCTCTGTAGTATTTGAAAATTTACGCCGTTTTTTTCAGAGAATAAGGTACCTCAAGTACACATGGTCCTGTACAGTTACTATTGTTCGCAGAGCATTCATATTTGGCCAACGTATTCATATGTCATACTTTGTTCTGCACCCCAAGATGTGTGTCCTACCTACATGTGTCGTGCTGCTGTCCCCTCTTTGTCACCAAATACAGGTAACATTGCAGTGACATCATGCTGTTAGTCTACAACTACCCTCTAACATGCGCAATATACGTATGTGATTAAAAAAAAAAAAAATATGTGTGGTCCTGCCTGAATGTGTCCTCCATCGCATCCACCATCATGGTAATCCAATCGAACACTCACACGTCACAAAATTACTGTCACCAAGTCTACATTTTCTCAGTGGAAAGTATTCAAACATATTGAAAACGACGTTGACTAATGCACATATATACATTATTTACAAATATATGCTCATGCCTACTATTTACAAAAACACTAGTGTGTCCTTCACTAATAGCCAGTTTCATTGCTATCACAATGCAGGTGTCACAGCCCAGTGTCGCGTCCAGGTGTGTTGGCGTGTTTCTCAGGTGAAAATACTGATTAATTTCAAGAAATCTGGCTTTTGTCATAATATTACTGATCCGTGACTCAGAAAATCTCAAATCAGTAGACCAGTAGAGATGAAGCCTTGGCAAACGCTTGATCCCCATCATGATCAAAACTGACAGGTAAGCCCTAATTTCATCAGGTGTTGTTTCTGTCCATAATGATCTATGACTAAGCCCTTCACAGCGATCTTTTGCCTGGCATAATTGTTAGTTTCATCTGCTACAATTTGAAAAAAATGTTGGGGCACAAACAAAACAAAGTTATCTAAGGGCTTGGCATTCAGTGGGAGAGTTTGTGCCGGCCCAGTCGGCAGCGTGAAGTCTTGCACTGTGCAAGGCACTTGTGCGCTGGGCCATGTCGTCTGCTATGAAGCCAACGGAATGTTATCCTCAGCACCACTTTCCGACTCACTACCTTCTCCTATTTCATCTCGTTCTTCTACATCTACTTCAACATCAGATTCAACATTTTATTCTCTTTCGAACTGTTCCACTTGAGCCAAAATAGCTTCAATTTCCACATCAGTATATTCCTCTCAAATCGTATGCTCAATCTTTGCTGCCATTTTTAGCTACAAGAAAGCATGGGAAAGACAAAGCCAGTCACTGGCCAATTTTTTGTGAACGGGAGGCTGTGTAGTACTGAATTTGGTGCCTATTCCTTCCTTAGTTTATGCTGACCTCAGTGGAATGTTCATTCATAAGGTGCGTGTACTAGGTAGAGCTTAGTGCATGAGGGAAATTCCCCACTAGGCTGAAATGACGTCCGGCGGGCTGCGGCGGGTATAAATATATACGGGTGAGCGGGCTGAGGCGGGTAAAAATGGGAAAGGGTTAAAGAAGACACAGACCCAGAGGCTGCTAGTCTCACATAAGACTCTTATACACATGCGCGCACACACACACATGCATACACACACACACTCACTCACTCACTCTCTCTCTCACTCACTAACTCACACTCTCACATATGCACACATGCACGCACGCACACACACACACACACCGTCTAATATCACTTATAGTGAAACAGACATTAAATACAAGAACGAACACACACACACACACACACGCACAGATGCAAACACACACAAACACTCACACTCACACCCACGCACACCCTCCCACAGCTGACCTGGATGAGGTAGCAGGCCACCACCGTCACGCTGCGCGTTCTGCCGGCCTTGCAGTGCACGTACACCGACTGGTTGCGCTCGCGGTGTCGCATGATGAAGTCCACCGCCAGGCGAATTTTGTCCTGGGAGGGCGTGCCGGTGAAGTCCACTGTGGACACCTTCAGCTGCTCCACCCCCATCGCCTTCCACTCCTGCGCCAACACCGTCACCAGCTGTGTTTGTGTTTGTGTTTGTGACCCAAGCGCTGTTGATACATACATGCATGTATGTGTATATATATATCTACCACCGGCATAGTGCTCCTCTTCTTCTTTGCATTCTTCTCCCTCTTCTTCTTCTTCTTCAATGTATGTATTTTTTCTTTCTTAATATCATTCTTCATGCTATGTATTGCATGTTAATTACTTTCGATTTTTGTTTTTTTGGTTTGGTTTTGTTGCAGGGGGACGGGATAGCTCAGTGGTCGGAGTACTCGCTTTCCCCCAGATCAAGTTAAGCAGCGTCAAGCGTGGTTACCAGTTGGATGGGTGACCGTTTGCGCGCTTTGGCTTCAGTACAGTTCCCCCAGTTCACCCAGCTGTAAATGGGTACCTGCCCTCTTTAGGGTCAGGGAAGGTAAAGCAGCGAGGGAGAGGAGATGGGCGCCGCCCTCAATATGCTGGCCCTAGAGAAGTGAGGTCTCTGACGCCTCGCTCCCCTACGACCTTATAGGTTATGGGACTCCTTTACTTTCCTTTACCTTTGTTGCAGAGGGCTGGATGTAAAAAAACCTATTGTTATGCTTATTCTATCATCATCATCATCAGTCCTGTGACCTTGGCGGTTGTGGAGGAGACACGAAAGACGATGCCGTGGTAAGCCTCCTCCATCCATCTTGGTCCTATTCTATAACCCTCTGTAAATAAAATTTGTTCATTGTTCATTGTTCTTCTTTCTTCTTCTTCTTCTTCTTCTTCTTCTTCTTCTTCTTCATCATCATCATCATCATCATCATCATCATCATCATCATCATCTTCACTGGACACTCAGACAGCAAGTATTACTGTCTGTCATGAGGGAAATAGCATTTCACTGCTGCTGAGAACCTGACAAGCCAGGCCCAGTGCCTCTGACTTCGGCATGGGAGAAAACCGTTCTCTGTTATGTCTTCCTGGGGGAAAAAGGCAGGAGAATGGACCAAGATGGCAGAAAATGGACAAGACAGGTATAAAAAATTTAAAAAAAGAAACAAGGCAGAAAGAAAGAGAGGGATAGAAAAGAGGGAATTCCTAACACAGAATTTCCAGAAGGTGGGGATGCTATTTATACTGACACGGGGGAATCCTAATAGTCTTAACGGTAAAGCAACTGCCCAGAGAGTGAGATGACAGTGATTTCATCAGAAACCAGATGTTCTTCATATCTATTATTATTATTATTTCTATTATTTTTCTTTTATATCAATGAGAGTTAATATGAGAAAGCCTGTGGCAAGTATGTCTGAATTCATTGCATGAAGAAAGAAGAAGACAATGAAGAACTGACAGCAACACAAGGCAAAGTAGCGCAGCACAAACCAAATCTGAAGATGCAACAGAATAGTTTGAGATACGAGTCACTAACACCACCTCTAAGACCGATGATTCCAACAGTTTTGCACAACACGGCAGAAACGATGAATAAGCAAAACTTGCTGATGTAGTCTCTAACATAGATTACAAGGATCCAGGTCACTTCGTTAGCTTTTAGAATAGTCTCCAAGTCAAGTCAAAAACACTTTAATCGTCCCATGAAGGGCTGTTTGACATACTGTTTGACATACTGTTTGACATACTGTTTGACATAAGATCTTCAGCACATTTCACAAGAATTCTGGTCATCCCAACTCTGCTGTATCAAACACCATACATTAGATCCAATGGTTTAGAGTTCATCTCTAACTCTGAGAATTTCTTATGGAATCCATCATTTCATTCTTGACAAACTCATCTTGCAGTCCACTGTTGCAGTCTAAGTACATATGAAGTAATACTGATGTACAAGTATATATTTCTAGCAAACGGGTTGACCCTAGTTTTGGGTGTGTGTGTGTGTGTGTGTGTGTGTGTGTGTGCGTGCGCATGCATTCACGCATGCATGCGTGCATACATCCATGTGTGTGCGTTCGTGTGAATGTTTTTGTATGTGTTTGTACATGTATGCATGTATGTATCTGTACATGCATGTGTACATGTATACATGTGCATGTGTGAGTCTGAATCTGTCTGTGTGTGCAGTCAAGGGCATGAGTAAGCGTGGGCACTTTGGTGCATGCATGCCTGTACATTTGGTACGCACAGAGCAGTCACCTGTCCTTACCTCCTCAGTGGGTGTTAGGTCTTTGGTCTCAAAATCCTGCGTCAAGGAAACAACCCCCTTCACCTTTTCCTCCTCAACCAACTGAAACACACACACACACACACACACACACACACACACTGGGTGATAGATCTGCATACACAGAATACACAAACACACATAAGCACACATTATATTATAATAATAATAATAATAATAATATATGGAATTTATATAGCGCTGAATCTTTTAAAAAACAAATTGAAGCGCTTGCACTCAATCATATACAGGCATGCAACTCTCCTTAAACATAATGAACAACAGATTTCAAATCCATGCGCGCGCACGTATGCACGCACGCACACACACACACGCACACACACACACACACACACACTCGGAACAACACTTAGAAGGTGAAAGATGATGTTGAAAATTAGGGACAGATATGTGGGGGGAAAGTCTCAGGTAGGAAATAAGTGTGTTTTGAGGCTGGATTTGAAGGTATCAAGTGAAGGCTTTTGTCGAAGTGAAAGAGGGAGGTCATTCCAGGTGGATGGACCAGAAACAGAGAAGGAGCCACGGCCAACAGTGGTTTGTTTGAATCTGGGTGTTCGAAAGCACAAAGTATCTAAGCACAAAGCACAAGTATTACTGTACATAAATCCAAGATGTGCAAAGTACACATGCCAATACACACACACACACACACACACACAGGAAAAGACTTCAGAGGCAAACCTACAACACCGACAATGCAGAAACTGACCTGCTGCGCTATACTTCGGATGGGCAAGCCTCCAACCACTACCCACTGATCTACCCGGTTGTACCAACGTCTGGAGGACACCCGCGTCATGACGTAGGTGTAGAAGAGGGTGGGGTAGAAGGCCACCCTGGCAAACACCTCCACAGGGCTGTAGGGCATAGCTGTCCTTGGGTACACGTGCGGTGGCCGTTGATACAGATCTGTGTATAGACCTGGTCAGACAGAAGTGATACATGTATACAGTTCATCATGTTCTCTGAGTCTGGTGTACAAGTGGGGACAGGATAGCTCAGTGGTCAAAGTAGGGGGGGTCAGGATAACCTACCTGGTGGTTAAGAGTGATGTGCTCGTGATCGGCTGACCTGGGTTCGAATCTCATTCAAGAGGATTTTCCTCTGGAGTTAACATCAGTGCTGACTCCATTCTCCCCCAAAAATCCTTCAGATGAGACTATAAACTGAGGTCCCGTGCGTGATTGCACACAAAACATCTTGCGCACATGTTAAAACCTGTTCTGCTTTTCAGAAGAGTAGGCCATTGTGTGCTGGTGGGAACGGATGACAAAACTGACAAAACTGCATACACATAGGGACTGGATGTAAAAAGCACACAAGTGCTTCTCCAATTATCCTCGAAATAAAAGAATAAATAAAACTAAAAAGTACCTGCACTCCCCAAGATAAGGTTAAGCACTATTGAGAATGGTTGCCTTGCGGATGGGAGACTGTTCATATGGTTTGGTTTCAGTACAGTCCCCCAGTTCAGCCAGCTGTAAATGGGTACCATTTCTCTTTAGGGTCAGGGAAGGTAAAGCAGCGCAGTAGAGGAGGTGAACATACTCCTCCCTCCCCCCCCCCCACCCCCAATACAATAAACAACACAATAGATGCTGCCCAAAGATCCAATACAACACAATGCATTATAAATTTATAATATTTAATAAAATCGAGCATCATACAATGCAATATATTAAAGTACAGCACAACACATTACAATATAATACAATACAGTACAAAAAAAGGAAAAGGTAAAGGAGTCCCATAACCTATAAGGTCGTAGGGGAGCGAGGCGTCAGAGACCTCACTTCTCTAGGGCCAACATATTGAGGGCGGCGCCCATCTCCTCTCCCTCGCTGCTTTTACCTTCCCTGACCCTAAAGAGGGCAGGTACCCATTTACAGCTGGGTGAACTGGGGGAACTGTACTGAAGCCAAGGCGCGCAAACGGTCACCCATCCAACTGGTAACCACGCTTGACGCTGCTTAACTTGGCTGGGGGAAAGCGAGTGCTCCAACCACTGAGCTATCCCGTCCCCCACAGTACAATACAATACTAAAAACAATACAATACAATAAATACAGCCCAATGATACAACACAATACATTACAATACAATAACAATCCAGAACAATACATTGATACAATACACAACATTAAAATACAGCAAAATACATTACAATACAATAAAATACAGCACAATAATCCTCTGAAAACAGTGAAATGGATGGGTGGAGGTGACTGGATTCCCTGCTGTCGCTCATCTCATCTCATCTCATCTCATCTGCTCCCATAATCCCCTCCAAGGTCGTAGGGGCACTGCAGTGATGAACGTTGCACCAGTTGGCTTCATTTGAGGCGGCTGTGGGCAAGTGCCCGGGTTGTGGAGAAGCTGGCTGTGGAAGAGCTTCTCCTGCTGTCCCTGTATCACTTTAGTTCAAACCCCAGTCTATCCTGCACTCTGACCACTCAGCTCTTCTCCTTCATTCACTGATTCAGCCACTGTCCGCAGCAGGTATGTGACCACACCCCAAAAATCTATTCTTGTTCACATTTTGTTTTCATACCTAAGATGTTCCTCTCCTGCTTCGTCTCATAGCTTTCCCCTGCCTTCAACAGCTGAGATTCTATCGCCCTATCAGGGTGTGTGTGACCTGTGTATGTGTGTGTGTGTGCGTGTGCGTGCGTGCGTGGGTGCGTGCATGCGTGCACATTTGGATTTGTTGGAACTATTAATTGTTACTGGTTGTATGACTGTGTAAGAATGAGTTGAGTGCAAGCGCTTTGATTTGTCTCTGCAAGATATAGCACTATATAAATTCCATGTATTATTTTTTATTATTATTATTATTATCATTATTATTATAAAGTACCACCAGCAAAAACAGCACCAAATATACACATGTGCAACTAAATGGTGCACACAGACTGTCAACCAGACAACTATGAATTAATCTGTGGTTTTGTTGTCATTGTTGTTAAACATTGTTTTTATCCTCATAATAACTAAATAATTTATAATGATAGTATACCACCAGCACCACCACTATCCCCCTCCCCCCTCCTGTTTTTGTTTTTTTAAGTGGTCAAACTTAAGTATGCTGGGTGGCTGTGATCAGAATTTGCGTTTATAACTTCCACATTTCTGACATCATTGGCATTCTGGATGCAGGCACTAAGCACAATGCCTAGCTAGTACAATGTTCACTCAACCAAAG
This sequence comes from Rapana venosa, assembly GCA_028751875.1. Lineage (NCBI taxonomy): Eukaryota > Metazoa > Mollusca > Gastropoda > Neogastropoda > Muricidae > Rapana > Rapana venosa. Next base: position 306,789 of record CM054154.1, on the reverse strand, counting down.
TGGCAGAAGCTGCACAAGACACAAGGCAGGCCACATTCTTTAGTTAGACTGAGGATGATGAATAACTTTCATAGGCACTCATGTCTATTTTACATCCAGTCCCTGCCCTTATCAGGGATCATATGATTAAAAAAAACACACACCGCATAAAACCTTAATTTATCATTGAGGATATTGGCACAAAAGAAGGAAAATAAACAGCAACAAAAATTCATCATTACAACCAAAAAAAAGGGGGGTGAAGACCAAAGATAACAACATAAAACAAAAACAAACAAAAAAATAATTATAAAACACATCACCATCAACAGCAACATAGAAACAAACTCTCATATAAATGATATAATGATATTTACAAAAAAAAATATTTATATGCATCTTTCTATAATATATACTAGTATTTATACCTAAAAAGAAGATATGGTAAATCTTTTAGTTTTACACACACACACACACATCAACACACACACACACACACACACAGTGACACACACACACACAGTGACACACACATCCACACACACACACACACACACACACACACACACACACACACACATCAATTGGCTTTATGAAAAGGGAAGAAAATATTTTGCAAAAGGAGAAAACCTCAGTGAATATGAGAGGCACAAGATTTGCATGTTTGGTAAACATATTTTTTAAGTGATAAATCCACACTTCCACAGCATACTTGATACAATGACCTCTCTGTGTGATTTTTAGAATTCTACTCCTTTTTAAATATATATATATATATATATATATATATATATATATATATATATATATATATCATTATCATTCTAAAGTCGGGTTGAAGGTTAATCTTCTCTCTCTCTCTGTCTGTCTCTCTCTCTCTCTCTCTCTCTCTCTGTCTCTCTCTCTCTGTCTCTCTCTCTTTTTTTTTTAAAGTGTCACATTCCTAGACAGAAACAAATTAAAACAAGGGCTACCAAAAAAGCAAGAGAAATCTATAGATATAAAGTCATACATAATGATACATATCCACGCTGGGTAACTGTTTATAAATAAATGATGGCCAGACAGTTCCTGATTAGAGTTGGCCACAACTGGCCACGCGACAGGAACATTTGTAACAACTCACATCAACAATCAATTGCAGCTCCAGAACTGAACAGAAGGCTTGGTCAGAACATGGGGATGCATACATGTGTATTTTTCCCTAGGCCTAACAATGGCTACTTGGATGTGGTCACAACTACAAGAATAATGATCTAATCATCAATCACCAAGGACTTATCGATTCATTATTTACCGAATGATTTTGATTCTCTGGAGAGATTCTGCAAGTTCTCGGTTGTGGGAATCTAATTATAATTATATGGACTACCACTACATTATGAATCAACACATTTAATGCAAAGGCTTTGCAATCAAGTCATAAAAAGTGAGATTTAAGCCACATAACTTACCAAAAAACCACAAAATCTCGCCAATCAAGAATAACCATTTACCATACACCGATGTTTTCGCGCAGACACACTAACAGCATGGACACAACCCTGACCTGGAGAAACGAAAGTGCGACAAGAGTTATTCTTCCTTTACGGTGAAAGCCGAAAACATGGATCGGAAGTAGCACGAGTTGGAGCGAAAGAGGGGGGGGGGGGGGGGGGGGGGGGGGGGGGGGGAGGATAGCAAAACCCAAACAAAACAAACGCACACAAAAAACAAACACAACAAAGAGGGGATGTGGGCTGAGGAGAAAAAAGAAGAAATAAAAAAAGCCTGCTTCTAAATATATTTTATTTATAGCTATAATCTTACAAATTGTAATAAACTAATTAAGGGTCCACAGAAAATTAATTGTCTGACTATGACGTATTTTCTTATATCTGAAATTTCATAATTAAACAAGAAAAGATATGCGTCCTTGTATCTTACAGATGACATGAGTAAACCTGGTTTGATAAGGGCTGTCCATGATATTTTGGCTATTGTTATCTGTCTCTAGTATCTTGAAAGGCTGGATTGATAGCATAGCACAGATGCACTTGTTTCTCGCCTTGATCTCTTCTACGTAATGGATGGCTACATGTCCTTATGACGGGGACGGCATGGAGACGGGACAGCCTAGTGGTTAGAACATTGGGCAATCTGACCACCGGGGTTCGATTCCCGTTCAAGGGGATTTTTCCCCTGGAGTTAACATCAGTGCAGACTCCACTCTCCCCCAAAAGTCCTTCGGATGAGACTATAAACCCATGCCCCGTGTGCGAACGCGCGCAGAAAATCTTGCGCTTATGTTAAATCCTGTTCCGCTTTTTGAAAGAGTAGGCCATTGTCTGCCGGTGGGAATAGATGACAAAATTTACAAAACCGCATACACATGGGGACTGGATGTAGAAAAACAACACATAAGTGCTTATTCCAGTATCCTGGATATAGAAGAATAAATTAAATAAATAAAATATGACAATATGTTATGACCACTGTGGTTGTGTGCGTGCCTGCCTGCCTGCCTACGTGTGTGTGTGTGTGTGTGTGTGTGTGTGTGTGTGTGCGTGCGTGCGTGCGTGCGTGCGTGCGTGCGTGCGTGTGTGTGTGTGTGTGTGTGTGTGTGTGTGTGTGTGGAACATGCAGATACCCTGAACAAATCAGATCAATCTAACATCTCTTCATATGATTACCTTCTTCTTCTTCTTCTTCTTCTTCAACACTCAGCAACTATTGTTGTCTGTCATATCAGCAAAAATGCGTCGCGCTGCCTTTAAGCGCCTGACAAGTCAGGCCCAGCGCATCCCATAAGGCGTGGGAGAGAATTGTTATCTTTGAAGTCTTTAAAAAACAACCCAAAAAACAACAGGAGAATGGACCAAGAAGGCAGAAAATAGACAAGAAGGAGGAGAAGAAAGGAAGAAAAGAAACAAGGCAAAAAAACACCAATGAGAGTGAGATAGAAAAGAGGAAATTCCTAGCACATAATTTCCAGGAGGGTGGGGGGTGGGGTGGGGGGGGGGTGCTGTTTATACTGACAGCCCCTCCCCCCCCTCCCCCCCCCCCCCCCCCACCCCCCTCGGGAATCCTCATAGTGGAGCATGATTGGCGATGTATATGATGGAAGAATGTCATGTATGTTGGAACAATTCTCGTGAAACTTATTCGTTTGACCCAACATGAAGTGTCCATGACCCATACCAATGCAGGCGCCTTTTGCAGTACAGAAAGAAAACGTGTGTTTAGTTAATCCCATGACCCTTGGTGCGGGTCACTGCCTTCAGCCCTGTCAGGGAATGTATGTGTAGCACTTCGGTGCCAGTGACCCTTGCTCTTTGTCCAGCGGTGGCCAGCCTGGCAGTGCCAAGAACACAACACAGATTTCTGCAGGGTGTCTGAGTTTGCATGCGTGTGTGTGTCTGTCTGTTGTTATCAGTGTGGGTGGTCAACACTTCAGCACTGTCACTGGAGCACACACGCTATCGATGATGATGACGATGATAGAACTGGAGCACTTGGGTACAGTCTCGTGCTTGGTCGTCTGAGTACTGTGTTTGGGGTGTATGTGCATGTCCGGTGTTTCGTGACAGATTCAGAGGGCAACGCCTCGTATTCTGACACAGGTTTGTGTGTGTGTGTGTGTGTGTGAGTGAGTGTGTGTGTGTATGTTGTGTGTGTGTGTGTGTGTGTGTGGTGTGGTGTGGTGTGGGTGTGTGTGTGTGTGTGTGGGGGGGGGGGGGGTTGTACTGTGGTGGTGTTGGTGTGTGTGTGTGTGTGTGTGTGTGTGTGTGTGTGTGTGTGTGTTGTGTGAAGTCAAGTCAAGTCAAGTCAAGTCAACATTTTATTTCCAGATGGTACATTGAATAAGCAATGCATTTGCTTTTTTTCATCAAGCCATCTATCTAAGAACAAATTTCTTAATGATTATACTAAAATACTACAGTATTGCATCATTTACCATTAAATTAAAACCAGTAAAAAAAAGGAAAATCGATAAGGTAATACATTGAAAATACAAATTACCACATATACATATACACGCACACACATACTCATACACACCTGCGCGCGTGCGCGCTCACTTCCACACACACACTTAAATAAAGAATGCTTTAAGAATTAAAAAAAGGAAAATCATAAAACGTCAGGACAAACAAATTACTTCACCTACTGTTTCATCCATTCTTAAACGTTTATACTTTAGATAATAAAAAGGTACAGAAACAAAACGTTAGAAAATACTAGGCATTCGTTGCGTCATTACTGAAAATATTGCCTTCAATGACCTCCCTCCTCTCCTCCTCCACCCAGCAAACGTGTGCTTTTTATGCGCTCATACTCTTCAAATAGCGCTTTTTTTAAAAATAATATATTCACACAATAACTATCAACATACTCT